>JAABKJ010075445.1:182728658-182863409 GCA_011634705.1 Andricus grossulariae
CCGAATTTAAATGATAAAATGTCTAATCGGTTAAACGATTAATAAAATTATTCGAATTATTGAAATATTTAATCAAAAAAGTGTTTTTTTTTTAACTGAAAAAAATGTATAGTAGACCAGGGCAAAGTTAAGAATATGACTAAATTTCTTAAGAGCATTCATTTCAATAACAAAGCTCTCAAAGCTATTTTTTAGAAAAACTGTTTCCATTTTGTTTAAAAATAAAAAAATGAAATTTGAATTCGCCTGGAAGAGGCAACTAAAAAAATAACATGCCGCACCCTGCTAGGTTGCCATCTTCAGGCGCATTAAAATTAATTTTCAGGCCAAAAGAACGAATTTTCATAAAAATAGTTGAATATTCAACCAGCAATTATGCATTTTCAACCCAAAAATTTGAATCCTCAACTAAAATAGAATAATTTTACAAGAAAAAAGTTGACTTTTCAACCCAAAAATATGAATTTTTAGTCAAAAGAGAATAATTTTCTACCAAAACAGTTGAATTTTCTACCAAAAAGAATTGAATTTTCAACCCAAATAACGAATTTGCTACCAAAAAATTTAAATTTCAACCAAAACAGTTAAATTTTCAACCCAAACGACGAATTTTCATCAAAATAGTTGAATATTCAACCATAAATTATTAATTTTCAACCTTAAAATGTGAATCCTCAACCAAAACAAAATAACTTTTAACAAAACCATTGAATTTTCGACAAAAAAGTTCATTTTTAACCAATATTCCAATTTTCTACCAACTTGTTGAATTTTCAACCCGATAATATGAATTCTCAACCAAAACAGCTTAATTTTCAACCAAACAGTTAAATTTTCTACCAAAAACAATTTAATTTTGAACACAAATGACGAATTTTCTACAAAACTGTTGAAATTTTAACTAGAAAATGTGAATTTTTAACAAAAAAGTTTATTTCAACCAAATAGTTCATTTTGATACCAAATTGTTGAGTTTTCAAGCCAGAGAAAGAATTTTCAACCCGAAAATAAGAATACTCAACCATATAGATGAATCTTCTACCAAAATAGTTGAATTTTCAATTAAACAATTGAATTTTATAACCGAAAATATGAATTTTCGACCAAAAAGTTAATTATTAACCAAATAGTTGAATTTTTTACCAAAAAGTTAATTTTCAATTAAACAATTGATTCTTCTAATCGAGAATATGAATTTTCGACAAAAATGTTTATTATTAACTAAATAGTTGAATTTTCTTCCAAAAAGTTAATTTTCAATCAAACAGTTCAATTTTCTGCCAAATTGTACAATTTTCAACTCGAAAAAATGAATCCTCAACCAAAACAGATTATTTTAATCGTAACAGTTGAATTTTCTAAAAAAAAACAGTTGAACTTTCAACTATAAAATATGAATTTTCAACAAAAAAGTTAATTTTCAACCAAATAGTTGAATTTTCTACCAAAATAGTTTAATTTTCAATCAAACAAATATATTTTCTGCCCGAAAATATGAATTTTAATCCAAACAGTTAATTTTCAACCAAATAGTTAATTTTTCTATCACATTGTTGAATGTTCGAGCCAAAAGAACGAATTTTCAACAAAACAGTTGAATTTTATATCAAAAGAGTTAAGTTTTTCACTCAAATGAATTACATAATTACATATACGAAAAAGTTGGACTTCCAATCCAAAAATATGACCTTTCAAACATAAAGTATATTTTTGACTATCAAATTTTGTTTTCATCGAAAATTTTCATCTTTTTTTATTAAAAAAACTATTGTCTGGTTGAAATATTAATCTGTTTTTGTTAAAAATTAACATTTTTGTCGAAAGTTTACGTTTCTGGGATAAAAATTTAACTGTTTTGTAGAAAATTCGTATTTGTGGCTCGAAAATTAAACAATTTAGTAGAAACTTAAAATATTTGGTTGAAAATTCGTCTTTTTTGGTAGAAAATCAATTTTATTGTTAAAAATGCAACTGTTTGGTTGAAAATTAATCTGTTTTAGTGAAGGATTCAAGTATTTTGTTCAAAATTCTTCTTTCTTGGTTGAATTCAACTCTTTTTTATTTAAAATTAAATTCTTTTTTTTTCTGAAATATTATTTATTACATTTTTCGTTGAAAATTCATATTTTTATGTTACAAATTCAACATTCTGGCTGAAAAATCGAGTTTTTTGGTTAAAAATTAATTTTTTAAACTGAAAATTCAACTATTTTGTTGAAAATTCATACTCGTCTTTTGGCTTGAAAATTTCACAATTTAGTATAAAATTCAACTATTTAGTACAAAACTAAACTGTTTTGTGGAAAATTTGTTTTAATTGAAAATTAATTCTCCTCAATCAAAATTCAACTAATCCATTTTTGGTTAAAAACTGGTCTTTTTTAGTTTAAAAATTCTACAATTTAGTTTAAAAAATTTAGAAACGAATAAAATATAAACTAAAAATTAATCAAATAAAATTTGCACTAAAATCTCATCCATTCTTCAAACTTTTCAAATGAAAATTTATGTGATTTGCCGAAAAGTCGTCTTTTTTGGTATAAAATTCAACTATTTAGTTTAAAATTAATGTATTTTGTTGGAACTTCATCTTTTCTGGTAGCAAATTAAGCTTCTTGGTCGAAAATTTAACTATTTGGTAGAAAATATATGTTGGTTGACAATTCGTCTTTTTTGGTAGAAAATAAATTTTTTCTTTGAAAATTCAACTGTTTTGCAGATAATCCATCTGTTTGATTTGAAAATTCATATTTGTGGGTGAAAAATTTAACTGTTTTGTAGAAAATTTGTTTTTATGGCTTAAAGATTCAACAACTTAGTTGATTTTTTTCCTTGACTGAAAATATGTTCCGGAAGAAAATTTAACTCTTTTGATAAAAATTAACTTTTTGTTTAAAATTCGTTTCTTTGGTTCCTAGATGAACTCTTTTGTTGAAAATTCGTTTTTTTTTGCTGAAAATTAATTTTTTTGACTGAAAATTTAGGTATTTCATTTTTAGTTCAAAAATTATCTTATTTAGTTGAAACTTCATGTATTTTGTTAAAAAATCGCCTTTGTGGAAGAAAATCAATCTTATTAGTTGCAAATTCATCTTTTTGGTTGAAATCTGGTTAAAACGTCGACTATTTAATTGAAATTTTTCTTTTTTGAAAATAATACTATTGTGTTAAAAATATATCTTTTTTAGTAAAAAATTTAGCTACTTGGTTGAAAGTTGAACTGCTTTGTTGAAAAATTTTTTTTTCCGAAGATTGATCTTCCTGTTTATAAATTGTGCTATTTTGTTGAGTATTCATATCATTTTTGGTTAAGAATTAATTTTTTTAAACAAAAATTAAACTATTCCACTTTTTGTGAAAAATCTACCTTCTGTAGTTAAAAATTCAACTATTGAGTTGAAAATTTATCTGTCTTAATTGAACATTTATGTATTTTGTTGAAAATTCGTCTTTTTTTATAAAAATTAATCTTATTTGTTGAAAAATCAGATTTTTGGTTCTGGATTCAATTAATTTTTCAAAAAACCGTTATTTAAGTTGAATTTAACTTGTTGACCTATTTTGCTAAAAAATTGTTTTTCTTTTTTTATTTTTTTCTAAAAATTTACCTATGCCATGTTTGGTTGAAAATTGATATTTTTTATCGAATATTCAACTTTTCTTGTTTAAAATTAAATCAACTGGTTAAGAATTCATTCATTTGGTTAAGAATTCAACAATTTGATCAGAAATTGAACTATTTCTTTGGAAAAAAACTTTTTGTTCGAAAAATCATATTCTTGCTTGAAAATTCATCTATTTTGATAGAAAATTCAATTATTTGTTTAAAAGTTGGACTAATTATTTGAAAATTCAACCGTTTGGTAGAAAATTTACTTTTTCTCAAAAATGATAATTCCGGGTTGAAATTTTAACTGCTTTGTAGATAATTCGACTTTTCGACTTCAAAATTCAACAAGTTGGTAGAAAATTTATTTTTTCTTCGCTAAAAAGAATTTTTTTTTATTTGAAAATTTAACTGATCCATTTTTTTTTTTAATTTATCCTTTATCATTTTTAAATTCAACTATTTGGTAGCCTTTTTTGGTTGAATTCAACTTGCTAAAACTTTTTTTTTATAATCATTTTTTAATCTAAAAATTTAAAGATTATATTTTTCTATTTAATTGAATGTTAAACTATTATGCTGGAAATTCCTTCTTAATTGATAGTTGATTTTTTAGACTGAAAATGTAACTATTCCATGTTTGATTGAAAATTGACTTTTTTATTGAAGATTGATCTTTTTCAGTTAAAAGTTCATTTATTTAGTTTAAAATTCATCGATTTTGTTAAAAATTTAACAATTCGATTGAAAATTAAACTATTTCTTCAAAAATGAACTCTTTCGTTGAGAATTCATATTTTTGGTTGAAAATTTATCTATTTTGATAGAAGATTCAACTGTTTGATTAAAAGTTAAACTATTTATTTGAAAATTCAACTAATTGGTAGAAAATAACTTTGTTTTAAGAAGCTTCCCCTTTTTCTCATTTTATCGCATAAATGTGAACTTAATTAATAGAACTTAATAAGAAAATCCAACTATTCTTGGTTAGAAGTTACTTTTATTGGTTGAAAAGCCTACCAATATCTTTTTGGTTCAAAATTCATCATTAAAAATTCATTTTTTTTTTGTTAAAGATTAATTTCTCTGGTTGACAATTTAACTAATTTGTTGAACATTTTTTTCATTTTTGTTGAAAATTTATATTTTCAACTTAAACCTTAAGTATTTCACTTTTGGTTAAAACATGATCTTTTTTATTTGGAATTTAAGATATTTGGTTTAAAATTTAATTATATTGTGGAAAATGCGACTATTTGGTTAAAAATTATCTTATTTTGTCAAAAATTAAACCATTTGGTTAAAAATTGAACAACTTTGTTGAGAATTAACTTCTTTGGTTAAAGATTCATCACTTTGTTTAACAATTTTACAATTTTTTTTAAATTTCGTTTCATTTGTGGATGCAAATTAATTTTTCAAACTGCCAATTTGAATATTCGATTTTTGGTTGGAAATGTATTTTCAGTATAAAGGTTCCACTATTTGGTTAAACATTAATCTTTTTTAGTTACAAATTCAAGTACTTGGTTTGTAAATTTATGTATTTTGTTGATAATTCATCTTTTTTGTACGGAATTAATATTCTTGGTTGAAAATTCATTTTTCTTATTGAAAATTAAACAATATGGTATCCAATTAAACTTTTTTGAAAATTAACTTTCATTTATTCAAATGACGATTCAATTATGTATTTCAAAATCGTCCCTTTTTGTTGAATTCAAATGGTTGATAATTAGTTTTTTTTTATTGAAAATTAATTTTTTAAAGTGAATATTTAATTATTCCATTTCTGATCAAAAACTTATCTTTTTCAGCTGAAAATTCAACTATTTTGTTAACAAATAAAATATTTATTTGAAAAGTTGATTACTGCGTTGTAATTTTTTTGGTTAAAAATAATTTTTTCAAGTTTAACTGCTGTGCTGTACATTTTTTTGTTTGTTAAAAATAATTTCTTTATATGAAAATTCAACTATTCCATTTTTGTTGAAAATTTGTTCTTCATAAGATCAGAATTTAACTATTTGGTAAAAAATTGAAATATTTTGTTGAAAATTTGTCTATTTAAGTAGAAAATTAGTCTTGTTATTGAAAATTCATCATTTTATTTGAGGATTCAACTATTTTGATTAAAAATTCGTCCTTTTTAGTTAAATTCAACTGGTTGAATTTTTTTGTGAAAATTATTATTTTAATCACAGAACTTGATGATTCCATGTTTGTATGAAAATTTATACTTTTCAGTAAAAAATGTACCTTTCTTGGTTGAAAATTAACTTTTCTGTTGAAAATCAGACAAAATAGCCCAGAAAGCGGAGAAGACTATGACGGCTCTAGCAGGCCTCATGCCGAACATCCGGGGACCAAGAACTTCCGAAAGGCGAGTCCTCACGAGTGTTGTGCACTCACAGATACTCTATGCGGTCCCTATTTGGCTGAGAGCACTGAAGGCAAAAGAACCCCTAAGAAAACTTAAGAGCATCCAGAAAGTTATGGGCATAAGGGTCTGCAGTGGGTACCGGACTATCTCAGTGGAGGCCGTAAGAGTCCTGGCTGGCATTCTTCCAATAGAACTACTAGCTAAGGAAAGACAAGAAATATATGAGGGGCAGTCGCGAAAAAAGGCAAGAGAAAACTTAATGACCAAATGGCAAGAAAAATGGGAATCAGGTAAGCATCGTCGTTGGACGTGGAAACTAATTCCAACTATCAAATCCTGGACCGAACGCACTCATGGTGAATTAGACTACTTTTTGACTCAGGCACTATTTGATAGTGGAGAATGGTGGAGAACAGGTGCTTTAAAAAATAATTATTTAAGCGTAAAAGATCTGCGACGGACAAATGCTTTTACTATCAGATGGTCGACGATGCCGAGCATACATTGTTTTCTTGCGTCAGGTGGCATGAAATCAGAGAAACTTTTTACAGAGAAACAGACAAACCTTTCACGCCAGAAAGCATGATAAGCAGCCTCCTTGAATCAACTGAGGGGTGGACAAAGGCCTACAGGGCTGTTCGGCAAATTATTGAGAAAAAAGAAAGAGAACACAGAGAGCTAAACCTTCAAACAGCCTAAGTACAGCACCCTTGACGCAAATACCTGACCACCTCCAGCCAAGATGCCGAAGGCCGACGAGCCCAATGTGAGGAACAAACGCACTACTGAGGACGATGCGTGCATCTTGGTTGGGTGCAAAGAGATGAAATGCCAAGCATGCAAAAGAGTGGGACGCCGAAGCACGGCGCAGAATGCCTATAACCCATGTTCCTGAAGTAATGCGAAAGCGGATTCTGGGAACATTGGTTGGCAGGTATAAGGAGTTCGTTTTAGTCGGCAAGGCCGCTTTTTAGGTCCGTCCGATACTCATCTTCGTTCCTTAAGGATTCGTCCCTAAAGTTCGAAGATGGTTAGTGCACAAAGCATTTTGCAATTCTCCTTGTAAACAAAAAAAGAAAAAAAAATCTATCTATCTATCTATCTGTCTATCTGTCTATCTGTCTATCTGTCTATCTTTCTGTCTATCTGTATGTCTATCTGTCTGTCTGTCTGCCTATCTGTCTATCTATCTATCTGTCTGCCTATATATCTGTCTATCTATCTATCTATCTATCTGTCTATCTGTCTATCTGTCTATCTGTCTATCTGTCTATCTGTCTATCTGTCTATCTGTCTATCTGTCTATCTTTTCCAAAGACTAGCTCATATGGAGTACATTTTGTGCCTTCATGTACGCTTGTATTATAGGAAAATGTTGCTAGTTCTAACCACTCATCCCTTTCGGAATTTTTATTCACGAATTGTTTAAGATATTCTGATAGTGAGTGATGTGATCTTTCAAGCGATCCATTTGATTGTGGGTGAAAAGCGTTTGTTTTAAATTGTCTAATTCTAAATCATTTTGCTAATCTTCTTAATAAATTGCTTGAAAAGTTTTTTCCTTGGTCTGTTAATACTCCTTTTGGTGAACCATAAATGCAAATAAATCTTTTAATAAAGGCGTCGGCTATAGTACTAGCTTGTTGATTTTGAAGGGGTATAGCTAATGAATATTTTGTGAAATTATCCTGAATGGTTGAAATGTTTATATTACAGATGTTGTTTTAGGAAGTGGACAACTATGTCCATAGAAATTTTTTGTAAGCTGCACCGGGTGTATCAGTAATAACTAACGGGCTTTTTGTTTTGACGCGAACTATTTTTTTTAATTGTCATTGTAAACATAATTGTATGTTCTTTTGGATATCTAATTTCATGTTTTCCCAAAAATGTTTCTGTCTAATTCTGTTGTATGTTTTTGTTACTCCTTTATGACCTCCTACTGCTGATGATTGTGCTTCTTCAATTAACTGATATCTTGTATCTTTAGTGGAATATTGTGTTATTCCCAAGCAAATAATAACTTTTATATTTGATTCAGAAAATGTTGCTTATAATGTGTTTAATATTTCCTCCCATGGAATGTTATTTACATGTGGTGTTTTTGCTATACTAAATGATTTTAATTTTAATTTTTCTGCTAAATTATGTAACGAGAGTATGCTTAGTTTTATATTTTTTAATGTTTCTGTATTATCCATATTATATTATATTATCTATATTATCTTTAATTTCTCCTTCAATGGGTAGTGCAATATGAAATTGCTTACCTTTCCGTATTTCTTTCGCAAGTTCTTTTTGAAGTTTAGTAAATTTTGGCAATTGTTGTCATTTTTCGAGAATGCTGGACCCAAAATCACGACGTTCTGGGATTTCAATCGGGGGTGGTTCTGGGGGTGGGTGATTATCTAATGGATCTCTCGCCTTTGGATTTTTGAATTCATCTTGAAGTATTTTATTTTCCTTTTCTTCATTATTATCAATATTGTGTTCCTTGTCAGTATCATTGATTTCATCATTATTATCTTTATTTAAATGATCATTATTAAAATTTTCGTTGTCTAATTTATCATTAATAAAATTTTCATTGTCATACTTAAAATCATAGTTTTCTTCGTCGTAATTATCTTCCTCTCTTTTCATTTTCAAGAGCAGGGATTGTATTATTTGAGTCGAGCATAGCCTTACGTGGTCTACCTCGCTTAGAAAATTTACTATCGAAATTTTCAATGTTATTGTTGTTATTGAAGTCGATAGTGCATTTGACATTGTTGGGAAAAATTTTTTTTTTCAGAAAATTTTTCCTTAGAAAATTTACTATCAAAATTGTCAATTTTATTGTTTTTACTGAAGCCGATAGCGCTTTTGACATTTTTGAGGAAAAAATTTTTCTTCAGAAAATTTTTCCTCAGAAAATTTACTATCGAAATTTTCAACGTTATTGTTGTTATTGAAGTCGATAGTGCATTTGGCATTGTTGGAAAAAAAATTTTTTTCAAAATGTTTTTCCACAGAAAATTTACTATCGAAATTTTCAATGTTATTGTTGTTATTGAAGTCGATAGTACATTTGAGATTGTGGGGAAAAAAATTTTTTTTCAGAATATATTTCATCAGAAAATTTACTATCGAAATTCTCAATGTTATTGTTGTTATTGAAGCCGATGTTGCTTTGGACATTTTTGGGGAAAAATTTTTTCAAGCGAAAATTTTTTCTCAGAAAATTTACAATCGAAATTTTTAATGTCATTGTTGTTATTGAAGTCGATAGCGCTTTTATCATTTTTGGTGAAAATTTTTTTTTTCAGAAAATTTCACCACAGAAAATTTACTATCGAAATTTTTAATGTTATTGTTGCTATTGAAGCCGACAGCGTTTTTCACATTTTTGTCGAAAAAATGTGTTTTCCGAAAATTTTTCCTCAGAATATTTTCTATCGAAATTTTCAATGTTATTGTTTTTATTAAAGCCGATAGTGCATTTGACAATTTTGGGGAAAAATTTTTTCTTGAGAAAATTTTGCCTCAGAAAATTTACTATCGAAATTTTCAATTTTATTGTTGTTATTGAAGCCGATAGCGTTTTTCACATTTTTGGGGAAAAAATATGTCTTCAGAAAATTTTTCCTCAGAAATTTTACGATCGAAATTTTCAATGTTATTGTTATTGAAGTTGATAGTGCTTTTGACTTGTTGGGAAAATTTTTTTTTCCAGAAAATATTTCATCAGAAAATTTACTTTCGAAATTTTCAATGTTATTGTTGTTATTGAAGTCGATAGTGCCTTTGACATTGTTGGGAAAAAAAGTTTTTTTCAGAAAATTTTGCCACAGAAAATTCACTGTCGAAATTTTCAATGTTATTGTTGTTATTGAAGCAGATAGTGCTTTTGACATTTTTGGGGAAAAATTTTTTCTTCAGAAAATTTTTGCTTAGACAATTTACTATCGAAATTTTCAATGTTATTGTTGTTATTAAAGCCGATAGCGTTTTTCACATTTTTGGGGAAAAAATTTGTCTTCCGAAAATTTTTCCTCAGAAAATTTAATATCGAAATTTTCAATGTTATTGTTGTTATTGAAGCCGATAGCGCTTTTGACTCATTGTGACTAAAGTTAAATAAGGAAACTCCTAATTGTCCTCATGGCATTGCAAATCGCATATGATGCATCGCGTTCGTCATACAAAGCGGAAAACTAGGAGTTTCCTTATTTAACTAAGCAAATGAGGAAAACTCGGTAAAACGTTATTGGTCGGAAATCAAATTTTTCCTCCTCCACTTTCGTAAAACCACGGCGACAGTTTTGCTGCAGGATTGGATAAATAGGAGACCATTTAGCACCACCAACTCATTCAGTCCAGAGCTGTAGCCAGAACGTCAGCTTAACGAGTATACTAAAACACACTCTAAAGGTAAGTTTGTAGACTGTGGTACTACCTAAAACGTAAGTCCATATAAAATCCGTTTATATACATTTTATAAATAATAACCGTTTAACGTTGAACTAGTTTAAACTGGAATATTGCTCGTTTCGCATCCTCTTGCTTGTTTTGCTTTGAACCATGTGCAATTTTGTTTTGACGCAAAAAGAATTATTTGGATGCAAGTTAAAGTGAAGTTGGCCGTGAAATAAAAATAACCTTCAATTTAACCTTTAATTAAGGAGGAAATGTCACTTGTATCAAGATTGATTTTTTTGACACAAGAGGATATTTTCCTGAGTATCATATATCTGATATACCAAAAAGTTGTAAGCCAATTTGAAGCTTTTTTTATCTGTTTCCGGTATGAATGAATAGAACACTGATACAGAATTCAAGTTTGTGAATGCTCAAACTTCAGAGCAATTAATTATTGAATTTTAAGATAGAAATTTGTATTTCATAAGTATGGCAGATTGCATTGAGATAGCACCTTGACGCTCTTTTTATGATGAGTATGAACTTGGTTTTCTCTTCAATAATCTTGTATCAAAAACAAATTTCAATGTGTAAAATATTCCCATACATAAAACATTCATCAATTTTAAGTTGCAAGTAGTCTTGAATTCTTCGCTGATTTCAATCTCTTTTTATTTAGATGATTGTAATCTTGCAATGTGGCACCAGACAACACCTTGTGTTTCGATATATTTTTCTTGTGCATATTTTATTTGATCAATTCCACGTATTCAGACCATAAATGTCACAATAAAATTTTTCATTGTCATTAACTTATTTTTCCCAAAAGCGAGAGATGGAACTCCATATTCTCTATAGTTATAGCCCTTTTGTCCTCAGGATCATGATTTTCTTTTATATCTCAGTTCGACTCAGAGTGTAGCTCAAGGCTTGCTTCTTTCGAACAGCTGTTTACTGTAAATGCAAATAAACTTGTATTCTTTATTTTCTTTTTCAGATAACGAAAATGCTATCTTCCAAATCGATGTTGGCCATACTTGTGGTATTGGCACTAATTTATAGTGCAATGGCTTGTGATGGATTCGACAAACCATGGCCTCCTGGGGGCGAGACTCAAGGCGCGTCCCTCCTTGACGGGCCTTGATCCGACGGCGGAGTTCCCTCTGCCGAGAGTTCAACCCCATTCAACCAATATTCAAAAGGTCTACCTTGCGGAAGCCTAGAGCAATATCAGCTGAAGGAATCTGGCTCTCAATTCACAACTCGAACAACTCGCCAAAAGGACTATCCAATTAAGGCGCCTGGTAGAGAGTGGTTCGAGCTAGTGTGGGACAGAGGATGACCCGAAGAGAGTGAAGTCAGTCTACGTTATAACTTTTTGCTCTGAAAAGAGCAGGTTTTTATTTGAGGATTTGACGAGGAGAAAAACGATGCTGGTTCTGTCTAGCTGAAGATTTATTTCTTTCTTTCTAGGCAGAGGGAGAACGGAGACTGCAGAGCGAGGCGTCGTCGTGTATCGGTGGCAGGATGCCGAGTGTCGATGGTGGCGAAAACGCGCTCCTTTATGCACGGAGTCTCGGCGCGCGCGCCAAGTTTCGTCGCGATACTCCCACTCCGTGTGTTGGAGCGAAGTGGGGATGTCGATCCGCGAGTTGAACCCACCATGCGATTTTTGGGGGCCCGCGCGCCAATGGTGTCATTCCATGTTGGAGCCTTGTGCCGGCCGTCGCGTTGTGCTCGCTCTCCGTCCTCTCTGCGTTACAGCGTTTCTTAAAATTATCTTAGGCGTTAAATATGTTCTTTTGCGTGGTTGGAAATTAATGTCTAACATAATATATAATCATATTAATAAATTAATTAAATGATTCTAGTATCGCAAGACGAAAATGATAACAATAGATCTTTGATTAATAATATAATATAAGGTGTAATATTATAACATAGTAATAGACAAATAATATAACCGCATAACTCTACAAAATATTAATAATTGAATATGTTAGATTAATAACTAATGAAACTATATTAGTGTAAGCGGAAACAAAATACTAATAACGATATCCTCGAATCGTGCAGTGGTAATAATTTTGGGTTATTTAAACTGACAACCTTTACCTGGACATGTCTATTCGTATGCATCCGAATACACATGTCCGCAATATAAAGTTAAAAACAATTAAATATAATAAAATGACGAATTCGTAAACATTCAATATCACTAAGGAGAGCCACTGCACGGATCGAGACTCTAACGGGACGCTTTGCCTGTGTAATTTTCCTATGAGCGTCTTTGGGCGATCGGCACGTTCGCCCGCTATTGTTAAAGCATTCCGTTGCTCGCTAACAAAAGGATGGAGAAAGTTAGGCTCGTCGCAGGCAGAAATTGGAAGCTCGAACTGGCGAGTTTCCTGCTTGTAAGAAAATACAAGCAGGGGCTCTCAATGTTCGGAGTTGCCTATTTCCACTGCTTTTTATACATTATGGTGTATATTAAAATTAAATTCTTGTGTTCAATTGATCTACGAACATACCCAATCAAGGGCAATGCGGATTACGTTTACTTTGATTTTGCTGAGATAATTCAAAGCATCAGAGTCTTATATTTATAATTTTGTCAGAAATCCTAAAGTATTTTTTGTGTGCTGTATAATCATTCTGGCATTGTATTTAATTTTTATTTCTAGGATCGAAAATCTAGATCTAGAATATCTCAAAATATTTTTGCAGGACATGCTGCAGGAGCTGATCCAGGACATGCTGCAGAACATGCTACAGGAGCTGCTGCAGGAGTTACCTATCCAGATACAAAATTATTTGGCATGACGGCTATGCAGAAAAGGATGGTACTGTTGGAGGTTCGAATGGGAAAGTGGTTTTTCTACAAAATCTGCAGGACTTAAAGAAGTATATCACTGACGCAGTACCTCAAACTTGAGTCGTAGCTGCAAATATTGATGCACCTTATAAAAAGAGACTATTTTTCTAGGATCTGATATGTCTCTAATTGATTTTTTCAATTGAATCTTCTCAACCATGTATATTTCCATGCAGCGAAAAACTCGAGCAACACCACCTTCCAAAATTTACTTTTCAAGCATATCCCTCAAAATATTGGCAACAGTGATATCTAATTAATATTAGCATTTGGTGAACGTTATCAGGTAGATCATTACACCTTTGACGGAGAAAGTGTAAACCTGTAGGACTTAGGAAAGCGTCTTACAATTGAGGCTGTTAATTTCGTGACAGTTAGCTATTGTAGGTTTGTGTGACATAACTATCGGTTGAAACTTAGTTTTCCATTAGATAAATCAGCTGATGCAGCCAAATACAAAGATTTACTTGAATTAACTATGATTTTCAATTTCTTTGAGAATATTAATGCCAGATCTCCAGGTTCGATGCGCTATGGAAAGCTCCACGTTTTCAACAATTATATTCAAGATTGTCGCATGGGTTTCACCATTAGCTCCGACGGCCGAATTTTCTCAGAAAATAATTATTTTACTCATGCACCAGGACACTCCGAGGTACCTGATGAAAAAGGTACTGGTTTTTTCAAAGACTCCGGAAGTATAGACATGCCGATAAAAGTCAAGTCTCAGAAAGATAAGTGGCAACCAAATAAAAAGTATCGCTACGCTGTACAAACAACAGATTACTCTCTGAAATATTGTGAAGCATTTACGGGCGTTCAGAGCAAAAAATTAGGTTATGCTCACTTAGTTTGTTTTGCAATTGACACACCATATGCATGAAAGTTCGATACACGCATTTCAAGCCAATGAGAAAATGAGAACAACAAAAAATCAATAAAATATTCAATATTGAATTTTATTTTTTGAAAAATTTGTTGACTAAAAGATATAACTTAGGCTAGTCAGCTTACATCTTAACACTGGAGAGACCTATACATACCTGGGCGTGCCTCAAAGCCGCATTCAGGACGTAACATCAGTGAAGGGGTCTCTCCAAAGCAGATATAAGCATCTTCTTCGACAGATTTGGTCTTCCAAACTGTCGGCGTTGAACAAGGTATCTGCGACTAGCATGCTTGCCGTCCCGGTTCTGCTCTACTAATTGGGATGGTTCAATGGACGAAGAACGAGCTTACGGCGCCTGATATCACCACACGTAAAATCATGCATATGTATAAAAGCTTGCATATTAATTCATCAGTTCCGCGATTATAAATTTCACGCCGTCAAGGCGGACGCTAACTTCTGAATCTCCAGTGTCTTCATAACAGAATTGTTCCATGTACAGCTTATATCGTTGCCAATGGCAGAGATCCTCTCCTAAAGATGGTCACGAACCACGACACTTGACCCTTGGCCTGGATTTTAAAATCAGAAGTGAAGAAAGTGCATTACTTCATCTAGATGCTTTACTTCTAAAAGCTGAACTAAAGAAAGCAGAGGTTGAAAAATTTCAATAATAACTACTTGGCAAGAAAATGCACGGAAACCTTCACAGAAATGTAGAAAAACAGTCCTTGTCGAAGGAGCAAACTTTTGCTTTTCTCAGGACATTAGGGCTTAATTCAGATATAGAGGTTTTTATTGTCGCATGCCAGGACGCTGTCATTTCCACCTTAGCATACCGTGACCGCATTTTATGTCAAGAGGTTCCCAGCGATAGGTTCAGAGCGTGTCATGCACACCCTGAGCACCTAGAACACATACTATCGGGCATGATTCCGATAGTAGGTGCTTTTTTGCATCACATTTCTGCCTCTATCTCTCGCACTACGAAATTCTTCTGGATATACCTCTGTGGCGACACTAACCAGCGCGAGCATAAGGTCACTCATGTATTTTATATGGATGATCATGCATATGCATAAAAGCTTGCATATCAATTCATCAGTTTCGCGATTATACATTTAACGCCGCCAAGGCGGACGCGGACCTCTGAATCTCCAGTGTCTTCATAACCGAATTGTTTTAAGTACAGCTCGTATCGTTTCCAATGGCAGAGATCCTCTTCTAAAAATCTTCAGGAACCACGAGATGATTGGTGTAGGAGCGTTTCTTTACAAAGCCACGGAAAATCAACTCAGCACAAAAATAGGCTGGGCAAGGCAGTGCGCTTCCCGAATTCAGTGACCATCAGGCAGCATATTGTTGACAGAAGACGAGTACTATATAACGCTAGGAGATGTCTAGAGCGGAGAGAGAGGTGGGTCAGAGAAAATCAACAGTTCTTGTCTGACCCATCTCGACTCTTCCAAGACCCTCCAGTTACTGTCGTCCACCCGCCCACCCCAGAGGAGGTCGAGGCTTCTCCACTCCTTCGGCCATCCTTCCCCTCTCCATACTCTATTACATACTTCCCAAATCTCTTCTCTAACCCTTCGTTCGCCAAATTTCAACGCTTCATTCTCCATCCCATCCTCTCCTGTCGCCTTGTTTCTTTTAAACTTCTCAATTGCTTGATTCACCTCCTCTCTGGTCACCTTATTCCCACCTTCCATTCCTCCCTCCTACATCTTTCTACCTTCCCCCTCACCTTGCTATCACCACTCCTAGCAATTTCTTGAAATATACTTTCCATTCATCCATACTTATCTCTTCATTGATTCCTTTCCATCCACTCCTTTCTCTATTGATCACAGCCCATTCTCTTGCTTCCTTTATTGCTTTCTCTACCTCCTTCATGTACCTCACCTTCTCCTCCTGTCTTTTTATATACAGTAAATTCTTGTGTTCCCTTCCTCTTTTATCACACTCTTTTCTGCCTATCTCTCATCTTCTTCAACTCTTTCACGATAACTTCATAGGCTCTTTACTCTCTACAAATTCCACATCTCACCATCCTCTCTTCTCCCTTCTTTCTTCCTGACTTGGCCTAATTTCTTCCACTACCTTCGCTACGCTTCCCCTCATCTTACACAACATCTCATCCACGCCTCCCCCATCTTCAATCAAAACATTCTCTTCATCCATCCTTTCGGTATATTCTCTTAGCTTATCAACTTCCCATTTACCCATCTTTGCTTTTTTCCCTGTCTTTTCCTCCTTCTTCCTTGCCTCTCTTCTCCAATTCTCGCATTTCAACGCTGCAATGACCGGGAAGTGTTCTGACCCTATTTCGTTCCCTACTTCCATAATTCCAATAGCCTCCTCATCCTTTTCTCGGCCAGAATGTAGTCTACTACTGTTTCCCCTCTTCCTCAAAACGTAATCTCGCCTTCCTCATCCCCTTCCGAGTTCCCATTACAAATGAACCATCATGTTTCTCCCAGAATTTCCAATCGAGTCTTACCCTCCTAGTCCACCTGTTTATGTTTCGATTTTCTCCTGGAAGTTTCACTCTCATCATCCCATATTTCCCCTCCCTGTTCCCCTGTCCACGCATTCAGATCACGTCCTATCAACACCACTTCATCATTCTTTTTTGCCACCCATTTCCTAATCACACTCCAACCTTCTTCTTCTCCTCTTCTCCTATAAATGCAAAGTATCCTCACCTTTCTTCTTCCTATCTTCACCATTCTTGGCATTACTCCATCTGATTCCTCAAATTGCATTTTTATTCACTTTTCTCCCATCAATTCATTCCTTACTCCTGACACCATACCCCCTGTCTTTCTTCCCTTCATCTTCTCTTTCTTTGCCTCTTGCATCTGCCACATATAACCCTTGGGTAACTTCCTCTTCACCCTCCTCCAATCCTTTGCTGAAATAGGCAATTACGGAGAAATATATTTTTTAGCGCGTAAGTAGTGACAAAACCGTCGTCGTGATTTTTGCTCAAATAAGAGTACAAGTTATTTTTACAATTTTATATTACTATATTTTCTATCGACGACTATTAAAATCAAACGAAAAAGATTATAGTAACTTCAATTTGACTTCAGGTTGCCCTGGATATTCAGGCACTCTAACCTTAAATTTGAGCAATTACAATGTTTTTTTTTTGTTTGAAATAATAGTCTCGATTAACGACAGTTATATAAAATTATAAAAAAAACTTCCCCATTTGAGAAAAAATCACAATGAACGAATTTCCACTACTTAGGAGGAGAGGAGCCCTAGAATATTTATATTGTCACATACAAGGCGCTGTCAGCAAACAGACTTATATTGAATGGAGGCGTCGATATAATTCGAAAGAGTTCTAGTTTTTTTCATACATTCTAAGTTTCAGGCAAATGTTTTGTTATTTTTCATTATTGACACTTATTTTCGAAATAAGTTCTATGTCGTTGATTTATGTACATATTTTTGTTACTCAAATAGCTAATTAATAAACTGAATATAAAAAGCAAAAAAATTAAACCATTCTTTTTTTTGTAACCATGAGTTCCTATAAATAATATTAATTATCGTAAACCGGGGTTAATCGGCACATGTGGGAGAAAGCGGTGCACCCTTGATTCTGCATTTCTAAATGCGATATTTGCATCTTCTATGTAAAATGTATAGAGGCTTGCAACGAAGCATTGTAAAACATCAGTTTCAAAACCTATGAGAAGCAATATCGCGTTTTAAATACAGAATTAGGCGTGCGCCGCTTTCCCCCACATATGCGCCGCTTAAACCTGATTTATGGTACGTTTTAAAATAAATGAATAGTACTTTTATTGTGTTACTTCTCTTCTTTTAATATAATATTAAATATAAATAAGAATTGTTCAGGTTTTTTTAACCAATAAAAAAATAGTACGTCCAAACGACGTCAAAAATAACGTCAAAATCGACGTCAAAAATAACGTCGAAAATGACGTCAAAAACTATCCCAATTTTTGACGTTGTTTTTGACATCGTTTTCGACGTTATTTTTGACGTCGTTTTCGACGTCATTTTTCACGTCGTTTTTGACCACAAGTTTTTCAATAGGGAAACGTGCTATTTCTACGAAGCCTACATCTCAAGCTCAGACCACACAGTTCGAAGAGCAGAGTAGGGAGAGACGTAAAAGATTCAGGAGAATAAAATTATATTGCTCTTGTATTTATGTATTTGTATATCGCCGTATTATTCTGTATCATGAAAGAGGAAATTTTAAATATTGAGACACCTATTGTCTTTGATGAATCTATCGCTCATTGCGAAGTACATGCACACCAGGAGAGCTTGCATGAAAAAATGCATGGACGTGAAGGAAGCTAGAGTAATATGCCAGGACAGAAAAGTTTGGCGACAAACAGTTTATAACAAGAATTTGAGTAGAGTGAATGACGCCTGAAACAAAAACCTTGGATACTAATGGGCCCAAGTGGGGTACCACATATAATAATTTTGTAAGGCTCTTCACTTGGGATGATCGCTAGAGAGATTGATCAGCAACCTGGATCGGAGCAGTATTGCGGAACGAACATGACATTTAAATAAATAACACGAGAATCCTAGATCAATCTAAAATATCTATACCTTACACGTATATACCTATCTACCCTATACCAATATACCAATCCACACACAACTACTTTCCAACCAAGCAATTCACGCCTACCCCGAAAGGGAAATGTCTGAATGATATAATAATAATAATAATATATTACGACAGTGCGTCAGAACTTTTCCTATAGTTCGCAATAAAATATAAATCTGTGGGATACAGAATATAGACCATTTTTAAGTGTGAAGTCGACTGTTTCTCAGAGAATGCACGATTGTTTTTATGAGGCTTGAAACATGAAATATTTTTCGAATGCGTTAATTTGAAAATGCTTCTTTTAATTTAATAAGAATTATGTTCAAGATGGATTACCTGATTTTATTTAACAAACTACATTTAAATATTTATATATACAGGGTGTCGCAGACCACCCGTCCACCCTTTTTAAAATCTAAAATACCTAATAAAACTAAAAGTTTAGTACCTCCTAATAGTAAATGGACAGTGCCCGATCGATTGGAGGTATTTTCAACTTCCAGCTCCCACAGCAAGTGGCCTATTCGGACCGGAAGTCATTTCTTTTGAATAGAATTACATATTTTTCTTTATTGATTTCGATTCTACGGTCAAAAGTGAGTAACTTTTGTAGAAAATTTTTTTTTTCTAAATCGTCGTTTTTCACCACAACATGCATTCTGAAGTCTAACTGAGCCGTCGTTCGTTTTTCACGTCAACTCGTGCTTATTCAGTCACTTTTCGGAATATTGAAATAAAATTTTTAGGGATACACTTCGGAATATCCTTCGACCGATAGAGGAAGAGGAATTGAAAAATGCGGGCACGCGGGAATGGCTTTAAGGTTACGAACCAGTGATAGTTTTGCACCTCCGAGAGCACCCATCACAAGGACAATTACTCGTACAGAATATTTTGGATACAGTCGCTGCAGCTCCCTTTTAAGGTCTTGATACCTTTCCTTCTTTCTATCTCCTTGGCAGTGATGTTGTATTAGGAAGGAGCCGAGAATTCGATCACGAATATAGTTCGATTCTCGAAGTCTTGGAGAACAATGTCAGGCCTCGAGCGTGCAACGGAGACTGCTGTCCGAAAATCGTAGTTCCAGAAAGTCTTCCTTGGTGTAGGTGGACGCAGGCACACTTGTCCAGTCCGAAGCTCATGCCAATCGCTTCAGAGTACCTATTAACCGTTTCCACAAGGATTTTAAGGTCGTCCATGCATGAAAGGTGCTTGACCTTATATTCTCTCCTGTTCGGCGAGCCACATAGGTATCTAGAGCTTTTGCCTCGGAGCGCAATAGATAAAGGCAAGAGGGAGATTCACAAACGTATCGGACTTAGAGAGTCTCCTTGGAAGAACCCCCTCTTATATGTGATATAGCTGGTAGTCACTTGTATTTTGTCAAATGTTATGATAAATCTTGTCCGCCACAAGAGCATGAGCTCTTTCATGCATCTCACTATTTTCGGATGCATCTCTAGGCACTGAAAGAGCTTAATAAGTAGCTCATGATTCGTGTTATCGAATTCCTTACGGTAATCAATCCAAGCCATCGAGAGATTGCGTCGATACCTGATCGAGTCCTGAGTAATACACCTGTCTATTAACAGCTTCTCCTTGAAACCTGCCAGTCCTCTCTTGCATTCACGTTGTTTCAACTATTGCACTCCATACCAGCTCAATAGATGGTAATACCCTCTCTTTGAGGATGCCAGTGAATAGCTTGTAACTGGTGTTTAAATAAGCTATGGGCCTGTAGTTCTTTAGACATGACAAATCTTCGGTCTTAGGGATCAATGCCGAGCGTCCTTCCACTAGCGACTGCGGGATGGGTTTTTCTCCGTTTGAGAAAGTAGTAAATATACGAGTTAGATGTTCATGCGTAGAAGTGAACTTCTTCCAACAAAAGTTGCTGATTTTATATGGATCTGGCACTGAAAAGTTCTGAGTTCTAGTGATAGCTTTCTTCACTTCTTCAGCAGTAATTAGTGCACACTCTTCCTCTACGCCTTGTAACCTTTGCCTTCAGCAAAAGTTACGAAAGAGTGATATATCTGAAGCGTCTTTATTTATCTGATAAGTGTCTCCATATACTTGCTCCCAGAAGACTTGAATCTCTTGTCGACTAGGCGGATTTTTAACGGCACGTGACGTTTTATTGAACAGACGGGAAGGATGAGTAGAAAAGGTGGAATTTCCTGAATCCACTTTACTCGACGTTCAAGGCGCTATTTCGTTGTTGAAAGAGATCTTATTTTTTGCGTCCGGTGCTGCTTGATGGTCAACAGTTTACACTTGTTCAGCGCTTGATTTGCTTTCCTTAAGTTTCGAGCAGGTGCCCTAACTTTTGGGGTGAAATTTTTATTTGATGTTGTTTAGCTAATCACGCACTGAATATTTGATGCATGCCGTCTCGCCGTTTCAACTTTAAACTGAAGCTGTGCAATACGCTCGCGAGTCTTACTGAGGCGTACTGAAGTATCGTTACTTCTATTGTCGCTAATTTATGGGTGTTTTAATAATAAAAATCGATATATCGTTGATTTTCTCGAAAACTATCACTCATACGAAAAAATGTTTCAAATAAAAAAAAGTGTGTTTCGATGAGATCTATAACTTTTATTTAAAATATTTTTTGTTATTTTGCATATTACCTGAGATAAACGCAAAAAAAACATGATTTTTATGGGGTTTTCATGGTTTTTACCATGAAAATCGATTAGTCGCCAATTTTCACTATCATATTCGTAATCAGCGCGTCAAAATAAATAAGTACACGGAGCCCGAAGAAAATCGGACATATGCCCTTTTCGGAAGTATATCCCAATATTCATACTTATTTAAGAAAAACTTTCATCAAGAAATTATATTCAATTTATAGTGCACTTTTAATTTCACTGAGAAACAAATATATTTGAAAATATACAACAACCCCATTGTAGTTTTAAATTGTTTGAAACGTTTTTATCCAACTTGAGATAAAAGCTATCTCTGGGATTTACTGTGTAAATAAATAAATTGTAATTGTAATGTAAATTTCATTAATTTCCTACCCAAAAATTTGGGGTATCCATGATTGGAATAAATTTTGAAAAAGAGATCAGGGAATTTGAGATATATCGTGAGTTGAGACTGAAAGTGGCTGGTTTCGAATTTATCGTCCTCAGGTTTACAAATTAAAAGTTCCCTTTGTACCTCGTGTTGCAATGCAATTCACGTTGCCAGTTGCCATTGCCATTGTATGAATGTTCGCCTTTTCAACAATTCCTACTGCTACCATCTGGGCTAGACAGGAAGTCGAAGAATGTGGAGCGAATTATCCGACAAATGGAAAGAAGAGAGTCCAACCGGATCATGTATGATCGTCTCACTTCCGGAAAACTCCAAGCCAGCATACATATATGGATGAAAAGTCGAGAGATGCGAAATTTGAATATCTTCCAACTTTCTGCATATCTTTCGATTCCAAAGTTTCGTGCCCAAGTTCTTGAGGAATACGACCAACACGATAAACTTTAGACTTTAGATCAACTCGCGTATCATTTTCAGTTTAGTGAAATACATTTTTAGAAAATTTCATTCAAAATGTAATATGTGGGTGAAGTTTCGTTCGAATAACGAACAAGACATATTTTTTATTCCAATTCTTCGATTTTATGTAAGACTTTGATTACGCTACCCAAATAGAGTATAAAAATACAAAAATTAGATTTATAAATTCAAAAACGTAGCAGAAATAAAATTTCAAATTATCAAATCAAAGTGGATTTATGCCAGGCAGATCATGTACAGATCAGATATTCAGCTTAAGACGGATCACAAAAAAAAGCTTAAGAGTAGGAAAGAAAGTTTTCTGTGCATTTGTTGACCTAGAAAAAGCATTTGACAAGGTAAATAGACACTCCCAACTGAACCATGGCCTCCATCCGAGAGAGGCCTATTGTGGGTGGCACTGCGTGATACTGGTGACGTAACCTCATAGTTCATTGCGTTGGGCCGTTAGCCCAATGCAACGTGGCTGGCTGCAAGAGCCGTAGCTCTCGGGCGATGGGGTCGCCACATGCCAACGCTATTATTACTATTATTATTGGTTATTGGCGTTTCTAGATTCCTGATTTTCTAGTGTCTTATGATAATATATTGTAAAAGTTAATATTCAAATACTCGTGTCAAACATTTTCCTAATAAATATTATAATATGTAATTTGTAATAGCGTATTATAATAATTCATATGTGTAATCGTCGCTTTCTTACGAGTTTTAATTCTGATAATTCATGTATGTAATTTTCTATTCTATTTTGATGACGTGAATTATCGGTAAATTTTCAATAATATTAGTGTTTAATTTTGAATAATATTTAATTTTGGAACAGCGCGTGCTGTTTGCGAATGCAGGAGGCGTAGCAGGTGCAAAGGGTTTGGTGATCCCACTCTAACGTTCTTCATCTCTTCTCGTAGTTCGAGCTCACGGGATTGGTCGAAAGCATCCCCGCCTTCCGGGGCCTGATCCTCGTCTCTAGCTTGAGTGCAGCACGCGCAAGCTCGTCGACCATTCTGTGTCTATCCACCGCATAGCTCAGTACTCTAAAGTGTTCTCTCCGCCGCAAATCTCGGTAAGTGTTTGTGCATTTATCTGCCAGTGTATTCCAATTTGTTTTGTGAGTGAATATACTATATATAAACGGACAGTGTTCTTTTTCATTTTTCTTCAAGGTTTCATCATCGTTAAGCTGTGAGTTGTAAAAAACATTTTTTCTTCCTACCTCCAACCTCGAAAGCTCAAACGTCGCGGTCCGGCGGCGAACTTCGCCGTTAGGACTAACGGGAGAGACAGAGGCACTAACCTTTCCCAATTTTCCTGCCTCTAACATTTTCTCCAATTACCATTTGAACTGTGTCGTCCTTCACATTTGTGCCCCCCCCCCCCATATTTCATGCCATTGTTTACATTTTGTTCCTCGTCTCTCTTATGAATTCGTTAATTCCTAAAGTCGGCGTCAGAAGTACGCGAACCGCACTTTGAGCGCTTGCAAAACATTTAAAAAAATCGCAGACAATTGCGGCCAGGTAAACGTGAAAGCTTAAGGTCTTCCGAATTGAAAGATATGTATATTGTTGTTCTTAAAATTTTTGTACGCAGTTTTACAAATTTCGAAATATGAATTTGTTTACTAATTACAAACCGTTTTCCACAAACATATCATCTTGGAAAGAACTAATGATAGGAAGTTGTTTTATGGCTTAAGATGTGCAGTTTCGTAACGCGATTGAAGTACAATTTGAAAAAATGAAATTATCTATAGTTTTATTTTCGCCAAAGTGTTGGTTAGAAATAGAGCCATGCGCTTCCTTTAATATTTCCTGTTTCTCCTGTTGAGTCAGTTCGCTTAATTGTGAGAAGCAGTAGTAAATATTTAGGTAATTTTCATATTTTCGGCTAAAGAATTGGATGAATTGTTCAATTTTAATTTTTTTCCAAAGGTGTTATGGTGGGATCCATAAATTGTAATCTGGCTATAGTCAATTTCCGATTCCTAAAGTCTGCTACTAACTCGTTAATTCTTGTGAGCTACGTTCTTTCGTCATATACTGGCGGCATTTCTAAGTTCTGATCGTTTGATGGGCGTTTCTGAATTTTCTTGCACATTTTCCCTCATGCGTTCGGTTTTTTCAAGGAATTGTTGTCGCCTCTTTCCTTGAGCAAATTATGGAATTGCTCGTACAAATCTTTATCGTATTCGGGGAGGTTTTCTCGTGTTGATATTGGGGGCGTTCCTTCTCTTCACAGCTTCCTGTAAAAGGTCCCTTCTTATTGAAAACAATCTGGAAAGACAGTCAGCCACCTTGTTTTCCTTATCTTTTATGTGCTCAATTGGCTTATATGAATACTCTTCCAATCTTAATCTCCAGCGTAATAATCTGGATAAAGTATTCTTCACATTGTGAAGCCACTTCAGGACTTGGTGGTCAGTTTGTATTCTAAATGTTCTTCCTAAGAAGTACTGTCTCAAGCGTAGCGTTGCCCATACCACGGCCAGTAACTCTGTTTACGTGGCAGAATAATTTTGCTCGGTTCCGTTGAGAGTTCTGGATATGAAGCAGCAGGTGTAGCCATCTTGACTAAGGACAGCCCCTAGTCCTACGTTTGAGGCATCCGTGGTGAGCACAAATTCCTTACTATAGTCAGGGTATCGCAGTACTGGTGCTGTACATAATACGTTCTTAAGTTGATCAAATGCTAGTTGATGTTTTGTAGTCCACTTAAACGGGTTGTCCTTTTTCGTGAGTTCAGTTAGGGGTTTGGCTATGCGCGAAATTTTTTTTTTGTACTTCCGGTAATACCCTGCTAACCCTAGGAAAGATTGAACTTGTTTCACATTGTTAGACGTTTTGAATTCTTTTACTGCGCTGACTTTAATTGGATTAGGCTTCACACCTTCGGCAGTGATGAGGTGTCCCAGGTATTCCAATTCAGTCTCAGATAGTCGCATATTGCAGGTTGTAATTTTAATCCGGTCTTTCTGAGTCGCGTCAGGGTACAAGGCTGAGTGGAGGGGAAAACGGCGACGGCGACAGCCAGCAACGTCCTTCGGTCCCCGCTATGACCCACATTTTCGAGGAAAATTATTCATTTTCAAACTTAATTTTCAAGGTGTTATCCCCGGAATTTCGGTCTGTCGTTTTACGAACGCTTTATTTACGTTTATGAGTACAGGTATAGAACTGAGCTCCTCAGAGAGGCGGCGCTTTATATATGCTAATTAGATGTAGAGTGGTGGTAATTGTCAGCTCGTAACACTGTTTTCCCTAATAAAAGTTTCTGAAAAAGTAAAATTTAACAGTAAAAGCTTACCGAAAATGATTTTTACAATACTGAAAAGCCGTTTTTGAACATTCAAGAGATGAAGATTATTTGTCAGAAGTTAGAATTCTTCGAATCTGTCTGAACGTTTATAAGTATGAAAAATGAATGTATGAATAATTTTAGATCCAAATTAGTGATTGTATAAATAAATATACTTACAAGACATTTATTTCTAATCAAATCTATGTTATCTTTTAAAAAAACAACATTTTTTATTCAATTGAAAAATATGTGTGAGTTCATGTTAAAATTAGAGGTAGAGAGATAGTGATGATAAAAATTGTTGTTAAAAAGATTTTTTTTATATGTTTCCAGTTGTTAAGCTACATTTTTGTTGATTTTAAAGTTAATCTAGTAGTTTTCGTTATACATTTTACAAAATTTTTAAAAAATTGTGGCAGAGCCACATGGTTATGGCCTTCTTCAAAAATTTAGGTTAGGAACTGAAGAGATTGGTAAGTTTCATACTTTGCTTAGGTTTATGGAAAGTTGCAATCATGTCATGGTATATTATACTGAGGTTGTCAGTGTTGGATCTAAAATTAACAGTACCTTCATTTTTTACAATATCCCAGATAACAATGTGCACGCACATTAATGACGTATTGACTCGCACGCGTGCGGATTATCCCGCACGCCGCGCCATCACCCAAGCAGACATGTGTCCTCAATTGCGACGCATATCGTTTGCACGCATGAAGGTCGCACGCATGACGGTGATATGCGAGCTTCCAAAGTAATGCAGGATTTGAAAATATATTGTTTTAAATATTGTTATCAAATGAGAAGAGGAACATTTTCACATGAAAACATTTTATTTTTATAATTATTGAGTCATAACACTTAGACGTATAAATAGCGGAACAGCCTGTAATAATACATAATGACCGAATCCATTTCAAACCATGCATGCCCGCGGGTGATATGTTCAGGATGAATTTTCCTATGAAATTTGTTTTGTTTGTTGAAAATAGAAGACATGTAGTTTTTTGACATTCACATTCATGAGAGTGTACTGTAATCGTCCAAATTTGCGATATCTGGTTTTCAACGGATCTTTACGTCTTGGCACTCACAGATTCCGAAAATCATAAAATTTTGTCGGTGTCTGTCTGTATGTCTGTCTGTCTGTATGTCCGTATTTATGGTTACCTGAATGTTGTAGCCACGCTAACTTTTGAAGGATTTGTCGAATCGAGTCAGCCTTTGATAAACTTTTTCCGTATTTGTATTGGTGGTAACTGTAGTAGTTGACGCAATTGGGGTTCGAACAATCCCCCCACTAAATGATCCGGATTCCGAGGGTGCAAAATTATTTTGGATTTGTGGAGGGTGGGATCCCGAGATCCCATTCAGAGATACGCTTCTACGAACCGTGGAAGGGGTGCTATTTCCCCCTGACATAAATGTCTCGTCCGTCATTACCGTAGTATCAAGTTCGATTCGACGCCTATGCGATTCGAATGGCACTTGATTTGACGTATCTTCATCTGTTGCCGTCCATACGGCCTCCCCCACAAATCTTCTGAAATATCTAATCGCCCTATCCAATACCACTTCGTGAGTACCGGTATTATTAACGAAATGTGCATTTAAAATAGCACGGATTCTTTCCGTACCCAGGTTTAATCACCAACTGTTATCTTGTTCGGCCATTTTCGTTTTTATTTTTAAACAAAGCGAAGAATAAAAACAAATAGATTAACCGACAAAATCCCGCTCAACCGAAAAATTATTAAAATCCAAAGAGATGTTGAATTATGAGGAAGATAATATTTAAAAAAAAATATCACTTCTTTCACAACCATTGAATTTTTATCAAAATCGTAAAAACCGAACTAAGTTTTGTCAAAACGAAGAAAAATAATCGTAAAACAAAATTATTCCCATCGCAAGAACAGAACCTATGCTGCGCCTGACCACGAATGACACACTTCTCTAAGAGAGAAAAAAAATTAAGGCAAATTTTAGCGACCTATGTGAAACACTAAAAAAATGTTAATAATGCATTTTTTTTGTGAAAATCCACCCGAGATCATTTTCCTATTAATTTAGAGTGTTTTACCCTTTTTATTTGTTTAAAAGCAGCTCCTAATTGCTTTGTAACGCCCGGAGACGTTTTTGTACGCTAGCTGTCACTTTTCTTTCGTACCGGTCAACTGTATATATGCCCTCCCCAGTGCACCGTGTCGCGTCTCGTTGGAAGTGAGCTCCCGCGATCCGCGTAACTTTACTCGCGTTTCGGAAGATACCGCCCGAATTTTAAATTGTAACGTCATTATGACGTGGCACTCGACACTTTTCCCGCGAACGAATCTTCAATACATAACAATATACATTTCAGATTTTAAAGAAATGACAGGTAAAATCCATGCATAAATCATACAAAAAAATCACAAATATCAAATCCAATGTAAAAAGAAAATCACAGGTTAAAAATTAATAATGCAATAAAAATCACATATAAAAAATCAATAAATAATACACAACATGCACATGTAAAATAAATCACATTTTAAAATCCTATTTAAAACAAAACCCGGACTCTCTCAGATTTTTTTCCAGGTTCTTCTTTCTGCCTTTGCTTTTTCAAACAAAAATTTTGCCCAACACACGCCCTTTACCTTTCTTTTCCATTTTCTCTTCTAGGTCTGCTAACAATATGCTAAACAACAACGGACTTAGCGGGCACCATTGTTTGAGACCCCTCCCTGTCTAGAAGTCCTCTCCTTTCTGTTCCCGATCCTCGCCCTTGTCTTTGTCTCCGTAAAGACCTCTTTTATCCTGCCAATCAGCTTTTCGTCCACCTCCCTCTCTTTCGTTGCCTTCCACAAAACTTTCCTATTCACCGAGTCGAAAGCTGTCTTAAAATCTACAAAGAGTGCGACTAGTTTTCCTTTTTTCTGTCCCAGGTTCCTGTTGACTAGACAATTTAGAACAAAAATGTTGTCCACTGTTCCCATCCTCTTCCTAAATCCTGTTTGATTGCGTGGAATACTTCCTTTCTGTTCTACCTGTTCTTCTAATCTCTTCCTAAGCACCTCCGCGTAAATGTTACATGTTACTGGCATGAGAGCGATTCCTTTATAATCTTGCAGTTTTCTGCCTCCTCCTTTCTTTATTGAAGGATCTACTAAACCTGTTCTTCACTCCTTCGGCCATCCTTCCCCTCTCCATACTCTATTACATACTTCCCAAATCTCTTCTCTAACCCTTCGCCAATCAAATTTCAACGCTTGATTCTCTATCCCATCCTCTCGCTTCGCCTTGTTCTTTTCAACTTCTCAATTGCTTGATTTACCTCTTCTCTTGTCACCTCATTCCCAACTTCCATTCCTCCCTCCTTCATCTTTCTACCTTCCACCCTCACCTTGCTATCCACTCCTCCTAGAAATTTCTTGAAATATACCGTCCATTCATCCATACTTATATCTTTATTGATTCCTTTCCGTCCATTCCTTTCTCTATTGATAACCTCCGATTCTCTTCCTTCCTTTATTGCTTTCTCTACCTCCTCCATGTACCTCACCTTCTCCTTTTGTCGTCTTACATCCAGTCATTTCTTCTGTGCCCTCTATCTTTTATTATACTTCTTTCTACCTATCTCTCCTCTTCTTCAACTTTTTGACAATAACTTCACACGCTCTTCACTCTCTACACATTCCACATCCCACCATCCTCTCACCTCCCTTCTTTCTTCCTCACTTGGCCTAATTTCTTCCACTATCTTCTCTACCCTTCCTCTCATCTTACACAACATCTCATCCACGCCTCCCCCATCTTCAATCTAAACATTCTCCTCATCCATTTTTTCCGCATATTCTCTCAGCTTATCAACTCCACATTTTCCCATCTTTGCTTTTTCCCCTGTCGCTCCCTCCTTCTTTCTTCCCTCTCTTCTCCAATTCCCGCATTTCAACGTTGCAATGACCGGAAAGTGTTCTGACCCTATTTCGTTCCCTACTTCCATTCTTTCCAACAGCCTCCTTATCCTTTCCTCGGCCAGAATGTAGTATAAGCATAGGGAATAGTCTCATACAGGGCGCTGTCAGCACATAGACTCATATTGAATGGAGGCGTCGATATATAAATATATAAATTAAAAGAATTACAAAAAAAATGTAGGTGTTTGTCCATTTTTCATGAAAAATTTCTTTACGGAATCACCAATAATGTATTTCCAATAACTCTTTTCTACAATACTTTGCACATTTGCAATAATTATTGATTATTTAGACAGGTTTTATAAACATATTCAGAGTTTGTCTATTTTTCAAGGAAGAAGCAGAATTTGTTTACGAAGTCAACTAGGAATGTCTTTTTGATGACTATTTTCTATCCTACTTGGTTTTACAAGAATTATTATTTTTGTAATATCATTATTTTTAACAAATTGGTTTAATTTGTTCACAGAACCAAAAAGAATGTATTAAAAATAAGCCTTTCCTATGTTATTTCGCAAATTCACAATAATTGTTAATTATTTTAACAACTTTCATACACCTATTCAGAGTTTGGCTGTTTTTCAACGAATAGGCTCAATTTGTTTACGAATTCAACTAAGAATATCTTTTCGATGACAGCTGTCTATGGTGCTTTGTAAATTTACAAGAATTTTCAATTATTTAAACAATTTCAATTTAAAAACTGAGAGTTTGGCTATTTTTCAACGTATAGGCTCCATTTTTTTACAGAATTAAGTAAGAATATCTTTCCAGTGACTTTTTGTTATAATGCTCTGCAAATTTCAAAGAATGAATTATTATTTCAACAATGTTGATAAACAAATCAAGAGTTTGGCTATTTTTTAAGAATAGGCTTCACTTGTTTACGCATTAATAAAAAATGTTTTTCAAATAACTCTTTCCTATGTATAATACTTTGAAAATTCACAATAATTAATAATTATTTAAACAATATTTATCAACATATCCAGAGCTCAGCTATTTTTCAAGGAATAGGCACAATTTCTTTACGGAGTCTACTAAGTATGTCTTTCCGAAGACTCTGTTTCTATGTTTCTTTACAAATTCATATTTTGGCTTTTTTCAACCAATAGGCTGAATTTTTTATAGAATTAACCAAGAATATATTTCCGTTTACTTTTTTCTGTGATGCTATGAAAAGTATTATTTGTGACTATTTTCTATGTTTCTTTGTAAATCCACAAGAATTAATAATGAATTCAACAATTTTCATTTGAAAAATTTAGAGTTTGGCTATTTTTTTACAAATAGGCTACATGTTTTTACAGAATTAACTCAGAATATCATTCCGATGACTTTTGTGTATGATGCTTTTGCAAATTTCCAAGAATGATTAATTATTTCCACAATTTTCGTAAAAAAATTATGAGCTTGGCCTTTTTTCAACGAATAGGATAAATTAGTTCAGGGTATCATGAAAGATGGATTCAGAAAAATTCCACCTTTTCAACTCATCCTTCCCGCCTGTTCAATGAAACGTCACGTGCCGTTAAAAATCCACCTAGCCGAGAAGAGATTCAAGTCTTTTGGGAGAAAGTGTATGGAGATACTTATCAGCTAAATGAGGACGCTTTAGATATATCACTTTTTCGTAACTTTCGCCAAAGCCAAAGGTTGCAGGCTTCAGAGGAAGAGTATCCACTAATTACAGCTGAAGAAGTGAAGAAAGTTATCGCAAGAACTAAAAACTTTTCAGCGCCAGGGCCAGATAAAATCAAGAACTTTTGGTGGAAAAAGTTCACTTCTACGCAACAACATCTAGCTCGTATATTTACTACTTTCTTAAATGGAGAACAACCCATCCGGCATTGGCTAGTGGAATGACGCACGATATTGATCCCTAAGACTGGAAATTTGACAAGACCACAGAACTGCAGGTCCATAGATTGCTTAAACACCAGCTACAAGCTATTCTCTGGCATCCTCAAAGAGAGGATATTAGCATCTATCGAGCCGTTGTGGAGTGCGATAGTTGAACAATGTGGATGCAAGAGAGGACTGGCAGGTTGCAGGGAGAATCTATCAATAGATAGATGTATTACCCAATACTCGATCAGGTATCGACGCAATCTGTCCATGGCTTGGATTGACTACCGTAATGCATTCGATAAGCTCCTTGAGTGCCTGGAGGTGCATGCAAAAATAGTGAGATGCATAAAAGAGCTTATCCTCTTGTGGAGGACAAGATTTGTCGTAACATCTGATAAAAGACAAGTGACTACCGGCTATATCACATACAAGAGGGGGGTCTTCCAAGGAGACTGTCTAAGTCCGATACTTTTCTGCATCTCCATATTGCCTCTATCTATTGTGCTCCGAGGCAAAAGGTCTGGATACCTATGTGGCCCGCCGAACAGAAGAGAATATAAGATCAACTACGTTTAATATATGGACGATCTCAAACTCTTTGCTTCCTCGAAAGAGGTTCTTGAAATCCTTGTGGATGCGGTGAATAGCTACTCTGAAGCGTTTGGCATGAGCTTCGCACTGGACAAGTGTGCCTGCGTCCACCTACACCAAGGAAGACTAGAAACTACACCATTGCGTGACGATCAGGGTGTTCAACTCATTGGCGGAAGTACCATTCAGCATCTTGGTCATGGAAAAACATATACATACCTTGGAATACCGCAAGCGGAAACCCAAAATGTGCATGTGTTCAAAACGGACCTTGTATGCTGGCCGTTCCTATACTGCTCTACACGTTTGTTGCAGTAAAATGAAACGTCGATGAGTTGAAGCAACTTGACCGAAGCACACGTAAGATGATGACAATCCATCGAAGTCATCATCCTAGATCTTCCGTACCTCGAATATATATGAGCCATTATCGACATCAGCTATTTATGATGTAATAAATAAAGTTTTTCCTACGAAATCGACCAAAAATTACTCAGCAATGACATCTAGTTATCATATATTTAGTCAGTTAATAACAGTTGATGCTTGCTTGAGTAAACCTAATCAAGAAATGCACTGTTGGGCTATTTTCCGACGCACTAGCTTTGTTCTTTCAACGTAATCTAATGTTATTAACTAATTTATAAGCCTTTAGGGATATTTCAATGACAATTGACAGTTATTACTTTTAAGAACAATTTTTTTAACAAATTTGTATTATCTCATGTATTTATGAACTAAAACATTACACTTTTCACCCAGAAATTAACAGCCAATTAAATTATCAGCCATTTCTTGCTATTAATCAATAACAAGTGATGATTGTTTAAACAAAATCAATTTAAAAATTCATTTTCTGACTATTTTCAACACATCAACGTTGTTCTTTTAACGCGTAATCAACTCTTAAGAACTAATTTTTGAAATTTTTTGAAACACTTGGATAAATATCAATTATTGTTATTGTTATGAACCATGTTATGAGGACATTTTTTTCGTCTTAGGCATTCTTCAACTAAGAATGCCGTTTTTTGTTGTGGAATTTGCGAAAAATTCTTTAGCTGAATCTCATTTTTAACATAGCTAAGCAATATTTGACAAGACGACCAGTGCTTCTTTTTATAAATAAACTTAATTAACAAATGCGTTATTTGTAGGAAGCGCACTAGACATGGTATGAACATTAGGGTAATCGTGTTGAAACTCAACGTTTCTCTTCACAACCAACCATAGAATACGAATACAATATGACTTTTCAAATATCACCCCCATAAGTCTATTTTATAAAGTACCAAAAAACTCCCATAAGGGGAAAGATGGATTTTGCGAATTTTTGGCGCTAATTTTGATTATTTGCGTTTTTTACATGGAAATTGTTTCTAATACATAAAATACTACTTTATACTGATAATTAAATGTTTGAGTAAATTATTCAAACGATTTATTAGTGTTTTTAGCAATTTTCTCTTAGAATGAAGATAGAAGGGCGCGGTTTTTTCGAAAATTTTCCACTTTTCACCCAATTTTCAAACATACAGCGTTAATAGTTTATCAATTTTAACAAACGTCATTGTTTCAAAAATTTCTCATTATTGTTAATAATATTCACTTAGAATAATGCTAGATAATTGCAGTTTTTTCCAAAATGTTCAAGTTTTTGTTCACTTTTTACTTGGAGTGAGTTGAATCATTGATTGAAGTTAACAAAATTATCTGCTTAAACAATTTATTATCATCATTAATAATATTTAATTTGAATAATGCTAGAAAGTTGCGGTTTTTTCTGAAATTTGCAACTATTTGTCTACTTTGCATCTATCCGAAATCTTTGCAAAATATCTGAAATCTTTGTGAAATCTTCGGGAAATCATTGCAATTTTGTCAAATTTTTTAAAAATCTTTGGAAATCTTTGAAATCTTGGGCAATATTTGTGAAATTATTTAATCCGTTGTGAAATCTTTGGAAATCATTGAAATCTTTTGAATCTTTGGGAATTCTTTAAAATTCTTCGTAAAATATTTTTGAAATATTCGGTTATATTTGTGAAATTATTGAAATCTTTGTGAAATCTTTGAGATATGATTGAAGTCTTTGTGAAGTCTTCTAAATATATCTGAAATTTTTTAAACCTTTGTGATATCATTAGGAAATCATTGAAATCTTTATTCAATCTTTGAAAACTATCTGAAATCTTTGTGAAATATTTTTAATCTATCCGAAATATTTGCGAAATATTTGTAATCTTTGTAAAATCTTTATGAAATATTTGAAAAATTATTGCAATCGTTGTCAAATATTTGTAAAATCTTTTAAATCTTTCCGAAATCTTTGCGAAACCTGTGAAATCTTTGGGAAATCATTGAAATCTTTGTGCAATCTTTAAAATCTTTGTGAAATCTTTGGCAATGTGAATTTTATACTTGTATATGTATTTATTATTTATGTTAAATTTTTACATAGTATAATATTATTATACCGGGTCCAAATTGTATCATTCAACATTATAAGTCTATGCTCCTGCCCTCCCTGCCCCTAGAAAAAAGGCTCCGCCGCTTCTGTAAAGATCACAATTTTGGGATTTTATTACGCAAGATTAAGACTAAAACGAAGTTGACTTTCGTGTTTATTTAGTAATATAATATTTAAAAATGTAATGCATTTAATCAAGAAAGCCAACTATACACTTCAATTTTAATCAGCTGTAATTAAACAGTAAAATTGTGATCCTTAGAATACTTTTTTCAAATTATTTCTTTTTCCGAAAGAAATTCTTGCTTGCATCAAAAACTGATTTACATGTTCTGAAACTTCTCAAATGTTTTCAATTTTTTTTCTTAAGGTGTAATCATCTCTAAACAAATTGAAAAGTGCAAAATGTCCTTTTTTAGGGTTTTTTTTAGGAAATCTTTATAACGATGTCCGCCCGTCCATATGACAATTACCACTCCTAACTCCTACAATGTTTGTCCTCAAGAATTAAAATTTTTCATAAATATTAATCAACTCAACCACATTCAAATGAAAAATATTTTCGCCCGTTTGTCTGTTATGCCTTTTGTCTGGAAGTTTTTGGTTTACTCTGTTTCCCTTCAGGGGCGGTTTAAATTGGAGCTCTTGGTATGCAGATGTGCAATAAAAAATAAGATTTCCTATGTTATAACGTTGCTTTCTTACTATCAGGAATATTTTCGTTTTTATATTATTACATTCTCGAGATCGGGTGAAGTAATTGTCCACACACGAAATGCCAAAGTATCAAATTGAGCTAGAAAAACGCATCAAACCGATGCACAATGGGTTGTTTTCATTTGTTACACAATGCAGTTGTCCACTGTTAGCCAAATTTTGATACCCTGGATTTTTGTGTGCAAACGTCTCAAGGGACTGGAATCTTAAAAATAAAAAAATTGACCTTTTTTAAATATAAACTTGTAGAGTATGACGAGACGGAACTTTTTTCTATTTTATGTTCTTCCTTGGCTCACAATTAAAATCAGTCCAATTAAAACATCGCTTTAAATATTTTGTATCCTTCAAAATATTTAATTTCAAATTCGTTTATTTTGTACTTGTGCTAAATATACATTGAAAAATGCATAAATCCAAGTTTAAGGGTTTAATAATTCGGTAATATGAAATAACGAGTTAAATGGTCTTTTTTACATGATACTATTTGAATTGTTGTTCTATCTCTAGTGTCTTTGAGATACAGCATTTGTCTAATTATTAAAGTATCACCTCGAATGGATTTATCGTGTTTTTTTTTATATTCTTCACTTATCATTAATTCACTTTACACCTGTCATCTTAAAAAAAAACTTAATTGCATTCAATGCAATTTTCTAAACAGCAAACACTGGTAATCAACAAGGATATTTTAAAAGGATGTTAAGAACACTGAAGAAATGCTCGCGTAAATTCGCGAGATAAGCTGGCAGCCGTCGAGTCGCCGTATAACTTTATATACAAACTGACTCACAGTGAACGAAATTACTCGTTAAACCTGTCGCCATATGGCGTCACTGGTATACTTTAGTAACAAGTCTAACCCCTCACTCATTTAGCGGATGTCCCGGAAGTTAGATCCGCAAACTTATTTTTTCAAAAAAATTAAAGTTGTACTAAATTGTGCTATGCTTGTGCTGATTTGTGCCGTAAACGGCTTTTTGAAACATCAAAAATTACGGGCACAATTTTTGAAAAACGTTTTTTTTCCTAGATCCGCAACTTCTTACTCGAACAAAAAGAAAGTTTGTGATAGGCCACTCGAAGTATACACAATTTTGTGCAGGAAAATAATTCCAAAACCCTAACTTTAATCGAAAAAAAAAAACCAAAAACCAAAAATTGAATTATTTTCAAAAATTTCGAAAAAATAAAACTTGTGCTGGGTTGTGCTCGACAAATGCAGTATTTATTCTCACAAACAAAATTACGTGAGATCAACAGTTCTCATATTAAAACTCAAAACGTAAAAATCAAAAAACAAAAGATCCAAAAAATAGTCCAATTTCGAAAAAATAAAACTTGTGCTGTGTTGTGCTCGACAAATTCAGTTTTTATTCTTTCTGACAAAATTACGTGAGATCAACAGTTCTCATATTACTGGTAGGCCTCCTTCTCCTAAAGTACTTGGATACACACTTGGACAACTTGGATACATTCGGCTTATTCCCCGCACAAATCAGAATCTAAGATTCGAATTTCGAAGATACGTTTTTCCTGCTGGTTATCCAGTTAGATTGCGAACAGGAGAAAGGACCTATAGTCCCGTTCCCACGCAAGAACAGATTGTATTATCAGCATCCAATGGTGACATTTTTGCAATATTAGAGTATAGCGGGGATCTTCGTGCCATATATACGACAAATAGATCTCATGCAAGAATAAAAATAAATATGACTAGCGGCAATGTTAATAATTTGACCCCAGATGAAATGCGATATTGTCCAGTACGCAAACATTACCCAATCTTCCCAAACAATTTTATTAAAGCTTTAGCAAGTGACGATTCACTACATTCTGACCGGAAGACTAATAGCGAGCATAACCCCGGTTCTTTTTTTTCTGGCAGACAACATTCACCTGACCGAAATTCTCCTCAGGAGCCTCCCATTCTTACCGAAGCCAGGTCGCCTCCTGGGTGGCCGCCTTCACCTATAGTACTTGGATATGCACTTGCACAACTTGGATACATTCGGCTTATTCCCCGTACAAATCAGAACCTACAATTCGAATTTCGAAGATACGTTTTTCCTGCTGGTGAACCAATTCGGTTGCAAGTACCACCAAGGTATATTCCCGTGCCAACCAAGAATGTATTGTATTATCGTCGTCAAATGGTGACATTTTTGCAATATTAGAGCATAGCGGGGTTCTTCGTGGAATATTTTCGACAAATAACGCTCATACGAGAATCAAAATGAATATGATAAGCGGCAAAGTTTATAATTTGACCCCAGATGAAATGCGATACTGTCCAGTAGGTACACGTAACCCAATCTTCCCAAAAAGTTTTATGAAAACTTCAGCGAACTCCGATTCACTACAAACCAAATGGAATCATTATAGGAAGCACACGCTTGGCTCTGCTTCTCACGGCAGACAACATTCAACTGTCCGGACTTCACCTCAGGAGCCTCCTCTTCGTGCCGAGTCCAGGTCCTCTCTCGGCAGGCCTAGTTCCATTGAAGTACTTGGATGTGCAATAGAACGACTTGGCTATGTTCGGCTTATGTCTTGCACAAATCAGAACCAACGATTTGAGTTTCGAAGATACGTTTTTCCTACATATGAACCCATTAAAATGCAAATAGATCATATGAAATATGTGCTGGGGCCAGAACAAGAATATATTGTTTTGTCAACATCCAGTGGTGACGTGTTTGCAATATTGGATTATAGTGGGACTCTTCATGGAATACATAGGACAGATGAAAATAATTTGCGAATAAAAATAAATATAATAAGCGGCGCAGTTGATAATTTGACTGCAGATGAATATATTATATAATGTGCATTCTTATATTTGATAAAAATGTATAAATAATTACTAGCTTTTAGCCAAATTTTATAAAAGCTTTATTTTTCAAAATTTTTCATTTTTAAGACTTCTAATTTCAGCTAGCCTACGATTTGATGTTCAAGTTCAAGTTTAAAGTTAGAATATTAATTTCAGGTTCAAGTATTTTTTATCTGAAACAATTTTTTTAACTGAAATGTTCCAATAAATTATTTGTAATAGCTGCTTTTTTTTAGTTCCAAATTTTTACTAAATAAGATTAGTATAACTATAATCATTACATAATTTTTTTATGCTGGAAAATTGTACTAAAATTTTAATATTTTTTACTTATAATACGTTTGAAAGTAATAAATCCTTTAAATTTTAGAGCTTTACAGTTTGAAAAGAAATCACAAATCAAATGAATAGTTAAATTGAACATCTAATTATTGCAATTGAAATTAATTAAATTTAAATATTATTATTATTATTACGCATTTTTAAAACCACCTACTCATATAAATTGTGTAAAACGAAGAAATATTCCTCCGTTAGCCCTGGCTTTTCAGCGAAAAAGCTTGGCCGAGATTTTGTCGACAAAATCCAAGCGATACATTAGCGTAATTAGCTAGAACGTGTGGTTTAGATTTAGGTTGTTTGGGTAGGGTTCGTATCCCCAGCAGGTGAGATTTTTCATAGCGTTGTGCGAGCGATTATGTTTGTAAGTGACCGTGTCTGCAATTGCGTAATTTCAAAAAGAAATCAAATGTAATTATTTTATATGCAAACATTTATTTTTCAAATTTATTTATCTGTTTCAAGCTGCTGTAATGGATAGGGCAATATGGGCCACGGAAATATTCCGCATAGAGCCGGATATAAAGCCAGATAATCCCAATTTATTAAACCGTATAAGAACCCGTATAGGGCCCTACAAAATACCGCATAGGGCAATATGTACAGCGAAAATATTCCGCATAGAGCTGGATAAAAGACCAGATAGAAAAAATTGTATACACCGACTAAGTTCCGCATAGAACCGTATTAAAAGTCGGACACAAAAACCGTATAAGTATCCGGATAGAATCCGTTGATAACCGTATAGGGCTTTACTGGACCCCGAAAGTATATCGTATACAACCGGATAAAAAACCAGATAGAAAATGTTGTATACACAGACTAAGTTCCGCATAGAACCAGCTTTAAAACCAGACACAAATACCGTATAACAATCCAGATAGATGCGAAGAAATTCCGAATCCTACCCGTCTCTATCGAATCCCATCTGTCATTTTAAGCAGGGAACCCACCGCGTTCATCGCCCTACACCTTGCAGAATTGAGTCTGTCAAATCATGTGTATTGCCGAATTGGAGTCAAAGTTTGGTTAATATTTTCAGTTTTCTGAATTCTTTCGATATCTTTAGAATACGCGTTGAATTATTTTGAATTCCTTCAAGTGTTTTGAATTGTGTAGAATTCTACAAGATTCAAAATATTCGAAGAATGTTAAAGTAATTCAATGTGCATTCTAAAGATTTCAAGTGAATAAAAAATATTCAAAAGAAGGAGTTCAAACTAATTCAAGGTGTATTCTAATGACTTGAAGATAATGAAAAAACATTTTTAAAACATTCAGTGATATCGTATGAATTCGAAGCATTTAGAGTAGTTTAAAGAGTTCATAAAATTTCGAAACGATTCAGAGAATTCAGAAGAATTTAGAGAACTTAGAAGAATTCAGAGAATTCCGAAGAATTCACAGATTTCAAAGAATTTATAGAATTCAAAATAAATTTAGATAATTTAAAAAATTTAGATAATACAAAAGAATTCATAGAATTTGAAGTATGTCACAGAATTTAAAAGAATTCAGACAATTCAAAAATTATCTGAGAATTCAGAATAGTTCAGGAGAATTTATAGAACACAAAATTCTTGCAGAAATTCAGATCAATTCATGGTGTTTTATAAAGATTTCAAGAGAATTAAGAACAAAACTACACAATTTCTGTAGAATTCTTGTGAATTCTACAGAATAAAAAATATTCAAAGAAAGTTAAAATAATTCAACGTTTCAAAAGAGTTCACAGAATTAAAAAAAAATTAGAGCATCTCAAAAGAATTTAGAGAATACAAAAGAATTCAAAATGTTTCAGAGAATTTTAAAGAGTTCAGATAATTTAAAAGAATTCAGACAATTGAGAAGAATTCAGAGAATAGCGGAAGAATTCAGAGAATTAAAAACAATTCAAAAAATTAACAAGAATTCAGAGAATTTAGAAGAATTCACGAAGTGCAAAAGAATTCACAAACTTCAAAAGCATTCACAACATTCAAAAAAAATTATAGAATTTCAAAAGAATTCAGAGAATACAAAAGAATTTTGTAGAATTCAAAAGATTTCAGAGAATTTGAAAGAGTTCAGGGAATTAAATTAATTCAGACAATTGAGAAGAATTCAGAAGATTCAGAGAAATGAGTAAATTTCAGAGAATACAAAACATTTGAAGAAATTCAAAATAATTTATGGTGTACTGTAAAGGTTTGAAGATAATTGCAGAAAACTTCAAAAGAATGCAAAGGACCGCAAGTGAATTCTAAAAATTCGTTTGAATTCTACAGAACTAAAAATACTCGCAGGAAGTTAAAATAATTCAACGTGTATTCTAAAGGAAAAGAGGTTTTCTAAGAATGTCGTCTCTCAGTTGCCGTGTGAAGTTGCACCATTGATATTCACAACCTCCTGCAAATTTAAAATTAATCTTTTGCGCACACACCCTCATCAGTACTTTTGACTGTCACATTTCATTAATTTTATATGAAAATGGACCGTATAAGGTAATAGACACGATTTCCGGGCACATATTTTCCGATTTGACCCTCGTCCGCACGGATGATATTGGATTTTATTGTTGGCTTTATCTTGTTTGCTTAATATATTTCATAATATCAACTTTTAACTGTCACATTTCATTAATTTTATATGCAAATGGACCGTATAAGGTAATACACACGATTTCCAGGTACATTTTGCCTGATTTGCCCTTCATCTTCAGGGGTAGTTTAGGATTTTATTGTTTGATTTTACCTCGTTTGGTTGATATATATCAAAATATCAACTTTTGTCCCGTCACATTTCATTAATTTTGTGTGAACGTGGACCGTATAAGGTAATAGACACGATTTTCGGGTATATTTCGTCCGATTTGACCATCGTCCGCACGAATCATTTCGAATTTTATTGTTGATTGTATTTCGTTTGTTCAATATATTTTATAATATCAACTTTTAAACTGTCACATTTCATTAATTTTATATGAAAATGGACCGTATATGGTAATAGACACGATTTCCGGGAATATTTTGTCGGATTTGACCCTCGTCCGCAGGGATAATTTTGGATTTTATTGTTGATTTTATATCGTTTGCTTAACATATTTCATAATATCAACTTTTCACTGTCACGTTTCATTAATTTTATTTGAAAATGGACCGTATAAGGTAATAGACACGATTTCCGGGCTCATTTTTTCCGATTTGACCCTCGTCTGCAGGGATGATTCTATATTTTACTGTTGATTTTATTTCGCTTGCTTAATATATTTCATAATATCAACTTTTAAACTGTCACATTTAATTAATTTTATATGAACATGGACCGTATAAGGTAATAGACAAGATTTCCAGGCACATTTTGTCCGATTTGACCTTCGTCCGCACAAATGATTTAGGATTTAATTGTTGATTTTACCTCGTTTGGTTGATATATTTCATAATATCTGCTTCTAACTGTCACATTTCATTCATTTTATATGAAAATGGACCGTATATGGTAATAGACACGATTTCCGGGCATATTTTGTTCAATTTGACCCTCGACCGAACAGATAATTTTGGATTTTATTGTTGATTTTATTTCGTTTGTTTAACATATTTCATAATATCAACTTTTGACTGGTACATTTCATTTATTTTATATGAAAATGGACCGTATAAGGTAATGGACACGATTTCCGGGCACATTTGATCCGATTTGGCTTTCATCCGCACGGATGATTTTGAATTTTATTGTTGATTTTATTTCGTTCGTTAATATATTTCATAAAATCAACTTTTAAACTGTCACATTTCATTAATTTTATATGGAAATGGACCGTATAAGGTAATAGACACGATTTTCGGGAGAATTCGCAATCATCAAATTACAGTTGTTAACGCTTTGACCTTTAATTTTAAAGAGTCTGTCCACAAATGTGTGGAGAATCCAAAGACCGAGCGCGTAGCGCGAGATAAATACATTATCGAGCGCGAAGCGTCAGATAAATATATTTTCGAGCGCGAAGCGCGAGAACCAACAGTCGCGCGCCCTAGGCGCGCTCAAACTTTCCAGCGAAGCGAGCCGCGCGCGTAGCGCGCAATGAGAGTGTGCCCCCGCAGCGGGCATATTTTTTTAACAGGATTCGCATTCTTTTAGTTATAAAAACAAGACAATGAAAATACTTTTTTTTCAATACCCATGCATATTATGAGTTTCAATAATATAAGTTTAATAAAATGATACATTTTTCAGGGGAGCTGAGAATTAAAATTAGCGCAAAATAAGTAACAAATATTAAAGTAATCATGAAAAACAGAATTTGTACTTTATTTCGTAATGTCTGAATAAGCAGCTCCAGACCGAGGTACAGAAATAAATATAATATGAATTTGATATAATAGAGTTGAACATAATGTAGAAATATTTGCATTTTCGACAAAATCGGGTGCGAAGTACGAGATACGTGCTGAGAACGTGTTCGGCAAAGCCGAAGGAGCTTTAACGAAAGAGAATTCACAATCGTCAAATTACAATTGTCGATGCTTCGACCTTTAGTTTTAAAAGGCCTGCACACAAATGTGGGGGAAATACGAAGACCGAGCGCGTACCGCGAGGTAAATATACTATCGAGCGCGAAGCGCGAGAACTAACAGTCGCGCGCCCTAGGCGCTCAAACTTGCGAACCGCGCTCGCAGCGTGAGATGGGAATGCATTACGAGAATACATCACGTTATTAAAAGTAGTCCACATACGCACACGGTATAGTAAGCCTTTATCAGTAGTGTAAACAATGTGTTACGTTTTACAAAGTTGAAAGGTTTAGAAAAAACTAGGCATATTTTTTCCAGCTATTCCTGTTGAGAATTTCCTTTCAAGAATTAGAAAGTTCTTGAAGTACATTTAACCTCAAAACAAATTTGGTAATTATCGCATAGATGCTTCGATACTTTGATAGAATTTACAAAAATAGACTGATATCAGCCTTTTATGATAATAACGCATAACGGATTTTCCTATTACCTACCTTAAGGGTGTTGGTTAAATCCAACTTGGAATTATTTTTTTATAGGTACGGCACTGACTTGATATATAATTTTTTTCAAGTATTTTAGAACGAAAGAAAGAAAACTTGTCAAGTATCCGGGGTTTTGAGATATCCTCGGATCAATGAAATGTAGAGGAACGAAGCCTTTTGCTGAGGCAATCATTATTTTTACTGAAATTATAAATTTTTCGAAAGGGAGCAATCTGCAGATAGCAGATTAAATCACATAACCTTAATGTAAATAATCAATTTATGTGACTTAATTGAAAACAATTCAAATTCGATCTTCATGTAATACAATTTTGAAAAAATTAATCAGTCAATAGTTAATAATAGTTAAATCATCAGTTCACAACATCAAAAGCAATAAACATTTATCTTAATAAAAACATTCGAATAATTTTTACTTCATTTTTTTCTGAAAATTTGAATTAATTTTTTAACTAATTCCAAAGAAAAGTAAATAATATGTACATATAATATTGAAAGCAGAATTCAGATACTTCTTTCGCGACATCAAAAAATTTACAAAAATTATATAATTGGAATAGAGGTATTTTAAAAATAAGTAATCTTCTATTATAAAAATTATAGTCAATATTCAATTACATAGCCTTCAATTGAATAATCAATTTATGTACTTAATTTAAGCAAATTAATATTTAATCTTTATGTAATTTAATATTGAAAAAAATTAGCTAATAAGTAATTAATCTGTGCACAACATAAAAAGCATTAAACTATAATATTTATTCAGGCATTCAAATAATTGTTACTTTACTTTTTTTTAAATTTTTACTTTAATTTCGGAAAATTTGATTCATACGTAACCTTTTGTAGTAATTTGCGTAAAAATTAAAACATAGTTACATATAATTTTGCAAATGAAATTCAAATAATCATTCTACAACATCAAAAACATTGACGGAAATTACGTCATTGGAATAGAGGTATTTCAAATGTTAATAATAATCTGTAATTATCCAAATTATAACCAATATTCAATCAGATAACCATAAAGCAAATTATCCATTTATGTACTTAATTGAAACAAATTAAAATTCAATCTTTATGCAATTTAGTATTGTGGAAAAATTCATCACCTAATAATTGATCAGTTAGTTCAAAAAATAGGCATTAAACTATTATAAATATGAACAAACTTCCATTACACAAATTATAGCCAATATTCAACTACATAACTTTAAAATAAATAATAGATTCATATCACTTATTAGAGAAAAATTTAAATTTATTCGTTATGTAAATTAATATTGTGAAAAAATGAATCAGATAATAATTAATTAATCAGTTCACAAAATAAGAAGGATTTAACTATAATTTTTATTAAAACATTCAAATAATTTTGCACTTTATTTAATTTTTTTAAATTTGAACTTTCAGTTTTGAAAATTCAATCTATTAATAACCTTTCAAACCAATTCCAGAAAATGTAAGTTTTAATCAAATCAGTTTATAATTAATTAATAAATTTATTACATAAAAAGCATCGAACAATTATTTTCATTAAAAAATTCAAATAATGTTTGCATTATATATATTTTTTTCGTTTGAAATTGCATTTCTATACATTTAATTTATTAATGACCTTAATAGCAAATGAAAATAATACTAGTCAATGTACAGTCACAATTGATACGATCGCTGAACCAATATCACAAGTTAGTGTTATCAACACAAAAACAATTCCAAGAGAAAGTCAACAAAAAAAAGTTGGACTTCGCACAGCAAAGTAAATATTGGCAAATTATTAGGATCAACATAATTTGTTTAGTTATTAAATTAAGTAACCTATCGGAATTTTTTCAATAGCATGATAAATAATTCATTCCTATAAATATTTGACTTATCAATTACCATTCGGAAAGTTTGTAAATTCTAAATTTTTTGGCGAAATCGTTTTAATTATATCTTGGACTGTTTAATAAATCGCCTAAATTTTTAAAAAGATGTTTTTATTCAAATTCTACTGACGCCTGTCAGTATAAAATTCAAATAATTTTTGTTTATTTACTTGTTACTAATACTTGATTTTTATTTTACATGCTAGAACAGCAGTCACGATCAATAAAAATACTAGCTACTAATAGCATCGTCACATCTATTTGAAGAATTCAAAGAAGTGGTACAAGATTTTGCTGATACGTTGCATCTATTTCGACAAAAGTTACCAGAACGTGTGAAAATGAAAGGCTCATTCAAACAAGAAGAACTTGTCAACGAATTTTTAACGCCAGAATGCGGTGAAGGAGCTCATAATGCAAAAAATTATGTTTCTTCTCTTGCTGCGCTTATGCAGAAGTTAGATATAGATACTGAATATATAAAGAAAAATAGTAGAAGTTTTGCAGCACAAGTGATGATTAAAGAGATTGCACAGAAAAAAGCAAGTACTAAGAAATCACTAGAATTCTTGAAAGATCATAAAGTGAGTTCAAGAACAATAAACAAATTAATAGCTGCTGGCGTCGATCAAAAGGTTTAGATTGAAGCATATAATCAGGAATAAAATGGCGAAGAGAGAGAAAAAAAAATAAAAATGCTACTTGCTATTGATTACAACAAACACCCTTTAGTTACGAAAAATAAAATAATCATCAAACAAATTTTTGAAGGACTGAAACATTTTTTGAATAAGCAACAAAGCATATAGTAATGTTGAAAAATGTAATGCTAATATTTATCGTTATTTCTGAAAGTTCGTTAATAAAAATTTAGTAAATATTTGTCATTACATAATATTGTATTACTTATTCTTCATTTGACTTAAAATAACTAATATCTGGTATAATTTATTATATCATTAGCCAATGTTAAAACTATTGATGTTTATTTATAAATCTGTTAATTAGTAACTAAGAGTATTTTGTAAAATTGAATTCATTTGAAATCTATGGAATAAATGAATATATGTTTATGGACATCATTTTCTTACTAAACCTATGAAAGTGCTCAAAATATAATCTGAAATACATTTGCATAGAACTTTGACCAACATTATTTTTTTGCCCAGTCACAGGGGTGCGATGTGAGATGCCGCAAAAATATCGATTTCAATGAGAGAAACGCCATGAGGGAGAGATGCCGCTAGGTAGAGACGCCGCAGTTGTGACTTGCCGCAGAGAAACTTGCCGCATGTGAGATGGTATGCCCCCTAATTATTCTTACTTCAAGACTATTTGTCATGGACCGCGGTAGCCCAATCAACAACAAGCGTTAATTATTTTTTCATACTGTGGTTTACCAACTTCACCCATGCAATTTTTCTAGTTTCTTCTCGTGATGCACATGCACACGAAGCGGGAGGTATGTTTAGAATATGTGAAAATATGAAAATGTAAGAACGCTTGAATGTATTTATTCGCAATCAGTTTGCGTATGAGAGTGTGTGTGTATGTGTACTTGTCCGAACATCTTCGTTGACAATTCTCGCATGTGTGAAACTTTTGTGCACTCAAGTGCAACTCGTTACAAGGATAACAATAAAGTGATCTTTTATAGTTCTTACTGCCAAATTATAACTATTTTCTTTGCAGTTTTTTCCGTCTCGAATATTTGCGTGCATAGTTATTAATTAGATGATTTTCATAGTCATTCAATAACTAATAACACTAACATCTACAAAATAATGAATTTTTAATAAAATAGTGCAACTTGCAACCAAGTATTTTCGAACAAAAAAGATTAATTTTAACACATTACATAAAGTTTGAAGCAAGAGATGAATTTACAACTAAAAAAGATAGATTTTGAAGCAAAAATGAAATAGTGTAATTGTTATTAAAAAAGATTATCCCATAAGAACGAATTTGCAAGAAAAATACATGAGTTTTCAAGCAAATGTTTTTCTTTCATATTCATATAAAAAGATCTGGAAGGTACTATATAATACATTTTAAATTTGCTTGAAATGAATAGGGCCTATAGTAAATGACGTTTTCATTTCAATACTTGTCTCAATATTGATTTTCATTCTTTTTAAAATGATTATTCACAAATTTTTCTCTTCAGCCATTTTTTAACTTCTTCGTTATAAAAAACCGAAATTTTATGATATTATTTGTCCTATAACATCATTTTTATCAATAATCAGAGAATCGTTGCATCGGTGGCATGCATAAAACCGAGTTATTTAAAATGAGGGAATTGTGTACCATTAAAAAACAAAACGTTTTATTAACGTTAAAAACTTTGTTCTCATGATTAAGTTTGCCCTGGTCTACCCAACTTATTTAAAATAAAATAACTTTTGCAGTTACAATTTAAAATAATTTGAAAATAACTTAAACGACTCTATCCTTAATAATAAAAAAAGTCAGGAATCGTCAGAAAAAAAGTCAGGACTTCTGACCATTTCTGACCACTTTTGTTACGTTTCTCGACCCTTTCCACTAGTGAGAGATGCCGCAGTTGTGACATGCCGCAGAGAGACTTGCCGCATGTGACATGATATGGACCCAAATTTTTCAGGAATTTGAGAGGAGTTTCTAAGGTTTCATCAAAAGTTGCCAAATTTTTCAGGAATTGAAGAGGAGTTTCTAGGAAATAAAACTATACCAATAACTTTAAGTGTATTCCCCCCCCCCCCCCATAATGCCCCAAATATGACCCAAAAAATAAACATTTTCACGTATTATTGGTAATTCTTAGCATTTTCTGTCTTTTTTTAAATAAAAATAATTACTAATGGACAATTCGAATATCTCTCATGACTTTTTAAACAATTTTCAATTGTTCAAATGTTCGTAGTAGTTGGTCATTGTTTGGAGTAGCGATTTTTTTGAAAATATTATGTGATTGTCTACACAATTAATTATTGTTTATTTCACAAATTTCTTAAAATCGAGCGATAGATATCAGAAAAGATGAAACTCATCCATACTCAACTTGAAGGAAATTTCAAAACAAAGAATAATTAATTGTTTAAACAATGACATACAGTTTTTAGCAGAATTCACCACTCCCCAAAATCATTCAATATTATGTTTAATTCAGAAAATACGGGTTTAAAAATATTTTTCGGGAAAAATAATTGCCTAAACAAATTTGATTTGTTTGGACAATTGAAATATCGTTAATATATTCTTTATATACACTATACAGTATAACGTTGTGGCTGACCATCCGTTATAGATCCTTTCCCAGCTTTTCAGAATTAAAAGAATTAAACATTATACCGAGATTATTCCCATGGCCGGTACAAGCTCAAATTAGAATATAAATTTAGAGATAAGATCCTATTATAACCTAAGGTGTGACGAGTGCGAGCGAACTTTATTTTCTTATTTTTATTTTCAGGAGAACAGATAGAAAACGAGCTATTGAGTTAGAATTTTTCGACTGAATGTTATGTAATCTGTCACTATTAATAAGGTTAGATTAGGTACCTCGAGTTATAAGGTGAGGAGGACCTGACGTCCTGCAACAGTCTCGAAAATCGATGAGTCCTTTTAAATGGGAAAATTCTGTGAGGAAACAACATCAACACACACTATTCCAACCACCCATGCTCAACACTATCACCAAGTTTTACATCACTCTCACGTATCCACGGTCACTTCACTATTACGGGGCTCATTCTAATGTCGAGAAATCTACTGCATAATAATCCAACCCAGCAAACACTGTTATATAACTGTAATGTTACAGTTCTAGCACACAGAAGAAAAAGTCCTCTAACAGGATTAGAACATACTTAGACGATGGTCTAAGTAATGTTGTCCCCAAATGGACGTAGCAGTTCTGTAACGCTGTTACAGAACCATGTTCTGTCAGAGATAAACAATAGGCGAAAGAAATGCCCTAATACGGCTGGGTACAAACAAAACTGCAATCGTTCATTTGGACAGATTAAAAATGTGTTCATATCCATGTGACGATCGTTTAAAAAATCAGGAATAAGCAACCAAGCACTTCGAAACATTGTAGGACGAAATTTTCGTACTTAATATCGAAGAATTTCGAATTTCAAAAATGTCATAAGTAAAACTTTGTTGCTTATAACTAGATTTAAAAGTCAAAATGAAATTGAATAATATATTGAAATTAGACCATGAATGACTAATTTCTTTTAGAGGGATGAAGAAGATGAGAAGTAAGAGCTGTTTTGAATGATTCTTCCATTAGGAATTATTTTGAATGGTTCTTCCATTTCATGAACACCCACTTAATTTTTTTTATTATAAAAAAATTTCAATATGTAAAAAAAAATAAAATAAAAGTAAAATTTAGATTTTAAATATACTCACAATTTACCTAGATTAACCACAATGATGTTTCTAATCGTGGAAATGGATTATTTGAAAAAATTAATTAATTAAAATATACACGAAGCAAAAGTGCGTGTTTGAAAATAATTTAAAAATAATAATAAATAAATTTGGAATACTTTTCTGAATACACATCTTCGTTATTGAAGAGCTTATCGCAGGTTTTCTTGACCTGTAAATTAAAAATCTTTATTAAAAGAAAATTTACATTAGTTAGTAGGACTTTAAATTGTATACATGTATATTTTTAAAAGGAATAATTAAGTTCACGTGCAACTCAATATAATTTAAAATTATGACATATTCGCGGTTGGTATTCATAAACCTAACCTCGAAATCTATACAAAAGTAATTTTAATTCAATAATAAAATAAAATACAAAATAAGGATTCGTATGAATAAATTTTAACAAAAATCAATTGATTATAAATAAAAAGGGAATTCTTCTTATGGAATCAAAATTGAAAGGGTTGATTGGTTCGATTTAAGGATAATAGGGTTGTTTCACAATTTTAGATAAGATAATGTTTTAATACACAATTTTAATCTAAACTCAATGTGCGTCCTGATTTTTTTTCTGTTCAGTCGTTCAGCAACTAACGAAACTTATGATAAACTGCATAAAGAGGTTAGGCTGCGGTCTGGTGTCAATTCTGACTATTTTTTATAGCTGTAATTATTAACGTTTATTTGACAAACAAAGTTCTCTTGACGTGATATTTGGATTTTGAAAATTTGTGAAAAAAGTATTTTTTTCTTTGACATTAACAAGAGATTCTATATCACAGTGGCGAAACATAACCTATAAGATAGCAAATGAAATCTTTTAAGAATACGTACATACATAAATGGACAAAACAATTTTAAATATCAAATACAAAATTCACGTATTAAGAAGTTTGATCAACACCTAGTGTTGTCGTCCGGGTCCGTAAGTTTGATTTTATAGTCGTGATACCTTCATTTAATTATCAATATTGCGATTCACAGAATTTTAGAATCTGAGATTTTTTCAGATCTTTAATTAGCTCGTTCAAAAAAAAACGAACCTCCCTTAAAAAATCACTGGTATATCGTGCTATTCAAGAACTAATAAGGCTTGCTATATTTGTCTGAACGTCGGGGAATTACTAATACTACTACTACTTTTTTGCCGGCACGATGTTGCAGGACGTCAGGTCCTCCTTACTTTGTGACTCCAGGTACCCAATCTAACCTAATTAATAGTCACCGGTTACATACAAATTTAGTCGCAAAATTCTAACCAAAATAGCTCGTTTTCTATCTATTTTTAAAAAAATACGCGAGAAAATAAAGTTCTCTGTTACTCCTTACACTTCAGGTTTTAATGAGACCTTATATCTAAATTTATATTATAATTTGAGTATGTGCCGGCCATGGGAATAATCACGGTCTAATGTTTAATTCTGAAAAGCTGGGGAAGGATCCATAACGGATGGTTAGCCACCACGTTACAACACAAATATTTCAGATATAATACTGATATTAATAATTAGATTCAGACGAGGAGGTTGTCATTATCGATATCTGATGTACATTTGGGGCGTATCGAAAAAATTAAATAGTTTGAAATAGTTTTTGTTTAGGGCTAAAAAGTTTCTAGTAGGTGCCAAAATAACTCTAAAAAAATATGGGTCCTATAAAAAAATGTCTTCAGTTCGCGCGTTCATATCACAGTGACAGATAATCGTAAAATTCAAGAAATATTAGATATTTTTAACTATTACAAGCTCACAATCTTTATTTCTGATCCCGATAAACTCGTTATTTGATTTAAAAATAACAACTTTTATCCTTCGACTAAAAAGAAATATGAAAAGTTTCGTGGATTTTATGATTATCTGTCAATTTAATAACCGATTTAAGTCAGAAATAATAATTTTTGAGCTTGCGATGGTTAAAAATATCTAATATTTCGTGAATTTTACGATAATCTGTTAGTTTAACATGAGTGCGTGAACACAGGGCATTTTTTATTGGGTCTATACTAAGCAGGTTTATATATGGATATAATATGCATTTTGTACCGCTTATCCGGATGAAAAACAACCATTTTTGAGCCTTTGGCGATGAGAAATCTACTATTATTCCCTATTTTGGCATATAATGACCTTGCGCGAACTGAAGACATTGTTTTCAGGCCCTTATCTTTTTTGGGAGTTATTTTGGCAACTTACTGGAGAGAAATGAAAGGTCAGTTGGGCCATCTAGATGTGCAGATAAATTATATTGAAGGGTTAACTATAGGACAGCCCTTGAAGATGGCTAAAGCGACTACCTCTTCCGGTATTTCCAGGCCATCGATATTCAGCACTCCCGACGAGTACTCCCGACATCCTCCTACACCTTTTTTTAGCCGCGTTATTCGTACATCTCTCACTACGCTGGTCCGATTGTCTGAACAATCTTGTCATTTGGGATAGCTGAGAAGATCTTATACATCGTGTTCAGACAAGTTATTGGCCTGTAGTACTTAGGGTCAGACAAGTTGCCCATCTTCGGGAAGAGCACTGTGCATCCTTGCACTAAACACTCCGGAATAGGCTCTTCGGACTTAAGACATAAGTTGAAAATGCGCCCTAAGAGTGCCAATATTACCATCTTTTGGCGGCATGGCCCCGCCTAACTCACCGAGGGAGATAAGAGTCAATAGTGCAGAATAGGAAGTTACAAATTTTCTGTGACTACGAGTTTCGGACAGCACTCTCCATTGCACCACACTCGAGGTCTAAAATCAATCTCCAAGAATTCGAAAAACGAACTAAATTCGTGATCGAACTCTCGACTCTGGCCGACTACAACATCATAGCCAAGAAGATCGAAAAGGATCTAATGAGTGCTCCGCCTGGCTCCGTCTCGCTCCTTAAAGTTTGATCCCTGAAAGGGCTTACCGTCAAAGTTTTACACATATACATTCCGTCTTTTGATTGTTGTGCTTGAGGAAAGCAAAGAAGTTTTTTTTTTCGAAAAAGGATAAAATCTAATGTCGTTCAGTGATGAAATACTTTGTTTCAAAAGGTTTAAATCCAGTGCAAATAAAAGAGGAGATGTACATTGGTGATGCGTATGATTGAATTATGGCAATGGATTCGTTACTAGTTCGACAGGTGAAACGTTCCACAATAACATCGACTTTGGACGTCCATGCGTGACCACCATTTCATTATGAATTTCAAATTATTTCAATTAGTAGTGGCCCTAATAACACGGAACGTTCCGCGAGTACCTTCGGCACGTTCCAGACACGTTGCCGGGAAGTGTAAAATGTCCGCCCCTTGCGAACGTTCCAGAAATGTACCACTAGGATCTGAGGGAGACTTACCGTTATTGTTATTATTATTAATAAATATCACGTAGACCGTAAGAGATAGGTAAAAGTCGATGTCATTTTATAATATGGATATCACATTATACTATGGTACTCAAAATCAGAAAATGACATCCTTTTTCACATATCTCTTACGGCTTACGAGGTATTTCTTGCTAAAAATAACGATAACGAAAAGGCCTCTTCAGGTCTCAGCGGGAAGTTCCTGGAATTCTCCAAAAAATGGATATTTTACACGTTTCGTGAACGCGTCTGGAACGTTTCGCTGAAAAATCCAAAAGTGCACGAGATATTTAAACAGTCTTCAGAACGTTTATGTAACGTTCGCATAACGCTTTATGCAAATATAGGAAGCGGCCACATTACGCCTGCTTCACGTGCATGCAATGGCGCGTTTTCAAGGGGGGTCGGACAAAAAATAATTTTCATATTCTTTCTTATCCTTCATTTATTTTATTACGAGATTACCTCATATGAGAGGGATTATGAACATCAGCTTTAGCTCCGCGTATAATACTGCATTCAGAAGATAATATATTTAATGGAGGATAAAGAAAGACGCTTTGTCCAGCTTTGAAATTCGACCATAATAATATGAACAGATTAAACGTAATTCATTCAGATTTGTTTCATTGGTATAACGAAGAGAGATTGGTAGTTATTATCTAGATATTATTTTCATGAGTCATTTCTAAAGTATTAACAGAATCTTATGGTTTACTTCTGATTTGGCTTCAAATTTCGAGAAAATCCACATTATCATGAATATCCAGGGTATTTTTCTTCAAAAAAATACGTTATTTATTTTTAAAAATTCTGTCAATTAATTTTCAGAAGGTTTGAATAAAGACAATTTTGGAAAATTTGAACAATCAACCATTTTTAAGTTTTAGTGTTATATCAAAATTTACTTGCACTAAAATTGACATATTTGAAGTTAGAAATCTCAGCACGTTTTGGACTAAGAAATTTTAAAAAACTCCACACAAAAAAAATAAGTTTTTCGAGTTCACGGTGGCCGGTTGTTATACATAATAGAAACACGTAAGAACTTTTTTGATAATAATTCATATTTTCGGCTTGAAAATGCAACTGTTCTCTAAAAACTTTTAGCTTGAATATTCAACAATTTGGTTGGAAATTGAACTATTTACTTAAAGCAATCACATCAAATAAATACTACCATTTCGTAAAATTCTTTTATCATCTATCGTGGTTGAAAACTTATCCAAAAACTTGGTTGAACTTCTTTGTAAAAATTAATTTTTCAAGAGTTTCCTTTTTAAATAAAAATTCGTTCTACTTTATTTTTTTTCGTTGAATTCAACTGAATGAAAAATTCATTTTTTGTTAAAAATTAGTTTTTTTAATTGAAAATTTAACGATTTTATTTTTGGTAGAATTTTATATTTTTTTCAGTTGTAAATTTAACTATTTTGTTAAAAACTCATGTTTCTTGATTGAGAATTGATTTTCTTGTTAAAAAATCATTTCAAACGTTTTAAAGGTGAACAGTTTTCCAAAAATTTTAAATTTTAAGCTGGAAAACTTGACTTTCTTATTGAAAATTCGTCTTTTTAGGTAGAAAATTATTTCTTCTTATCCAAAATTGATGTATTCGGTTGAGGATTTAAATATTCATTTAAAAAAAGTTCTTTTTCCTTTGAATTGAACGGATTCAAAATTAGTATTCTTTCTTTGATAAGTAATTTTCAAACTAAAAGTTTAACTGCTTTGTTGAAACCGATTCGACAAATCCTTCAAAAGTTAGCGTGGCTACAGCATTCAGGTAACCATACATACAGACATACATACAGACAGACAGATACCGACAAAATTGTATGATTCTCGGAATCTGTAAGTGCCAAAACCTACAAATCCGTTAAAAACCAGATATCGCAAATTTGGACGATTACATTACACTCTCATGAATGAGAATGTAAAAATGTAATATTTGAATTTTCAATTAAAAACTATGAATTTTCAGCCAAAAATGGATTAGTTAAAATTGCAGTTGAAAAAGTTAATTTTCATCTAAAAAAGCGTATTTCTAAACAAATAATTAAATCCTCAATCAAGCAGTAGAATTTTCGACGAAAAGAGATTAAGTCTGAACAAAAAATATTATAATATTAGACTTTTCAATTAAAAAGAATTACAGTGAAACCCGGATTTAGCTCCCCTGGACTATGCCCTTCCGCGAATTGACGCTGCGCCGTGGGGATACGCGAGCGGCGTTTCCGGGGCGATGTGCGGTGTGCACTCAGGCCTGACAAAACAGAGACAGAAACAGGAGAGAGATAATACAGGAGAGAGTCAAAATAGTTCCGAGTCTCTGGATTTAACGTCAAGGTCAGCCCCAAAACCGGCGCTAAATCCAGATTCGACTGTAACTGTGAACAAAAAATAGTTGGACTTTTTTATTGGGTTCTATTAATTCATTTCGCATTGAAGCGAAAAACGGGAAGTTTTTTGAAAACAGGTAAAAAAGATTTAGATGAAAATTCATTTTATTTGCATAACAAAATTTTTCTCTGACTAAAAATTAAACTATTCTATACTTTCTCAAAAATTTATGGTTTTCAATTGAAAATGCATCCATTTAGTTGAAAATTTATCTTCTTTTCAAATAGAAAACCACCTTTTTGGTGAAAGATGCAACTATTGGGTTGAAAATTACATTAAAAATAAAAAAATTTTAATGGAAAATTCATGTATTTTATTAAAAATTATTGTTTTTTGGTATAAAATTAATCTTTTTGGCTAAAATTTACATTTCTTTAGTAGAAAATTATTTTTTAAATCAAAAATCAATTTCTTTAACTAAAAATTGAAATATATTTCATTTTTCGTCAAATTTTGTTTTGTAGCCATTACATCTTTTCGGCTGAAAATTTATTCGTTCAGTTGAAAATTTATTTCATTTGTTTAAAACCTTAATGTTCTAACTGAAAATGAAACTATTCTATTCTTTGTTTAAAATGTATGTTTTTAGTTCAAAATTTGTCTTTTTTTTATAGAAAATTCATCTTTTTGGTAGAAAATTCATCCAATTGGTGAAGTGTTTTTCTTGGTTTAAAGATGCATTATATATATATATATAAAAAACTAAAGGTTAACAACCACCGCAGGGTCCCACTGCGATAGCTCTCGGTTGGGACTAAGGACTAGGTTACCCACCTTGAAGTTCGTATCGCGTCTCTTATCGTTATAATATTTCGCTTTACTCTCTACGTAGGGATCAATAAGGTACAGGGTTACGGCCAAAATTAAGAAACGCTGGGAAAACTTCCAACGCACCATGCATCGCGATATTGTACGTGAACCTAAATTCGGGCAGATTAAGATCCCAATCCCTATGATTGTCGCTCAGGAAGGAAACAATTATAGTTTTTATTACATGATTCACGCGATCGGTGGGACTGGCTTACGCTTGGTGAACGGGGTTCGTTCTGTGAATAATCCCAATATTTTTGCATATTTGTCCTAGGAGTTTATTGGCAAACTCGGTATTATTGTCGGCATAAATTACTTTTGGTGACCCCAACGAAATACAATCAGGTCTTTGAAAACCCGTCTTTTCGTGGCACCATTTGCCGTCCGGATAGGAAGATACTCCACATTTTTCATGAACAGCAGGCTCGGACAACTCTGTACAGGGAAATAGCGAATTTCAAGAACTATGGCGCGGGGACTAGAAGGCATTGAGGAGTGCGCTATTAGCTCTACGGCCTATCGCAGACGACGAAAACTTTTAACGCCAACGATTGGGGCGATGTAAGAAGCCCGTGCGCGGCAAAGTGTTTGTGTGGTTTCCAAGGCTGCGAATGTAACACGTAAAATGGGCAATAGAATGATAATTATCTTTACTTTCAATCGGGGAAACTCTTGGGCCTTTTCACCACCAGTCTTGAGCGGCGCAAATACTGCGCGTCTTCCGTAACGCCTATACTAGCTACTGATGTCTCATCTTCTTCGGTCATTCTCGACAACGCGTCTGGGACATGGTGCAAAGCACTCTTTCGGTGATCTATATTTTGAATTTGTAACCCTGGAGTTCTAAGAACCATCTATCGAGTCTTCCAGTCGGGTTGCGCAGGTTGTCAAGCCAACGAAGACTACTATGGTCAGTGATGACCACGAAATGAAATCCTTCTACATATTCGCGAAATTTACGGGATCCCCAAACTACCGCGAGACATTCCTGTTCCGTACCGGTATAGCTCCTTTCGGCTGCTGTCAAGGTCGTGATCGCGTACGCGATGACTCTTTCTTCGCCATCTTGCTTTTGAATAAGAACCACCCCTAGCCCATAAGCGCTAGCATCGGTTTGGAGATTAAATTGGTTCTCCTCTACCTCCTTAAACAGGGGATACGCGATTATGGAGGCGTTCATCAGGGCTGCCTTTCAATTGTCAAAAGCCTCTTCTTGTTCCTCCCATCAATGTCAATTAACTTTCGTGTGAAGCCTTTATCATGAAGCCCTTAGTCTTTTATAAGTAGCAAACCAACCTTCTGGGTGAGGCACAGCCTTTTTAAAATTATAATTCTTGAAAATTGAATAATTTACAATTATATATTTTCAAATTTCAAGGATTTTCAATTATAACTTTTCAACATTGTATAACTCTAAATGACAAATCTTTAAAATTGAAGATTTTAAATTGCAAATCGTTATAATTGAATAATTTTAAATTGAAAATCGTTAAAATGAAAGAATTTTCAATCTTGAATCTTCCAAATTGATCTATTAAAAAAACGTTCTAAATTATAATTTTTTTAATAATTGAATAATTTGCAATTCTGTATTTTTAAAATAAATAAATAAATTTGTATTGAAAATTCGTGAAGATTCGTGAATTAAAAAAAAATTCATAATTATAGTTCTTGGAACTTGAATAATTTGCAATTATATTATATAATAAAAGAATTTTACGTCGTGAATCTTTCAAATTGAACTATTCTTAACAAAATATTCAAAATTATAATTCTTGAAAATTGAATAATTTACAATTATATATTTTCAAATTTCAAGGATTTTCAATTATAACTTTTGAACATTGTATAACTCTAAATGACAAATCTTTAAAATTGAAGATTTTAAATTGCAAATCGTTAAAATTGAAGAATTTTTAATCTCGAATCTTCCAAATTGAACTTTAAAAAAAGAAACGTTCAAAATTATAATTTGAAATTTGAATAATTTACAATTCTATATGTTTGAATTATAGAATAAATAAATAAACGAATTTTCAATTGTAACTTGTGAACATTGTATAATTATTAATTTCAAATCTTTATAATTAAAGAATTTGAAGTTGCAAATCGTTAAAATTGAATAATTTTAAATCTTGAATCTTCCAAATTGAACTATTAAAAAAAGCGTTCAAAATTATAATTTTTGAAAAAATTGAATAATTTAAAATTCTGTACTTTTAAAATGGAGAATAAATAAATAACAGAATTTTCAATTATAATTCTTTAAAATTGTAGAAATTTGATATACAAATCTTCAAAATTTAAGAATTTTCAATCTTGAATCTTCCAAATTGATCTATTAAAAAAAACGTTCAAAATTATAATTTTTGAAAAAATTGAATAATTTAAAATTCTATAATTTTGATATATAGAATAAATTAATGAAAGAATCTTCAATTATAACTCTTCAAAATTGTAGATATTTGAATTGCAAATCTATAAAATTGAAGAATTTTTTAAATCGTCAATCTTTCAAATTGAATTATTAAAAAGAAATTTTCCAAATTATAATTCTTGAAAATTGAAGAATTTGTAATTATATTATATAATAAAATAATTTTAATCGTGAATCTTCCAAATTGAACTATTAACAAAAAATCAAAATTATGATTCTCTAAAATTGAATAATTTACAATTATATATTTTTAACTATCAAGAATTTTCAATTGTATCTTACAAAATGAAAAATAAGTCCTACCATAAAATCAGCTCTCTATGTTTTCAGAATTCAGCTGGGAAGATAATATAAAATTCCATAGAAAACCTTCGCTTCTTAATTTTACCCATTTTTTTTAATTCGAAAAATTGAATTATTTAATTTCTCTTTAAAAAGGTACAAGATATCCTAACAGGAAAAAAGTTGTTTTTTGTAGGACGTTTTTAAATGAGCAAACAGGATGCCTTTTATATAGAATTACATATTCAGCAAACCATTGGTAAAAAATAAAAAGGTGGAAATCTACCTACATACCTGTATGATTTGAAATGAATCCGATCACTTGAATAGGTTAATGATTGAATTATTTTAATCTTAATTGCATAATCATTGGCCGGGGCAAAAAAAAATTTTTTGACAACATTTTCTCTCAGTATTCTTAAGACGAAGGGTCTCAATAATTATTTACGTAGTCCTTAAAAAGTTTAAACAATATTGAATGATTTCCTGCAAATATATACTAGTCATTTGCTTCTCAGATATTGCGGATAAGAATTAATTATTTTTCGACTGTATTCACGATAGCAATGATTTGCCACTCATTTATCCGTATTTGGGCATAATTTTGTGGCTAGAATACTACTTTCGTGCACCTTTGATCAACAAATTTTGTAGTAGTTATATTTATTAATTATAATCATATTTGAACTAAGTAGCCAATTATTGGGGAGTGGCGAACAGTTGTGCCGATTCCTATATTTAATATTACTAAAATTATATTATGATTTGAAAAAAATAGTTTTTCTTAAGTGTTCAACATGATTGTGACATTTCTTCGCATGTTTTGGAGAATTTTGCAATATTCAGAACATTCTGAAATATTCATAAATGCTTGAGAAAATTCGGTTAGACTTAACGCATTTTTTCCTATGAAATATCCAGGAAGATACTGAAATATTTTCAAATTGTGGAATATTTTATAGAATTCTGAAGTATATTTCTGTTTCAGAATATCTGGAAATGCTTGAAACATTAGAAACAATCGTGAAAGATATCTATCGAATATTCCGGAATATTCAAATGATGTTTGAAATATTTCAGAAAATTGTGAAAATCCTGCTTGTGAAGGATTTTAAAATTAATGCATTTAAATGCGTTAAAACTTTACGGAAACATTGTATGCGCAATAGAAGATTTCGGAATTTTAAAAAACATTCTGAATGATTCGACAATGTTATGAAATATAACGTAAGATTCTGAAATATTCTAAAATGTATATTTTGAATACATGTAATACTTTTAGAATATCCTTGAATGTTATTTTCCACTTTAACTTTGAATAACAAATTTTTTCTAATAATATCGCAGTACTTATATCAAAGGACAGCTTAGCAAAGTTTCGAAATTTTAGACAACAAACAGGCTAGGCTGCGGATTGCAGAAAATGTAATATTCAATTTGAATAAAAAACAAAAACTATAATACGCTAAAAGTTGAACTACAATTTGAATTACATTTTTTTATTACTGTATTAAAACATTGAAATTCAAAAAGGCTATGCTGCGGGACGCAAAAAAAATGTAATATTCAGTCTATGTGAAAAATAAAAACTATACTATGCTGAAATTCTAACTACAATTTGAATAAAATTTTTCGATACTGTATCAAAAAATGATAATTCGAACAGGCTAGACTGCGGGTTGCAGAAAAATGTATTATTTTGTTCAAATGAAAAATAAAAACTATACTACGTTGAAATGTTATCTGCAATTTGAATTACACTTTTCTAATACTGTGTTAAAAAAATAAGAATTCTAACTGGCTGGGCTGCGGATTGCAAGAAATGTAATATTCATATAAAATATAAAATAAAAACTATACTGTGCTAAAATTTCAACAAAAACTTGGGTTACATTTTTTTAAGTACTTGAATAAAAAATGAGAATTCGAACAGGCTAGGCTGCGGATTGCAAAAAAATGTAATATTCATATGATGTGAAGAATAAAAACTATACTATGCTGAAATTTTAACTACATTTTGAATAAAATTCTTTGATGCTGTATTAAAAAATGACAATTCGAACAGGCTAGGCTGCGGGTTGCAAAAAAAATGTAATATTCAGTTCAAATACAAAATAAAAAATATACTACGCTGACATATTAACTATAATTTAAATTGAATTTTTTCAATGCTGTATTGAAATGAGAATTCGAACTGGCTAGGCTGCGGATTGCAAGAAATGAAATACACGATTCAAATAGAAAATAGAAACTATACTGTGCTAAAATCAAAACGACAATTTGAATCACATTGTTTTAATACTGTATAAAAAATTAAGAAATCTAACAAACTGGGCTGCGTATCGCGAAAACTGTAATATTCAGTTTGAATAAAAAACAAAAAATATACTACGCTAAAATTTGAGCTACAGTTTGAGTAAAATTTTCATTTTACTGTATTAAAATATGATAATTCAAACATGCTAGGCTGCGGATCGCAAAAAATTTTAATCAACACGTGTATTCGATTTTTAAAGACTCTTTTATGCAATTAACCCATTTTCAAAAAAATGTTGGTTATCTAGATCTATGCTGCCATCCTTTAATTAATCAAATGAATCAATCAATTTATTTTCCGGGAATATTTTTCTCATATATTTTCGCATTTGCAGCATAACGATTTTTTTTTTTGCATTTTTTTTTGGGCATTGCCTCCAGCGATGAAAGACGCAGCATGCAGGTAAATGCACGAATGAACGTATTCTATATTTATATCTCACACATCTGTCAAAATACTCGAGGCTATTGGCCTTTATAGAAAACCCATATTTTTTAATTACAAAGTTACATTTTTTTGTTAAAAATTCATAGTTTGGGGTTGAAAACTCAATTGTTTTGCAGGAAATTCGTCTTTTTGACTTGAAAGTTCATCAGTTTAGATGATATTTGTTCCTATAATATTGACTGAAAAATCTCTCTTGGTTTGCAATTCAACTCTTTTGTTGAAAATTCCTCGTTTTGGTTTCAAAATTAGTCTGTTTTGGTTGAGGATTTAACTAATTTGTTAAAAAATCACTTTTCGTTGGGAATTCATTTTTTATATCGCAGATTAATAACTTTTGTTTGCATATTTAACTACTTTCTTGAAAATTCCTTTTTTCCTGGTTTAAAATTAATTTTTTTATCTGAAAATTTAATTCTTTCATGTACTTTACATATGTTTTACGTAATTTGTGAATGGTATTGTTTTGATCCGAAACGATTGGCTTTTGAATTGAATAGCTTCATGATGATATCACTTGATGATTCAACCTTGAACGGATGAACCTATGCGGGTACAATGGGGTGACCCTTTTTTCAAAATCAGATTTTTTACTCACACCCCCGAGTTTTGTTCAAATGCTCCAAAAAATTTAAGCAATTTAAGGAAAATCGGATAATATTGATCCGTGCCCCATAGACAATAAAGGTTCCCATTGATTTAACATGGGGAAAAGGCAACTTCTTCTTAATGTGTGATTTAAACGCGAAATTATGGTACTAACATAAATTATGATATATGTTCCTGATTAGAATATTTCAGGGAATAAGAATCGGCCAATCATTTTTATTATTATAAAATTTTAAAACTCTAATGGCGCCCCTTAAGGGATTCTTTGAGGCCCCTAACAGGGTCTTAAAATTGTACAATATTGAAAATTATGTCTGATTCTTATTGCTTAAAGTATTCTAAACAGGAGCACGTATTATAATGTATGTGAGTACCATAATTTCGCATTTAAATCACACATTTAGAAGAAGTTGCACGATTTATTATAAACCGATTTTGCTCAAATTTGGATGTCTTTTTTTTTGTTTGAGAATTCGAACAAAACTAGAGGGTGAGAGTAAGAAATCTGATTTTGAAAAAACGGCTACTCTATTGTACCCGCATAATTTCAACCATTCAAGGTTGAATCATCAACACTGTTAAAAATAAGTTCATGAAATTTGATGAAAATGTTTATGAAGCTTTTTACACTATACGGTTAGTGAAAATCTCATTGAAATTTCATGCAACACTGCAATTTAAATAGCATTATTGAAATTTAAATGTAAGTTTTCAAACTATTTTAAGAGATAGTGCATTGAATTTCTTGTAAATGTTCATGAATATCCTATGGATATTCAATGTGAATAGTGAAACTTTTTCAAGAACAGTTCGCTGTAAAAATATTGCATTTTCAACAAGATGGAAGAATTTTTAACCAAATAGTTGAATTTTCAACCAAAAAGATTAATTTTTGACCAAAAAATATGATTTTTCAACAAAATGCATGAATTCGTAAACAAATAGTTAAATTTTCAACAACAATAGATCAATTTTGAACCAAATAGTTGAATTTTCAACTAAAAAATGTCATTTTTTAACCAAAAATGGAATAGTTAAATATTCGTTAAAAACATGAATTTTCTAGCAAGAAAAAAAAACAAATAAATTTTCAAGTAAAATTATCAATCTTTGACTGTAATAGATCAACTGTAAACCAAAAAGATGAATTTTTAACAAAAGAGTTTAACGTTCAACAAAATGCATTTATTTTAAATGAAATAGTTGATAAACTAAAAAAGGCAGATATTTAAACAAATAATTGAAATTTAAAAGAAAAATAAATAAATTTTCAACCAAACATGGATAAGTTCAATTTTCAGTTAAAAAATTAATTTTTAAACAAAGTGATGAATTTTCAAATAAAACGTTGAATCTTCAATTGGAATAGTTGAATTTTGAACCAAAAAATATGCATTTTCAACCAAGAAGATTAATTTCTACCAAAAAAGACGATTTTTCAACAAAACACATGAATTCTCAAGAAAAAAAGTTGAATTTTGAACAAAAAAATATGAGTTAAAAAAAAAGAATTTTCAACTAAACTGATAAATATTTAACTGTAATACTTGAATTTTCAACCAAAAAGATGAATTTCCAAACAAGAAGATTAATTTTGAAGCAAAATTAATTTTCTACCAAAACGGAAGATTTATTAACAAAATACATGCATTTTTAATAAATAGTTGAATTGCGAACTAAAAATATAAATTTTCATCCAAAAGTGGAATAGTTAAATTTTAGTTAAAAAATTAATGTTTAACGAAAGAGATGATTTTTTAAGAAAATAGTGGAATTTTTAACGAAATACTTGAATTTTAAACAAAAAGATGCATTTTTAACTGGAATAGTTGAATTTTCAACCTAAAAGTTGAATTTTCAAACAAAAAGATGCATTTTCAACCAACAAGATTAATTTCTACCAAAAAAGATAATTTTCAACAAAAGAGGGAATAGTTAAATTTTCAGTTAAATAAGTTAATGTTCAATCAAACAGATGAATTTTCAACTAAAGCGATGAATCTTCAATTGGAATAGTTGGATTAAAAAAAATGAATTTTCCACTAAAATTATGAATCTTTAACTGGAATAGTTGAATTTTCAAACAAAAAAGAAAGTGCTCTTTTTGTCTGCCCTACATAAACTGCATTGCAATCTTTAAAGTTATTATTATTATTATATCATTAAGCCGTTTCCCTTTCGGGGTAGGCGTGAATTGCTCGGTGGTAAAGTATTTTAAATTACGTTCTAAAGTGGGAACCATTTAATCTAAATAGGATCTTGTATAAATATATGAAAAAGTATTTTTTTTGTGTGAAAAATAGTGACTTGTATGTAGCTCTCATTTATATTTGACCCCAATTCCAGGATTTGAAAAAACGCCCCTTTTCCAGTAGTTAAAAAAAAACACCCGTTTATAGTTGAACATACCCCTGTTCGGAAAAATACAGCTCTCAATTATATTTTATCCCATTTCTAGGATTTGAAAAAAACTTTCGTTTATAGTTGAACATATCCCAATTCGGAAAAATCTAGCTCTCAATTATATTTGATCCCATTTCCAGGATTTGAAAAAAAAACACCCGTTTATAGTTGAACATACCCCAATTCGGAAAAATCTAGCTCTCAATTATATTTGATCCCATTTCCAGGATTTGAAAAAAAACACCCGTTTATAGTTGAACATACCCCAATTCGAAAAAATTTTAATTACTCAGGGGATGTAAAGTGTGAAAAATAACGTAAAAAAGATTACAGAATTTTTCTTCGCAAAACTTTCTCCTCGAATGATTTTTGGACATTATTAATATAAAATTATCAAATTCGTAGGAGAGCTTTTTTCAAAAATTAATTTTTATTTCTTACTTTTGTTAAAAACATTACTTTCTGTTAAAAAAATAAATGAAAAGGTAATTTTAAATTACGTTCTAAAGTGAAACCATATAATCTGAATAGGTTTTTTGTATAAATATATGAAAAAGTTTGTTTTTTTTCTGATGAAAAATAGTGACTTGTATGTAGCTCTCATTTATATTTGATCCCATTTCCAGGATTTGAAAAAACACCTCTTTTCCAGTAGTTGAAAAATAAACACCTGTTTATACTTGAACATACCCCAATACGGAAAAATCTAGCTCTCAATTATATTTGATCCCATTTCTAGGATTTGAAAAAAATACCCGTTTGTAGTTGAACATACCCCAATTCGGAAAAACCTATCTCTTAATTATATTTGATCCCATTTCCAGGATTTGAAAAAAACACCACTTTATAGTTGAACATACCCCAATTCGGAAAAATCTAGCTCTTAATTATATTTGATCCCATTTCCAGGATTTAAAAAAAACACCAGTTTATAGTTGAACATATCCCAATTCGGAAAAATCTAGCTCTTAATTATATTTGATCCCATTTCCAGGATTTGAAAACAAACACCAGTTTATAGTTGAACATACCCCAATTCCGAAAAATCTAGCTCTCAATTATATTTGATCCCATTTCCAGGATTTGAAAAAAACTTCGGTTTATAGTTGAAAATACCCTAATTCGAAAAAATTTTAATTACTCAGGGGATGTCAAGTGTGAAAAATAACGCAAAAAAGATTACAGAATTTTTCTTCGCAAAACTTCTAGTTCTAATTGAACTGATCTATACATCACACATGTAAAAATACATATCCAGGCCTCTTTTCCACCTTTCAGATGAATTGGACCCACGAAATCTACTCCTACTACTTCGAATATTGCAGCCTCTCTTACCCAATCTATGCGGCACTTTGTACTTGGGTTAACTTCTTTGATTCTGAATTTACCTGTGCCTCGTCAACGCTATCCTCATTAGCAGTAGGCCACTTGTTCTTACTTTCTCTCAGCTAATCCGGACCCTGCCACCACCAAGAAGCTAACAGCGGATTGACCGTGCAACCTCCTGACAGTAAATCAGCTGAATTTAAATTTCCAGAAATATGCCGCTACTATTTCGATTCTGAAAAATCCCTAATCTCTTTGACTAACTCTTAACCGCAGGCGCAACCCTAGGCTTTGCTTGGATAAAATACACACGTACACCTAAGCCTTTTTGTACTCTTATAAAAATCACTGCGACATAAGTTGATTTACTCGCGGCAACAAATGTATGTATACTCACATCCGCGTCTGTGTCAATTACTCCTATCATACAGCGCGGCACCTTGACGTGATAGAGGTTTTTGAATTTCTCGATCCAATTCGCGAAACTCTTTTCAATATTCACGCTGACCTCTTCATCCCACGTTTTTGCTTTTTGCAATAAAATTTCCCCACCGAGAGAGACAGATCAAACAATACCGAGCGGATCAAAAATACGGTGAGCAACGAACAAAATATTTCTCTTTGTAACTTTCTCGAATTCTAACTTTTCTTAACCTGACACGTTGAGCGACTCCATCACTGTTTTTACATCGTGCATAAAAGTACAGAAATCCTCCACAGTATTCACGCTTATTACACAGTTATCTACATGAAAACTGTGTTTGAGCTTAAAAAAAATTCACATAATTAGACTTCTCTGCACTATCGTTACACTCAATCGATTTTAAATAATCATTTAATAGTAAATTGATTTTTGCACATAGAATCAACGGATTACTTCATACCCCGAAAACAACTTCACAATTCCGATTGATAATCAGCTTACCCTCAGTGTCGTACCAGAAAAATCTCAGAAAATCTCGTTCCGCCGGGTTCACACTAACCTGCAGAAAGTCCTTTCTTATATCTGCAATTACACCAATATTACCTTCACTGAAATGCAATAAAATATCGCCGACTTGTTCTATGAGGTTTGGCCCTTCTTCCAGGCATCTGTTGCGAGAGGGAGAGCCTGCCGACGCGTCGTATATCGGCCTCGTGCTGGTTGTCGAATGTTTCTTAAAAATGGGACAATAATGCAGATAAATACCCCATTGGGCCTCTTCGCGAGAGACTCGTTCTGTAATCCCTTATCTCAACCATTCCTAAGAAATGCCATCATCTCTTCATATTTTTGTTTTACTTCACAATGTTACTTTGGGCAAATACAACTGTCCCCCGATAACGAATAAATTGTTTCGGTTGTCGGAATCTTGTTCATTTTTTTATAAACAATTTTTTTGGAAACAATTTAATTCTTTATTAACAACACAAATTTATAACAGCACTTTCAGCTCGCTAAGCAAAAATAAAACTTGTTTGCCTCTTGCACTTGTTTCGTAGGATAAACCGTTCGCAATCAACACGATAATTATAATAATTTATAATTCATATATTTCGTTAAAAATTCGTCTTATTCGGTGCAAAATTAATCTTCTCGGTTACAAATACAACTACTTGGTTGAATGTTGAACTACTTTGTTAAACATGAATTTGCTGGCTGAAGATGAATCATTTCTGTTTGCAATTCATCCCTTTGCTATTCTGAGATACAACTTCCTGTTATTCAAATGAATTTCCTAATTTATGCTTACGATAAAATTGGGAATGTTTTAATTTTTATGAATAAACCATTTTTACAATAATTTAAGTTGAAATTATAGTAATAATAATTATAATTGAAAACTACGCTTCTCACTTATGTATTTATGCTATAAATGATGCCTCTCACGAAGTGCGACGCATATGCGCCGTATATCGTGCCTATCACGAAGTGCGACTCAGGCGATCGCACGTGCGTGCCCCTTACACAGTGCGGCGCATATGCCTCGCACCCTGCAGGCAAGGCGTGCCTCGTATTCCGTGCGTGTAACGTGCCCCGCACGCTTGCTATCTGGGTGTGCACATATGTCAATCTTGTTGAAAAAGTCATTTGTTTAGAACAATAATGATTTCTTAACAAAATAGTAAAATTTGTAAGCAAGAAGATGAATGTGCAAGGAAGGAGAAGAATCTTTATCAAGAAAATAAGTTATTAATCGAATTGTTAAATTTTCAACAAAGCAGATTATTTTTAACCAAAACAGATAAATTTATGCTCAACGAAACAGTTGACTTTTCAACGTGAAAGAATACATGATTTTCCAACTGAATATTTTAATTTTTAAACGCAAAACACGAATTTGAAACAAAAGAAATGAATTTTAAACCAAACTTGTTAATTTTTAAGCAAGAAGAGTATTACTTTTGTACCAAAAAGACGAATGTTCAAGAATATACACGAATTATCAACCAAACAGTTGAATGAGGTTACATTTTCAACAAAATAGTTAACTTTTCAACCAAAGAGATGAATTTTGAAGTAAGAAGCATGAATTTCCTACTAAAGGAAATCAATTTTAACAAAATAGATCCATTTGCAATGAAGAAAGATAAACTTTTCACGATATATGTGGATAAGTTGAATTTTCAGTTAAAAAATTTAATTTCGACAAAGGAATAGAATATTTAGCATAATACTCAAATTTACAGCTGAAAATGTACGAATATATTTTTTATTTTGATTTAAAGTCCATCCAAATTCCAAGTAGAGTATAATATGGTTCGAGACTCACCAAATAAGTTTCATTTTTATACTTTTCATATATTACATATTATACTGAAAAATTAACATTATTTTCTGACAAAAAATTTCAGTTATCAAAATAATATTTTTAAAGAATTAAAAATTAACTTTAATCACAGGCATTCCCTTCTTTAGGACTTTTTTCGTTTTTATACTTAAATGCGAACTGAATTAATTATATTTGGTTAAAAGTAATTCTATAATTTGTTTTGGCTAAGAATTAAACTATTATATTTTTGGTTAAGAATTAATTTTTTTTCTGTTGTTGAAAATTCTACTGTTTTGTAGAAAACTCGCCTTTTTAGCTTAGAAATTCAACATTTTACATAAATTTCTCTTTCTTTTCTGAATGAAAAATATTTTTGGTTTAAAATTAAACTATTTTGTTGAAATTTCTGTTTTTGTTATATTTAAATATTCATTTTTTTACTGAAAATTTAACTATTGCATTTTTTGTTGGTAATAATTGATATTATGTATTAATTGGAAATTGATCTTTCATAGTTGATAACTCAACTATTTGGTGGACAATTTCTGTATTTTGTTGACAATTCGTTTCTTTTTATAGAAAATTAATCTTTTTCTTTGAAAATTCATTCCTTCTGTTGGAAATTTAACTATTTTATTGAAAATTCGTTTTTTGGTTCAAAATTAATTTTTCAACTGAGAATTTAGCTATTAAACTGTTATGCTGGCGATTTGCCTTTTTGAATTAGAAATACAACTATTTTTGTAGAGAATTATTCTATTGGGTTGAAAATTAAGTTTTGTGTTGAAAATTTAACTAGATTAACTGAATTTGTTAAAACTTCGTTTTTGTTGAATTCCACGGTTTTTATTTTAAAATAAAATAATTTTTGGTTGAAATATCAACTATAACAGTTTTTGTTGAAAATGAATTTCTTTTTGTTTAGGTTTCATCACTTGATTTAAAAATGCATTTATTTGGTTGAAAGTTTAACTATTTGGTTTAAAACGCATGTATTTTGTTGAAAACTCGATTTTTTGGTAGAAATTTAAGCTTTTTGGTTGAAAATTTATATCTTTGGTAGAAAATTTAGATATTTTGTTGGAATTTTTTTTTATTCAATCTTTTTTGGCTGAAGTTTTGCCTATCTTGTTGAAACTTTTTTTTTCTTCGTTGAATTCAGCTGTTTTTTATTTAGAATTAAACTAATTTTTGGTTGAAATATCAACTGTAACATTTTTTGTTGAAAATTCATTTTTTATTTAGAACTCATCACTTGAGTTACAAATTCCTTTATTTGTTTGAATATCTAACCTTTTTTTGAAACTATTTTGCAAAAATAGCATAGGAATTAAGAAGAAATATCAAATGTTTTCTTAAGATTTTTGAAACATTTCAAGGTATTTTTACGGTATTTTCAAAATTTTTAGGATTTTCAAGGAATTTCACAATATTTAAAAGATTTCAACGGATGTCTAGAGATCACCAGATTTAGGGGACTTAAAAAGATCAAAATTTTAAAAAAGAAATCAACATTTTTAACTCATCTTTAACGTCCTACATTCAAACTTAACCATACGCAATTCTTGGAAACTAAAAAAAAAACAAGAATCAAAAGATCAAATTTGGAAACACATTTTAAAAATTTTCAATTAAAATTTAAAAAAAAAACTGATTGACGAGTTTTCCCGAAATTTCATAAGATCTCAACAGATTTCAAGAGTTCTTAAAATTTCAAGGGATTTCAAGGAATTTTACAATATTTAAAAGATTTTAACGGATTTCTAGAGATCACGAGATTTAAGTAACTTAAAAAGATCAAAATTTAAAAAAAGAAATCAACATTTTCAATTCATCTTTAACGTCCTACATTCAAACTTAAATACGAAATTCTTACAACTAAAAAAAAATAAATAAAAAAAAAAAAGAATCCTAAGATCAAATTTGTAAACACATTTTTAAATTAAAATAAAAAAATAAAAATTTGACGAGTTGTCCCGAAATTTCATAAGATCTCAAACAGATTTCAAGGGTTCTTCAAGAATTTCGAAGCATTTAGGGTATTTTAAAAGATTCAAAAGAATTCCACGCGATTATATGAGAATGGCCTATTGGATACTAAATTTCAAAAATAGGAAACTCCTCGATTTAATATTTTTTTAATTGAATGACACTATTTTTCTACTATTTTACGGGATTTCAAAGATTTTAATATTTTTTAAGGAATTTAAAAAAACATTATAGATTTCAAGAAGTACAGTATTTCAAAAGATTTTTAATTATTCTATAAGATTTAAGGGATTTCAAAAATTTCAAAAGATTTTGAAGAATATAGAAAAATAAAAAAACAAAATAGGAATTTAGAAGAAATATCAAATGTTTTCTTACGATTTTTTAATCATTACGATGTATTTTTGTGGTAGTTTCAAAATTTTAAGGTATTTCAAGGTATTTTACCATATTTAAAAGATCTCAACGGATTCCTAGATATCATCAGATTTAAGGGATTTAAAAAGATCAAAATTAAAAAAAAAATAAATCTAAATTTTTAATTCTTCTTTAACGTCCAACATTCAAACTTAACTACGAAATTCTTGGAAACTAACAACAACAAAAATCCAAAGATCAAATTTGTGCAACATATTTTCAAATTTCTCAATTAAAATATAAAAAAAAAAAACTAATTGACGAGTTTTCCCGAAATTTCAGAAGATCTCAACTGATTTTCAGGCTTTTCGTAACCTCATCCGAATTTTTAGGTATCTATTGAGGTATTTCTATAAATTTCGGAATAAAAGTGTTTTTAGAAAGTTATATTTAAAAAAGCATTTGAAGCGACTTCCATGTTTAAATAGAGTAATATTTGTTGATGCATTTTTCACAACAATCACAAGGTTTATGACAATATACTTTTACTAGACACATATTAAAAAGTAATGTTTAGAAAGTTCGTGAAAAAATAAGAGAATCTGTTTAAAAAGAATCGAGAAACTGGAAGTTTGCTTCAAATTTTTTTATAATTCTGTAATTTGCATTAGCATTTTCTGATGTTAACGTAATCTTGATAGAATTTTTATCAAACTGAACTTTTGTATATGCACGAAATTATATGTTATGTTTTGTTTATCTAAATTGAAATTATCGTATACAATCTATGTGAGTGACATAATTTAAAAAAATTTCGTATCTACATTTTTTCATTGAAACTGACTCTAACGGAATGTAAATATCTCATAAGACCAAGCTTGACGCCTGTAATCTCTGAGACGAAGAATGGAGGTTTTACTGTGTGATATATAGCGAAGCGTTAGAATATTTCTCTGTTACACTGCTAACGAAATCCTTCATTAATATATTATTTAAGTTTTCTGCTACTTAGGAAAAATAATGGTCGTTTATATTCTGGTCTTTACCTTGGGATTTATCCTTGATTCTATTGGTCAATATAATATATTAATATATGTATAATTTTTTGGATATTCGTCTAGAAATGGGAACAGGGATCCGACCGCAAGCCGGCCGGATAGCCCCAGTTAAAACCGGGCGCCAGCCGGCGATACTGGCCAGGATCCGGCTAAGAACTTCACGGTAAACTGGTCGGATTCCGGCTTTCCCACCAGCCTGGATCCGCTCGGGTTACCCGACCACAGACCGGTTAAAAATGTTGCTCCAGGCGAGAAATTGGTAACTTGCTTTGTTTTTCAAGGCTCATCGTGAAGGATACGGTGAACTTTGAATGAATAATCAATTTATCAAATTTTCGCGAAGAAATGGAAGAAAAGTTTCAATCACTGATGAATTTTCTGATCGAAAGACTGCACCATGACCATTTGGAGGAACAGCTACTAATTTATAGTTCTATTGAAATCATAACATAATATCTTAGAACCAAACATTTAAATAAAATTTCTTTCGATTCACGCATTGATTTTTTAAATCGACATCTCAAATTACTTTCATAATTGGATTTTGATGAGACTATCATTAAACAAAATTTGTTAAAAGTGATGTGTCGTATCATAGTGCTGCTAACAGCTGTGTTTTCAAAAATATTTGTATCATTCGTATTGTGATTTCCTTCTGAGAATTGTAAATGTTCTAGAAAGACAGGCTACACTGACTAAGACGTACCTTAAGGATGCAGGATCATTGTAAATTTGCAAAGTACCTTGATTACAAAAGAGGTTTAAAAGTGTAGGATTTTTTTAATTTTACAAAGTACTTTTTAAAAGAAAATACCCTGAAGATGAAGGATTCTTTGTAAAGTTGTGAAGTACCTGAAAGTTGAAGTTTTTTTAAATTTGCAAAGTACGTTTATTAGAAAATATTCTGAAGTTTTAATTTTTTTATTTGTAAAGTACCTTCGTTAGAAAAAAGGTTTAAAGTTAGAGGATTTTGTAAATTTGAAAAGTACCTTTTTTACAAAAAAGGTTTAAACTTGGAGGATTTTCATCATCTCTCAAAGTACCTTAAACATGGTGAATTTTTTAATTTGCAAAGTATATAAATTTATTAGAAAAGTGATTTAAAGTCGAAGGATTATTGTACATTTTGAAAGTACTTTCTTCGGAAAATACCCCAAAGTTACAGTATCTTTTTTAAATTTGTGTAGTACCTAAAAGTTGAAGGATTTTTTAAATTTGCAAAGTACCATCATTTGAAAAGTGGTTTCAAGTTTGAAGATTATGTAAATTTGAAAAGTACTTTTTTTAAAATATACATTAAATTTGGAGAATTTTTATAAATGTGTAAAGTATCATTATTAAAAAACAGGCTTGAAGTTTGACGACTTCGCAAATTTGAAAAGATCCTTCATTAGAAAATAGGTTCAAGTGGAAGAATTTTTGTAAATTTGTAAGGTACCTTAAAGTTGGAGAATCGTTGTAAATTTGCAAAGTAGTTTTATTAAAAAACAGGTTTAAATTTGGAAGATTTTGTAAATTTGAAATGTACTTTCATCAGAGGAGAGATTCAAATTGGAGGATTTTTGTAAAGTTGCAAAATATGTTAAAGTTTAAGGATTTTTGGAAAGTATCTTAAATATGGTAGACTTTTTTTAATTTGAAAAGTATCTTTTAAAAACGGATTTAAAGTTTGACGAATTTGCAAATTTGAAAAGTACTTTAATTAGAAAAGAGGTTCAAGTAAGAGAATTTTTGTAAATTTGCAAAATATCTTAAAGTGTAAGGATTTTTGTAAATTTGAAATGTTACTAAATGTTGGAAAATTTTTGTAAATTTGCAAAGCATCTTAAAGTTGGAAGATTTTCGTAAATTTGCAAACTATTTTGATTAAAAAACACGTTTAAAGTTGAAAGATTTTGCAAATTTGCAAAGTCCTTTCATTAGAAAAGAGGTTCAAATTGGAGGATTTTTGTAAAGTATCTTGAATATTGTTTTTTTTTTTAATTTGTAAACTATATTTATTAAAAAAAGGTTTAAAGTTTAGAGTTTTTGCAAATTTTAAAAGTACTTTCATTAGAAAAGAGGTTCAAATTGGAGGATTTTTGTAAAGAATCTTAAAAAGTTTAACTTTCTGTTGAAAATTCATATTTTCTGGTTGAAAGTTCAAGTGTTTTGTAGAAAATTCATCGTCTTTGCTTGAAAATTAAACAGTTTGGTGGAAAATTTAACTGTTTTGTAGAAAATTTGCTTCTTAATAAAAATTAATATTTTTAACTGAAAATTCAACTATTTCACTCTTGGTTAAAAATTCATCGTTTTTGGTAAAAAATTCATATTATTCCATATTATTATTGAAAGATTCAGGTATTTTGTTAAAAAATCGTATTTATTTAATAGAAAGTAGACCCGTTCAGTATAAAATTCAACTTGTTGATTGAATATTTATGTATTTTGTTGAAAAATTATTTTTTATGGAGAAAATATATTTTTGAGGATTCTAATGTTTTGTTGAAAATTCATCTTCATTGGATTAATTGAACTGTTTTTTATTGAAAATAAAGATCCTTTTGGGTTGAAATATTCAACTATTACATTTTTTGTTTCAAAATTATCTCTTTGGGTTGAAACTTTAATTCCTTGGTAGAAGGTTTGAATATTTTCTAAATTTTTATCGTTGAAGATTTCTAATTTTAGTTGTAAATTGAACTGTTTTGTTGAAAATTAATTTCTTGTTGAAAATTCATATTTTTAGGTTGAAAATTCTACTTTTTCGTAAACAATTCGTCTTTTACTCTCGAAAATTAAACAGTTCTGATGAAAAAACTCAACTGCTTCGTAGAAAAATCGTTTTTGCATTGACAAGTAATTTTTTAAAATGAAAATTCACTTATTCCATTTTTTTACATTTGTCGCTTTTTGTAGAAAATTGAACTATTTAGTTGAAATTGATTATTAAAAATTCCACTAATTGTTTGCAAATGCAACGGATTGGTTAAAAATGAATGAGTTTTCCCTGAGGATATTATTATTCTGTTGAAATATTTTTTGGTCTGATTCAACTGTTTTTGACTAAAAATAAAAATCATTTTTTGGTTAAAATATCAACTATTACATTTTTGTTGAGAATTTAGTTTTTTTTTGGTAGAAAGTTGATATACTTGGTTGAAAGTCGAGTTCCTTTGTTGATTCAGAAGAATCCATAAGATTTTATTAACCCCGGCCCCTTTTCAATTTCGTCTTAAATTAATTTTGGATGACATCTATTTAAATTCACGAAATGTTCAAAATTTTCGAAAAAAAACTTTACGACAGTGATTTTCAATTTCTTTCTCAATTACCGTACAATTATTTCCTGTTCTTAGCTAAATATTTCCTACGTTCCTTTTTCAAACAAATCATATCATTCCAATGCGATAATTTTTCCCCAAATATACGTTCTAGGGAATGTTTCGAACTAATCTTCAAGTATGGATGAAATCTCACGTACTGTGTACATATTACCAAACGAGAAATTACGAAATTTCTCTTCAGAATTGGCCATAATATACGAATAAAAACCTATTTTTTTAAATATCACCGCCACGAGTCTGTTTTATGGGGGCCCAAAAAACCCCCTATGTGAAAAATTTATTATTGTTTTTACCAATTTCTTCTTAGAATACAGTTAGAAAGTCGCGATTTTTCCCGAATTTTTTAACATACTTTGAACTTTTAAATTAGAGTGAGGCAATAATTAATTCATGTTAACAAACGTAATCGTTTAAACAATTTGGTATTTAAAAAAATAATATTGTCTTTGAATAATGCTAAAAAGTTGCGATTTCTTATATAATATTTAACATTTGTCCACTTTTCACTTAGATTGAACTAATAATTAATGAAATTTAACAAACTTGATTATTTTAATAATTTATTATTATTTATAACTATATTCTTTGATATAATTGCTGAAAAGTCGCGGTTTTTTCTCAAATTTTTAACATTGCTTTGACTTTTTAGTTATGAACTTAAAATATATAAATATGAATGATTAAATAATTTTTTTAATTTTGAATTTTCCATTTTTCCCATGCCTAAGTTATAATTTTGTTAATGAAATTCGAACAGTTGAATTTTGAAATGTACAATCAACAATTTCAAAATTTTTATCTTTAAATCATTTTAGTTTATCTAAAATAATTAAAATTTGAACAGTTTGGGTATAAAAAAGATTTAATATCACAATTGTTGGTAATGATTTTTTTTTTGCAGTTTTGAATAAAGTTAGGATTCGTTTAATTTTGAACGTCTCGTACTTAACAGTTTTTCATTTTCAATGTTTCCCATTTAGAATTACTTCACATTGAACGTTTTTTTTCAGAACAATTTAATTTTAAAGCTTTATAACTAAAATATCTTCCATTTTGATCAGTGAAAATAACGATGAATTTATATTTTCATATTGAAAAAATCTGTCTGATCAATTTTAATGTTAAAAAATATATTTTTTATTGTGATGAGAATTTAAAACTCTAGAATTTTAGAAGTTTTGTCTTTGAAACTTTCCATTAAGTTTTTGATTTAAAATTCTCAAATTCGAATCGCTTCGTATTAAAAATTATTCAAATTCAAAAATTTGTAATTTTGAACGCCTTTGATAAAAAATAATACCATTTCAATTACTTTGCATTTCAAGTAAACCAATTTTCAAAATTCTGATCTGAAATGATTCGATTTAAAAAATTTTTGAATTGTTCTATTTTCAAAATTTCAATCTGAAATCGTTAAATTTCGAGATTCTTCAGTTAAAAATAAAATTGTTTTTCAGAGCTTCTGATTTCAAAATTTTCAATTTCAAATTATAAAAGTACAATTCCATTTGACTCCATTTGAAATATTGTCCCTTTTTCAAAACTTTACCTAATCTAAAATCACTGGTTGGCCGCAGTTGGCGCGCAATTCAAAATTGGAATTAAAATGAATTCTTATGAGAATACATAAAAAATATTTAAAAACATTATAAACAATTGTTTTGAATTACTTTCTCAACAAAATTCTTCTGAAATTAAATGTTTTGTGAAATATTAGTTATTCTTTGGGAGTCAAAGAAAATAAACTGTTATTTAATAAATATATGTGTTATAAATTCTTGTCCTGTCTAAATTCAGAAGTTGTACAATTTATATACATTCTTATGCATTTTTCAATAATTTTGTATTCAAATTACAAGAATTGTTTTTTATTCTAATTTTGAACTGCGCGGTAACTGCGACCAACCAGTGCGCAGCCCGGACGCAAGCGCAGTAGCAAAAGGTGCCCACATTGGCCAAAGATATTATTATAATATCTTTGCATTGGCATCACTGCCTTGTGGATCTCTAGGTATTTCAAAGTGTGACGTCAGCTGGCAAGATGTCTGCACGTTGAGGGCCAAGTAATAATACCAACCCCATGGAATGAAATTTAATTTTTTTAAGAACTTGAAAAAATGATTTTTCACAATTAGTGTATTTGGATATTCATTTTTATTTTCCAAAAGCTATTCAATTGAATGCCAAACTCGTTACAGAAAAAATTATTGATTTCATTATCTAACTGAATGGCGTTTGAGAAATAGAAAATAATATCCGAATACACTTATGGTGAAAAATCCTTTTTTTCAAAGTTATTTTAAAAATAAAGTTTCGTCACATGCATTTGGTATTATTGTTTGGCCCTCGACGTGCAGACATCTTGAATATCTCTCATCTAACCCAGTGCTCCCAACGCGGGCACTTTGCACTACTGCGCAGGCGAGGCATAAGGCGCTTTATTGTCTGCCGTTCGCGCGCTTATTTGAAATGTAAAAAAATACAATTGTTTTTATTTATTATTAATAATAACAAATAATCATATATTAACATATTTAAGTGATACGTGGATGGTTTTTGATATGTTATGAGCATTAGGGTGACAAATAAAATGAGTATTCAGTAAATAAAAATATCATGTTATTTAATGTAACCTTTTTTATTTTTTTAATTATTTTGACTAATTCATGCTTTCAAAGTATTATATATTAATTGAAATGGATATGAAAATTTTATTTATAATTTTATTAATAGTATATAAACAAAATTGTATTTTTCAACATTTCAACTAATAAATTAAATTTTAATTAAAATAATCAATCTTCAAGCGAAAAGAATTAATTTTTTATAAAGTAGTTCATCTTTGAACCAAGTCGTTGAATTTTCGAGCAAAGAAATTATTTTTTATCTAAAATATGATGAATCTGCAGCAAAAAAAAAATCAGTTGAAAATTCATGTATTTTATTGAAAATTAGACACTTTAACGGTTTTAAGTTTAAGAAAACGGAAAATTCAATGTTCGAAAATTGAATTTTCAACTGAAGAAGATTGATAATTAAATTTTAAACAGATAATAATTTAATTGTTGAAAATTAAAGAAAATTAAAAATCGTATTTTCAACTGCTGAGAATTGAAGAAAATTGATCATTGAATCTTCAACAGACAAAAATGCAATTGTTGGAAGAAAACTGAATTTTCAACTACTGAAACTTGAAGAAAATTAAATTTTTATTTGTTGATAATTCAATGATCAATCTTCCTCAGTTGAAAATTCAATTTTGAATTTTCTTCAATTGTCGACCGTTGAATTTTCAGTTTTCTTCAATTTAAAACAATTGAATTTTCACATTTTGAAAATTGAAGAAAATTGTCAAATGAATTTTCAATTGTTAGAAATTCAATTGTTTAAAATTGAAGTAAATTGAAAATTCAATTGTTGAAAATTTGAAAAAAATTAAATGTTCAATTGTTAAAATTTTAAGGAAATTGAATCTTCAACTGCTGAAACTTGAACGAAATTGAAACTTCATTTGTTGAAAATTTAATTGTTAAAAATGCAATAAAATTAAAACTTGCATTTCCATTCCTTCTTAATTGAAATTTTTACATTTTTTTTAGACAATTTTTTCAATTCAAATTTCAAAAGTTGAAAATTCAATTGTTTAAAATCGATGAAAATTAAAAATTCAATTGCAGAAAATTTAAAAAGATTTAATTTTCAACTATTGAAACTTGAAGAAAACTGATTTTTCAACTTTTGAAATTTGAAGAAAGTTTAAATTTTCAACAGTTGAAATTTCAAATATCTTCATTTTTTTTTTAATTTTTCAACAGTTGAAAGTTCAATTTAAATTTGTTTTAATTTTAAGCAATTGAATTTTCAACGGTAGAAAATTCAGTTTTCTTCAATTTTTTAAATTATCAACAGTTGAAAATTCAATTAAAATTTGTTTTAAAATTTGTAACAATTTAATTTTCGTCGGTTGAAAATTCAATTTAAAAACATTGAAAATTAAATTTTCTTAAATTTTCATCAGTTGAAATTTCCATTTTCTTCAATTTTCAGCTGTTAAAAATTCAATTTTCTTCAAGTTTTAATAGTTGCAGATTCAATTTTAAATTTTCTTCATTTTTTTTAAATTTTCAGCAGTTGAAAATTCAATAATTTTTTGAAAATTTTCAACAATTGAATTACCAAAGGTTCAAAATTAAATTACGAACTGTTGAGAGTTCAATTAAAAAACATTGAAAATTGAATTTTCAATTTTCTTTCATTTTTTTTAACTTTCAACAGTTGAAAATTCAATACATTTTTTTCTGATTTTAACAATTGAATCTTCAAAATTAAATTTTCTACTGTTAAACAGTTGAACGTTTAGGACAATGTACTGCACGATAGTCAATTTCTCTTGCGATATTGTCGCCATCGGGCGGTGAGGCTAAGTACTTATCGGACCACCCTCGTAATTAGAACTGTTTGAAACTTTGATATACACACAAAATATAACCAAGACATACCTTGAACTGAAGAAAAAATTAACAATAACCTATTTTTTATTGATATTTAATTACCAATTGAGACAGATCGGTAATCCCGTTTTTTTCAGTCTCGCCGACAAAAAGTTTCAAGGGAACTTTAGAGTTGAAACAACTTTCAGTGAGGCATTTGTATCTCACCATTGGAGGGAGGTTTTTAGACATTTTTTAGATCGATTCATTCACAATTAGCGGAAATATCCATTTTTACAAGAAAGCATGGGACGCCGCCGCCGTCAAAAATAGCTGGCGGGCACTCAGAATCATCCGACAGCGTGCTCGTCACTGATCGCCGTTGGCGGCGTCGCATACCTTCTTTTAAACGCATATATCTCCTACTTTTCAATGAATCGATCTGGAAATTTTCAAAAATCTCGCTTCAACAGTGAGGAAGGAATATCTTACTGGACGTTGCTTCAACACTAAAGTTCCCTTGATACTTTTTGTCGACATATATTTGAAAGTCAATTTTCTAAAAAATAACGAAAAAGCAAAACTGCTTTGGAAAATGAGTAATCAGAAAATGAGCTTGCATTTTAAAATTTAGGTAGTGTCCATATGTCCGGACAAAAGCCACGCCCCTTTCTCTTTTACAGCGCCCACTATCGCTTTCCAGGGTTGTACGTTTAGACTTGACTGTGTTGTTCGTACGTTCAGCCTTGAAGGTTTCCAACAGGCAGATGATAAGTCTATGAGACGTTGAATCGAAAGCTTCCCGGTAGTCAATCCAGGACATTGACAACACAATTATCGATACATCTGATAGAATTTAACAAATTTTAGTGCAGTAGGCGACAGGTCTTTCTCCACCATCTGCGCTGCTAGTACGCTTCAGTGGCTGAGACAAATTGAACTCATTTCAACTGAACGATTTTGCTCAAAACACAAGAAAAAATCACTATTTTAGAGTCTGAATTTCGCAGCGGCTTGTATGCTTGGTTCCTATTGTTTTGCTGTAGGCTTCAATTTCTAACAAACCATCCGGGAAAGTAGCATTGTCGAAGGTCAGTCGATTTCACGAGAAACTGTTGCAGACCGCTTCTCTTTTTTTGGGAGATCTGCATGGTTGCTCTTGAAAGTCACTTCGAAGAAGAAGGTCGCATTGGAGGTGACGGAGAAGTAGTTGAAGTAGATGCGTGCAAAATCGGCAGTCAAAAAAATGAGAAAGGACGGATAGTTGAAGGATCATGGATCCTCGGAATGATTCACAGAGGTCATCCTTACAACTATCGCGCGTCAAAATACATAAGGATAAAGTGGTCTTGTCAAATAGTCCTCACCTTTTTTTTTTTGTAAACCAGTGTTATCAGCCTATGACTCTCCTGTAATGTATTACTATAATTTTTTCGCGATTATAGGAAATTAATACAGAAATCATTATAGTAAAATCATTACAGAAAAATTAGTACACGAATAAATGAAATTAAAATATTTAAATTATTTTTGTAAGAGAAACTGTAAATAAATTATCTATTTTGAACCACTTACATGAAAGCACATAAAATTTTGATATTTACGAGAATAAATCACGTTTTAAAAAGCATTGGTAAAAACGACATAATAAAACTAAAGTACTATTACTATAATTTTTATACATATATTTTGAAAAACATAATGGAGGGATGTATATTTCATTATGCATTGTTAAGCAGTGCTGATTAAAATGTGATCAATTCTCATGAATATTAACATTTTTATGTACTTTCATCTGAGTGATTCAAAACAAATTATTGATTTATTGTTTCTCTACATTTTGCAATCATTCTTTCAATATTTTAATATTATTTATTCTTATACTGATTTTCCCATAATAATTCCTATAATAATTTCCTATAATCGCGGAAAAATACCAGGAAAATCATAATAGGCCTATTAGGGTAGTATTTTTTCCTTGACATTCCAGGTTTTCTAAGTGAGTAGACACCCTGCTCAATTATAAAGGCCTGACCGATATTTCAGATGACATTGAAATTTAAAAAAACATGTCTGTCCCTGCTAAAAAAAAATACAGAAAATTATAGAATTTGATACTCTCTATCCAGAGAAAACATGAAATTGAACCAAATTCTATACATTTAGGGAAAATTCAATTTGAAACTATCAAGAAGTGGAATTCAAATAAAATTCTATTAGCACACTTGATAGATATCTTATAAAATCGAATCAAAAAAACTTTACGAATCAAATTCAGTCAGCAGATTTGATCAAAATCCTTTCTAATTCGATCAATCGAATTTTACAAATCTAATCTATCAGCACATTTGATAGACCTTTATATCAAATTCTATCCATCAAGAAATCCTATAATTTTCTATGATCACATTTTCATTAAAATTCTATCAAATCTTATCAGTACAAGGCTTGTATCAAATTCTACGTTGCGGAGTCTAGGATATTACTATAAAATTCTATCTGTTGACAAATCGTATACATACTTTTCTATCAACAGTTTTTCTTTGGAACTCTATGAAATCTTATCCGGACGAAAATTTATCAAATCATATTGGATAAGTGTCTAAGAATGGCCCTCTTTGACGAAGAAGGTGTAAATCTCGAAACAGTAAAAGTGCGTGGATTGGCTTTCGCAGATGACAAGATTGTTATGGCAGAATCAATCGAGGACTTGGAAAAAAATATGCTCTCTTTGTGTAATCCGCTCTTCTTTACATATGAAGAAATACAGTTGTCGATGAGCATCAGCAAATTTTATGCAAAAAATCTATTGCCTTTTTAATAAGCATGATAAGAAAATGTATGTGTCTGAGAAAGAAAAATACAAAGATATTTTTTGCAAACTCAAAGTTTATTAAAGAGAATTATTTAACATTCATAGTTTAAAATAAAAACTCAATGCTTGAAAATTGTAAACATTCAGGATTGACAAATTTTTAAAATCAGATATCAATTTCAGTTATTGTCATCTTTACCTATTTTGATTCTGCACAATACCATTTTGAATTTTTTAATTTCAAATCTTTTGATTTTGAACATTTCCTTTACAACTATTATTTATTTTAGAAGTTTTCCAAGAAAATATTTTTCAAATTGGAATTATTAATTTGTCTAAGTCTGAACAAAAAGCCGGATAATTTTTAAATATTACTTTAAAAATAATCAAGCCTAAACAAAACATAATGTAAAACGAAAGTGCTATAATATGATGCCAGTATTTGAAATTGCTTGATTTTATTCTTCTTAATTCGAAATTGCTTATATTTACATCTGAATTTATTAATTTGAAACTGAAAAATGTTCGAATTCGAACTTTTAAAGTAAACAAAATTTAGTTTAAAGGTCTCAAAGATTAGAATGTTTCAGAATCACGTATTCCAAACTATAACTTTAAATTTAAATTATATGCATTTTATATATGGCCAAAATCATTTCCAATCGGGCAGGCTATGCGAGCTCAAGTCACAGAATCGTTTCATCACGAAATATGTTGTTTTTCAAAGGATTTTAGACGACACGAATTTCATTGGTTAGATGAAAACAAATTTTTGAAGAAGTTATGAGTATTTAAATTTAAACATTTGAATCGTGGATTACCAAAAACTTCAAATCAATCAAATTTTTAAAAAATTTAAGAAAATCAATCAAAGTTATTCCTTGAAAAAGTTCTACAAAAAAGTCCTCTGGCACTTTTTTCTGTCTTGCGTTATCATTAAACTATTCGCTAAAATATGAATAATAACAATTTTCCTCTGTCATAAATAATCAAATAGCATGTAAATCAAAAGAAAGAACAAATGTTTCTACACAATTTTTTTCTAATAGTCTAAATATTCTGAACAAATATTCAATATTTTATATGCCTGAATTGTCTGATTTGTGTTACAATTGTTAGTTTGCATTATTCTTCGACAGTCGACTGGACAATAGTATCTTGCCAATCATGGTCAGCTGTTTGTGCCATGAAGGAATTTTTTCGACCTTTTCTTTTACTCCTATTTCGAGCTTCCATACGTGGCACTTCTGAATTCCCATAATAGCTGGTGCTTTCTTCCATTCCTGAGTTTTTTCGTAGCGCGTGGGCTAATTCGTTCTTGCGCTGAGAAATAATGAACCCGCTTCTGCTCCGACTCTTTTCTTAGTCCGCTTCTGCTATCAGCCCCTTATCTATACTTAAGTATAACTGAAGTACAGATAATACTTCATTTATACTTAAGTATGGCAAAAGTATCGGACATAGAATCGCACTCATTTGTTCTTCAAGACACCCTAGCAACGGGATAAAACCTAATGTATCATAAATGACAGCTCGTCAAAAAATTTGAAAAGTTCACGGTTAAAGTGATTTCGTAAGTCAAATATGTTTCGAATGTTGCTCGTGAGGATATACAATATACAATGCTACCCAACAACGGAAAAACATAGTTGAGCGACATTTTTTCGAAAAATGAGATTTTTATATCAGTGCAATCGTGAGAATAAGCTGCGTCGGACTATCATGGTTAAAATCATAATCTTTAATTCTTAGTACTTTGCGGTGCCTGAAATTGGTAAGAGAAGTCGAATACGTTACGAAATACACGGGAAGAATATGCGCAAAGCCCTTTGCGGATCTTTTGTGTGGCAAAAGTGACCGAGCACGCTTCTTGTTACAAAATCAAAACCCCGCATGTGCTGTACGTAAAATCTCAAGTTGTAAATGAGTCGAGTCGAGCAAAGTTGTCCAACAGAAGAAATCCGCGAGCGACATTGGTTAAATTCGACAAGCAGACGGTCGTTCAGAATAGTTCGGAGGCGCGATACAATTTCATCTCTGGTGGTCACCAGACGGCGACTTTATGCAAGTTTATTAATACACGTTTTGATCATTGTATGATAACCGTTGATTACCTGACGAAATTGAAAAAACAAAACTTGATGTAACATTTATGAGATTTATCGAGAACACTTGAGATCTCAAGATTGTAATAAATTAAATAGGTCTCTAGAAACACTTATTAATTTAAAATTTTCGTGGACTACCTTTTCGATGTGATTTCCATTTGATCACAAAAAAACTAAGAAGTTTCCTCCTTTATTCCTTCATTATCAGGTTTCTTTTGAAAATTGATAATTTATAACTAGTCTATTCAAGATTGTATGGTGTTTGCGTATTTAATATAACATCACACAATGTGTTTAAAATAGTTAATAATACCTACGATTAAAAGATTTTTTTTTTCAAACTTGTTCTCGGGTTAAGAAGAACCTGGCTTTCAATCATAGCCACGGACTAAGTCAAGTGACTGATGAGATGAAGAAGTAATTAAATAATTTAATACGTCGTATGAAATCATTTGCTATGATGTTGTAGGTACAAAATTAGGAGCATGGTGTAGTTTGCAGTCCTTCTTTCACCGCTGTTATGCTTACACAGCGGCCGCGAGTGTTGGAGGTGACAACAGTCGCCTCTGGATGCTTTCTTTTAGCAATGATTAATCAGCTGATCCAGCAGTATAGGAAACTGAGATAAGACAGAGATAAGAAGATTTTTGGTTGCGCATCATTATTTGTTCAATATCTTTGTTTATATAAATATATTCGTACACAAATGTATTCTAGGGGGCGCCCAAGTGTCCTCAGGGCCGCCACACCAACAGGGGCGAGGGTGGTCCACCCTGAGGGTCCACGCCAGTCCGCCACTGCTACTCGACACATACGCCACTACATGCAATGGTCACTGTGTGAAACTTTCTGGCTTACGTTAGGGAACTTCCCCCACCACGAGACCCCCCGGACCTGTGTATAAGACAGCGAGTGACACTTATATAACATACTAAAATAATTGTTTTTTTGAAAAAATAGTTTTAACATGAAACGTGTTTTTTCACTGTATACGAAAAAAACTCCACATGTAACACTTAGTTTCCGATAAATCTTAACTGTTTTCAATCACTAATCGTTTTAAACTATACAAAACAATAACCAAATTGTTTTTAAGTACAAGTTAAAATGCATCTTAAAAATTCTACCTGGTTTCGCGAGTTCACATTTTGGCCGCATTGAAAAAATAGATGGCGCATTACAGCGCAGCGGATTCCAATACGGACAGAACCAGAACTGAAGCACTCTGCAGTGGAGCCGTCGAAATTATGATGTGCTTTTGAAGGAGAGCACGATTTGAAATTCTTTAAATTTCACGCCTGTTGGATAGCTAGGACAGCGCCACCAATTTGGAACTATTGGGAAGAAATTTGAATTTCAATTCAATATTAACGAAAAATCTTATAGTAAATAATTAATTTTAAATCGAAGATTAACATTTTTTATTAAAATGAATTGATATTCACTGCTTTTTTTCATAATCATTGCCCAAATAACTTCGTGATACCCAATAGTTCGCGTGTCAGATGGCGCTGTGGTCAAAGTCACAGAGGTATCCTATAGACATAAGATTTTAATTTGGTAAGTTTTGAATAACAATTCGGAAATCGTTTCATTTATAAGGCTTCTTTTAAGCTGTGCAATTTGTTATTATATTAAAAATTCAAATTTTTCAATTTTAAGGCACTTGAACTAAAATTCTCAATTTTTTAACACATTACTTTCAATATTTCTACTTAAAGTAAGTGCATAAAAGTACTCGCAACCCTAATAGCACGGAACGTTCCTGGAACGTTCCGTGGGGACCTTCGGAATGTTCCCGGAACGTGTAAAATGTCTGCCGCTTGAGAACGTTCCATTGGGACCTGAGGGGAACCTTCCATTATTGTTATTTTTAACAACAATTATCTCGTAAAACGTAAGAGATAGGTGAAAATGGATGTCATTTTTGAGTTTTGAGTACCGCATATATTATCTATAATATGATATCCATATCTTTACCGCGGTCCTACTGGGAGCCGATGTCATTTTTTTAGATGACAGTTACTCCCAGTGGGACCCTGCGGTGGTTGTCAACCTTTAGTTTTTATATATATAGTTAAAAGTTTGTCATAAGGACAACCGCACGATTTCGCCGGGAGCGGGCGCTATTCTGAAAAATTGCACCCGCTCCCAGCGAAATCGTGGTAAAATTTAAGCTGTAATCACGTCTCACGATCGTGAGATATGTTGTTGCTGTGGTTGCGCAGGTGATCAAGACAATTTTCTTAGCAGATATTCCGGATATATCCATCGCAACTGCAAACTCTCTCCAATTCTGCAGAAATCTTTCGATTTCAGCAAAATTCTTTTGATTTTAGTGGAATTCTCTTGAATTTTGTATCACTCGCCTGAATTCTATGAAATTCTCTTGAATTATGTAAAATTATCCTGAATTCAGTAGCATTCTTTTAAGTTCGGCAGAACTCTTTTAAATTCAGCAGAATTCTCTCACGTTTGCAGAATTTTTTTGAGATATACAGCATTCTTTTGCATAGTGTAGAATTATCCTGAATTCTGCAGAATTTTCTTGAAATTAGCAGAATTCTCTGCACCTCCGAAAAATATTTCGTGAATCCAGTAGAATTTTCTAGAACTCAGTAGAATTCTACTGAATTCTGAAAAATTGTCTTGAATTCAGCAGAATTTTTCTAAAATCAGCAAATTTCTCTCTAATGCTGTAGAATTCTTTTGATTTCAGAAAAATTCTTCTGAAGTCAGTTGAATTATCCTGAATTTTTTATCATTCTCTTGAATAATGTAGAATTCTCCTGTATTCAGTACAATTTTCTTGAAATCAGCAGAATTCCCTGGAGATCCGCAAAAATATTTCGAAATTCAATAGAATTTCCTTGAACTACGTAGAATACTCCTTAATTCTGAAGAATTTTCTTGAATTCAGCAGAATTTTCTTAAGATCAGACAAATTCTCTGTAATTCTGTAGAATTCTTTTGATTTCAGAAAAATTCTTTGGAATTCAGTTGAATTCTCTTGAAGTTCGGCAGAATTCTTTTCAATTCAGCAGAATTCTCTAAAGTTCAGAAGAATTCTCTTGAGATCAACAGCATTCTCTTGAATAATGTAGAATTCTCCTGAATTCTCTTAAATTTTGTATAATTCTTTTATATTCAGAAGAATTCTCTTGTATTTAGTAGAAGTCTCTTCAAATATATACAATTTTATTAAATTTTATTTATTTCTCTTAAAATCAGTCGAATTCTCCTAGGTTTGGCAGAATTCTATTGAATTTAGTCAAATTATCCTGTTTTCTTTAGAATTCAGCAGAATATTCTTGAAATCAGCAAAATTCTTTCGAATTCAAGAGAATTCTCTAGAGTTAGGCAGAATTCCTTATACCCGGAATATTCTGTTAAGCTAATCGTCCTGATCATCGGCGCTCTTGGAAGTGCCAAGGTTTCACTGGTTAACAGCCTGAAAAGCATTTCTGCGTCTCAACAATATGCTGAGACACTTGCGGGGGAAATACAGAAGGCGGTCGTCCTGGGGTCGCTCCGTGTCTCCTGGATGCAAAAGACTTTTGCCGGGTCATCTTGTTGAATTTGTCGCAGACTGCAACCACCTATCTCAAGGTCGTGAGACGTGGAGTTTTGCGACAACCTTACAACGTCTGAAGAGGAATGTCCATCAATTACTGCCGAGGAGGTGAAAAAGGCACTTAGAGGCACGAAAAGCTTTTTCTCTGCGGGACCAGATGGTATCAAGAGCTTCTGGTGGAAGAAGTTTACTTCTACACACCATCATTTGGCCTGCATATTCACCTCATATTTAAGGTCGAAAACGCCCATTCCGCAGTGGCTGGTATTAGGACGCACTATACTCCTACCGAAAAAAGGAAACTTGTCCAACCCAGAGAATTACAGGCCAATAATTTGTTTGGACGCACTGTAGAAGATCTTTACGACTATCCTGAACAACAGGATTGTCCGAAAAATTGAGCCTGTGAGGCGAGAAACGTGTGAACAGTGTGGCTCGAAAAAAGGTGCAGCCCATCAGCGCATCCTGTCAATGGCCTGAATTAACTACGGAAAAGCTTTCGATTCAACATCTCATAGACTTATCAGCCGTCTGTTTGAAAGCGTGAAGGTGCATCCACACATGGTGAGATGCATAGAGAGATTGATGCCCCTATGGAAAACTAGATTTACTATCTCATCTGGAAATTATCGTGTGACAACGAACGTCATCTTCCAGAGAGGCGTCTTTCAGGACAATACCATGAGCCCTTTGCTTTTTTGCATCACACTTCTGCCTCTATCTCTTGCACTACGAAATTCTTCTAGATACCTCTTTGGCGAAACTAACCAGCGCGAGCATAAGGTCACTCATGTATTTTATATGGATGACCTGAAGATCTATGTACGAACAACGTGGCTCGAAAAAAGGTGAAGCAGTCTGTCGAGAGAACCTGCTAATTGAGACGTGTGTCTGTAAAGACGCTGCAGCCCATCAACGCGTCCTGTCAATGGCCTGGGTTGACTACCGGAAGGCTTTCGATTCAACCTCTGATAGACTTATCATCTGTCTGTTGGAAAGCTTGAAGTTGCATCCACACATAGTGAGATGCATAGAGAGATTGATGCCTCTTTGGAAAACTATATTTACTATCTCATCTGGATATTATCGTGTGACAACGAGCAACGTCACCTTTCAGAGGGGCGTCTTTCAGGGCGATACCATGAGCCCTTTGCTTTTTTGCATCACACTTCTGCCTCTATCTCTCGCACTTATCCAAGTTGTCCAAGTGTATATCCAAGTACTATAGGTGAAGGCGGCCACCCAGGAGGCGACCTGGCTTCGGCATGGAGAGGATGCTCCTGAGGAAAAGTCCAGTCAGATGAATGCTGTCTGTCAGAAGAAGAAAAACCAGGGTTACGTTTGCTATTGGAATTCCATTCGAACTGTAGTGAATCGTTATTTGCTGAAGCTTTAATGAAATTTTTGGGGAAGATTGGGTGCACTTTGCCCACTGGACACTCTCGGATTTGATCTGGGGTCAAATTAGCAACTGCGCCGCTTATCATATTCACTCTAATTCTCGATTTAGCAGTATTTGTCGTATATATTCCACGAAGAACCCCGCTATGCTCTAATATTGCAAAAATGTCACCATTGGATGCTGATAATACTATATGTTCTTGGATTGGCACGGGAATGTATTTATTTTTTCCTATTCGCAATCTAATTGGATAACCTGCAGGAAACACGTATCTCCGGAATTCGAATCGTATATGCTGATTTGTGCGGGGAATGAGCCGTATGTATCCCAGTTGTCCAAGTCCGTATCCAAGTACTTCAGATGAAGGCGGCCACCCAGGAGGGGACCTGTCCCTGGCACGAGGAGGATGCTCCTCAGGATCCTGAGGTGTACGACGAGAAGAAGAAGATTGACAGTGAACCAGGCGGGGAGTGTCAAGGCAATCTCTGCTTGACTGTAAACTTAACTCTGCGAAAAGAAATAGAGAATTCACTTCTGTTGTTGATCAATCTTCGAAAACAGCTTGATACTTTTTTTTTTTTTGTTATTAAACACTTTGTTGGAAATGGTTAAGGCTAACTGTGTTTCAGTTTAAAACAACACAATGTTTTTTTTTTTAATTTTTGGAATTTATTCTGAATTTGTTAAAAAAATCACCGGAAGTTCCTATAAAGTTCATGCAATGTTTTCAAATTCTTTTAAATTCAAAATAACATAAGTCCTATTAATAATGCACTTCATTCACTTCTATATTAATTCAGTACCATCATGTTTCTCTCTTGATTGCAAATTCAACTCTTTGTTCGTAAGATCAACTGTTTGGTCATGAATCAAGAAATTGATTCCTTTAACTTCTGCTATCTGGCTAAAACACCATCTTCATTAGTTCAAAATTATCTTGCTGTTCTAAGTTGAGTCTTTTAGTGTTACATTTTCACTATCCTCGAATAACTTCGTCTTCGTAGGTGTAACATTCTACTCATGGGTTAAAAATTATATTTTAATGGTGAAAAGTAATTTCTTTGTTTTAAGCCGACCTGAGAAGCCGCTTTTCATGTTCGTTGGTAAATAATGGCCATATATCTTTGACGTCGTGATGCGGTCCGAGACGAGGAATACCAAACCTGGCTCGGTTTCACGTCTTCACTTTTCTACAGAAGAGGATCTGGTTTCTGTATGGATTTGCAATTCGATTTGGGGAATTCCGAATTGAACCATACGAAACCTTGGGTCTGCATGGTATTGTGTGGAGATTCCTACAGAGGAGGATCTAGTTTCTGTATAGATTTTCAATTCTTTTGGGGTCCCTAATGGACCATACGGAAGCACGGGTCTCTATGGTCCTGTATGGATTTTTCTACAGAAGAGGATCTGGTTTCTGTACGAATTTGCAATTCGATTTGGGATTTCCGAATTGGACCATGCGATCCCCCGGGTCTGTATGGTATTGTGTGGAGCTTCCTACAGAGGAGGATCTAGTTTCTGTATGGATTTGCAACTCGTTTTGGGTCAACAATGGACCCTAAGAAGCCCCGGGTCTGTATGGTCCTGTATGGACTCTTCTACAGAGAAGGATCTGGTTGCTTTATGAATTTGCAATTCGATTTGGGCAATTACGAATCGGACCATACGTACCCCCGGGTCTGTATCGTATCGTGTGGAGTTTCCAACAGAGGAGGATCTGGTTGGTGTATGAATTTGCAATTCGATTTGGGAATTCCGAATTGGACCATGCGATCCCCCGGGTCTGTATGGTATTGTGTGGAGCTTCCTACAGAGGAGAATCTAGTTTCTGTATGGCTTTGCAATTCTTTGTGGGTCCATAATGGACCCTACGAACCCACAAGGATGTATGGTCCTGTATGGACTTTTCTACAGAAGAGGATCTGGTTGCTGTATGGATTTGCAATTCCATTTGGGGAATTCCAAATTGGAGCATACGAACCCTTGGGTCTGTATGGTATTGTATGGAGTTTCCTAAAGAGGAGGATCTAGTTTCTGTATGGATTTGCAACTCGTTTTTGGTCCACAATGGACACTAAGAACCCCCGGGTCCGTATATTCCTGCATGGACTTTTCTACATAAGAGGATCTGGTTTCTGTATGTATTTGCAATTCGATTTGGGAAATTCCTAATTGGAACATACGAACCCCCGTGTCTGTATGGTATTGTATGGAGTTTCCTTCAGAGGAGGATCTAGTTTGTGTATGGATTTGCAATTCTTTTTGGGTTCATAATGGACCCTACGAACCCACAAGTCTGTATGGTCCTGTATGGACTTTTTTACAGAAGAGGATCTGGTTTTTGTATGGATTTGCAATTTGATTTGGGGAATTCCGAATTGGACCATACGAACCCCCGTGTCTGTATGGCATTGTGTGGAGTTTCCTACAGAGGAGGATCTAGATTCTGTATAGATTTGCAATTCTTTTGGGGTTCCTAATGGATCATACGAAAGCACTGGTCTCTATGGTCCTGTATGGATTTTTCTACAGAAGAGGATCTGGTTTCTGTATGGATTTGAAATTCGATTTGTGGTGTACTGTGTGGACTTTTATTTTATATTGAGGTATGATGTGCGCAGTTAGAAGGGTACCATATGTGAGTGTCTGAATGGTGACGTGTACAGTTGGATTCGTGCCAAATTCCTCCTTGCAAATTATATAGCGAGAATTCTGACTTGCGTGAAGTTTAAAAAAATTATTTAATCTTATAGATATATTATATTATTATAATCACCAATAAAATTGAGTGCAACCGCCAAGAATAAGATCAGAGTATAGACCATCCTCATCTTTTCTAAACAGAGGAAAAACTGTTTGAGGTTTTCATGATGAATTTGATTAACAACGTAACTAATAAACAGTATATTGTTTCACCAGGTTATAAAATCTACTTTATACTTGTTATTTAGTTGATGACAGGCGGCAAGGTTGTCTTTGAGAGATATTTACATTTCATAAGCGTACCATTTATGAGAGAATCACCTAACAGCAATAAAAACAAATATGCAGGTAGCAAAGCGAGTGACTGGTTCAATATGGAAAATATGGGCCTCAAACTGAACGTAAATAAAAGACAAAATCATGGTGTTTGAAAGAAATGGTGATAAAACAATGTGCAACATTGTGTTAAATGGTGACACAATAGAATAAGTTGATAAGTACGTATATCCGGGTAGCCTATTTACTAGTGACGGAAAAATAGATGGGAAGTTAGATAGGCGCATAAATGAGGGTAAGAAGATTATCGCTAGAGCAGGTTCCATTAGCAGAAGTAAAAATATATCAAAAGCAGCTAAAATGGCAATACATAATTCTATATTTGTACCAACTGTTCTATACGGAAGCAAAACATGGACCTGTCAAAAAAAGGATGAGAGAATTATCGCGATTGACATGAATTTCCTGAAAAAAAAATTGCGGGAAAACACTGATGGACACAGTGAGGAACAAGATATTCCTGAAAGAATGTAGTGCGGAAGAGACACTAGTGGACACATGGGAAAGAAATCGGTTAAGATGGTTTGGACATATTGAAGGAATGAAAGATGAACAACTGACGAAACAAGTGTACAAAAGTAAAGTAAATGGCAGCCCGCCTAGAGGCAGACTGTGGAAAGAATGGTTAGAATGTGTGAATGAGACCTTAATTCGAAGAGACATAGAAGGCGATAGAAACAGAAGAGCTTGCACGAACAATTCATAGACGTGAAGGAAGCTAGAGAAGTATGCTAAGACAGAAAAGTGTGGCAAAAAATAGGTTATAACGAGAGGGTCAGTTGGGTGAATCACGCCTGAAACAAAAAACCTTGGATACAATTGGGCCAGAGTGGGAAACCTCACATGGCGACCTTATGAGGCTCTTCACTTAAGGTGATCGCTAGAGAGATTGATCCGCTACATGGGTCAGAGCAGTGTTGCGGAACGAACGTAGCAGATTTATATAATTATAATAATTTTATTTATCGCGAAATATCTGTGATTGAAGTATGTGTAATTTAAGTGATCCGGCAATGGACGAGTTAGGTACTTGACAGAATTTATTACACAAACGAATCGCAGTAAACGAATCAACAATAAGTATATAACTTACCAGTTTTAAATCTTGTACACTTAGACATCACAGAACTGATATTAAATGTTTACTTAATATAACAGTCTTTACATGGATCAACAAACTGTTTAAACGATTTAGGAATTTTGTATTTTTGTTTGAGCCTTGAGGTTATATTTACCGTTTACACGGGCCATGACGGCGGCCATCGATACGTGTGCCACACTATCGCCGTACATACGACAGAAAAATGCTCGTTTTTCATGAAGTCAATGTACAGGACTTTGGTCTCCTTATGTCTATTCTCCATGCATTCGAGCGACACGATACGGGAAATAAGCGAGAACGTCTTTTGTTATCGTCTGGCTGCCGAGAAGTTTTCTGACTTTGTCTAGTTTCAACGATCTTCTCGTCCATACTAATAAATCGGGCAGTTTAACCTTCATCCGTTCGCGTGGGCGGTCAACTGACCGCCTTTTTGAAATTTTGAATGTCGCGCTCACCAGTGAGATTTGGGCGTGGTGGGAGGGGCATATATTCTTTTGTTATACTTACGACTACTATTTGCGGCAATTTTCGCTATTTCCGGCCAAAAGTTCCTTTTTTTTCTTTTTTTTGTGCACCTACCCGTAAGTTGATTATATTGTAGTTTCAAGTCACAAGTGTCAAGTTATATACTTTTTTTCAAGTGGCCTTTTTTAAAGTGTTAATTATAGTTGAGTATGTTCTAGTTTTATTCTAGTTTAATTGAACGAAATTATATTTTAGTCGAAAAAAGTTAAACAAAATCATTTTCCAAGCTAGAATCTATATTATGTTGATGGCTAACTATATGTTGTGTAAATAAAGAATTTTGATGAAGAAGGTGTTTGCCGAGTTGTATCAGAGTTTCTTTGCCTTCATGGCACTAAATAATTCACAAAAAGTAGAGAAAACAGCATGATAATCATGAAAAAACGTGGGCGGTCAACTGACCGCCTGCGCGATCGGCCGACTCGAGTTGGCACGAACGCATGAAGGTTAACCGAGAATCTCGTTTCACAACAAATATTTTATTTATGCGCATATATGTATTTAATAATAGTATAACTATTGATTGAATAAATATTTAAATTTTGTTTGATTATTTCATATTGTAATACAGACATTTTTAACCTATATCAATTCAATTACAATTAACTTTCAAGGGTTTTATCACATTCTCATTCATGAGAGTGTAATGTAATCGTCCAAATTTGCGATCTCTGGTTTTTAACGGATCTTTACGTTTTGGGATTATAATAAACATTTAAACAAATTTTACAGCATTTTGGAGTTTGTATAATACTTAACGTATATCTACTGACACGTCTTAATTTTCCATACTTGAAAAATCAAGGATAAATTGATATATTATTTTTAAATCCATTTTGAATTTGGGATTGCTCCGTTTTCAAAAACAAATAAAAAGAGTTACGACACTTTTAAAACACTATCCAGAGATACGACACTATGGAATTGGTGCTGCGAGTTGCGATACTTTTCCAACATGACAACGAGGTACGACAGTTTTAACACATTCGCTGGAGATACGTCAAAATGGCTCGGGACCGTCGATATGTTGTACCTTTTTAGTCAACAAATTAAAAAAAAAATCAAAATCAGTTTGTGATTTAGAGGTCCCCTATTTGAGTTTAGTCTTTTTTATTGATTTTTTGTTGTTTTTATTTTCTCAGTGTCTTGAAAATTCCTGGATTTCATTTTTATGCATACAGAATTAGCTTCTTTTACATTACCATCGTTGTACAATGCACATCATTTAATGTAAATTTTTAAAATCATTTTCAAGGAAAACATCAATTTTATTTTAATTGTTTCACATTTTTCTATAATAATTTTACATACGGTGTGCCAATTAAAAAATACAATAAGTAAATTAAAAATTATTCAAATGATTTCGTAGCTTATTAAGACATTAATTAAGTACACTGTAAAAAAAGCGTTGGTGATATTTACAATCAACTAGTAATTATAGGTGCAGTGTATTTTCAAATTATAATGTATAACCTGATCGATTTACGATACTGCAGTACTTATTTGCAATCTAGTGTGATTTCACTTCAGATAACAATGCAGATAACCATTCGGGACTCTCGAGTATAAGTTGTGCCAAACGATGTGTTCTGGAGATGCCCGAACGGCCTCTTACCAATGGGTGCGCATTTCGTTCGTTTGCATTCTTGTTTACGTTGTTTTGCACATCATGTCGCGTTGCGGTGAATATGTAAAAATAATTTGTTCTTTCACTCGAAAAAAATGAATTATTAAATTTTGAGATTTTCTAGTGGTTAACTTCTATTTTCTCCCTTAAATGCAGAACATAGCTTTAAAATATTTTCACCTCTGTGAAAAGTTGTGAATAGTAGCAAGGTGACCGCAGGTCAGAGAAAACTTGCAAATCAGAGGAAAGTCAGCGAAATTTGTTAATCAGGCAACGTGAGGAATAAGTCAGAGATGGAAAAAAATATTGAAATTTGAATAACCGAAAAGCTTTTGGTGAACCAAACCTCGAAATATCTTTTCGATTATAAAAGCTGAAAACAAAATTCAACGAGGGGAGTCATCGTGGCTCAGATGGTATAGTGATTGTCCAATGTTTCAATACTGCAGCCTTGGCAGCCACGCTGGCCTCCCCAGGCAATAAATTTTCCTTCAGGTTTTTGAAAAAAGATGATTGCTCCTTTGAAATAAAGTGATGAGTTTTCAGTTTCAACAGCCTTTCACAGAAATCATCTAGGAATTCATCAGTATCCATTACATCTGTCGGCCTGTAACCAAATTTCAAATCTCACTTCATTAATGCAATGTTCATCAAAAGCTTTTGTGATGTTATCTTTCAAGTTTGCAGTACCTGGACAGTTTTCACAAACTCCTAAATGACAGGAACTTGAAGAGTTAGGACATACAATAGCATCCAGACAGTCGTGCTAATTTGTGAATACCATGTCAGTATCCTAGGTTGAATGCTGAATATTTATTTCATTCAACATCAACTTGATATTCTCATGATGCACGCAAACGCACATATTATGAGCGACACTGCTTCCTGCTCGAACACAATGATGCGATCTGAGTTTTGTGAATTTCGAAATACTGATCTTCAGGCCTGTTCTGATTTATATTGAGCATATTATTTGTTGACATTACACAGTAGTAACCTTTCCTTAACATGTCAACGAGTTCCATCATCATTCTTGATCGACACAAAGTCTTTCATCTCTGGCATCATTCGACCCAGTGGGCACGAAATTTAAGAACGTAATTAGAACGTCCTAAAAACGTTTCTTGGACGTACAAGACAAAAGATGTTATTCAAACATTTCAAAAACTGTCCTAAGTCAGACCAAATATTGTTCTGAAAACGTTTCACGTTCCAAAGACGTCCCTAAAACGTCTTTGGAACATTGTACGTTCAAGGAACGTTATTTGGACTGCCTTATGATGCTTTTAAAACGTTCTAATAACGTTTCTGGTCATTTGTGCCCACTGGGGACTTATGCCATCGCGTTCATAAAAGTTTTTCACTAGAGTTTCAGTTTGAGGAGTCAATGCTCTTCCTCTTTTTGCATTCAGAAGCGTAAGAATTCCATGCTCTGAAACTAATTTTTTGACATTTCTTGCTTTGCGCTCTGATGTATTGAATACGTGCATCAGTTTTGTTCGTCAGAAATCATTTCATGATCCTCAATATCTACCTTATCTCTACCAGAAGGCTATGCAATATCACCAGAGTTCAAATATGATATTCCCGCCGAGTTGATGTGTTGGTATCTACATGAACTGCAAATTTGAGCTCCTTCTGGTAGTGCAGGGAATTTCATACGCAAGTCGAGGGCAACACCACGGAGTTTAAGATTAGTTGCTTTATGTCTTACTTTTTGAAAAGAGCAGTTGTTCTAGTAGCATATAATATTACTTACTTAAAAAACTGTTACTAACGCGTTGCAAAAGATCCTCGGCGTGAGCGCACTAGGGGAGATCGCGCGCCACCCGCTCTATCATGGCATCTTGTTTACGTATCGTTTCCTTGTGATAGGTGCTCTCGGAGGTGCGAAACTATCACTGGTTCGTAACCTTAAAGCCATACCCGCGTGCCAAAAACATGCTACGGCACTTGCGCGATAGATACAGAAAGCTTTCATCCTTCGGTCGCTTCGTGTCCTCAAAACAAACGAGGGTTTCACCGGCCTGTCGCTGTGATTTCGTCGTGTCCTGTGACCACATATCTCACGGTTGTGAGACGTGGCCATGAGTGGGACTTACCGCGGTCCTACTGAAAGCCGGTATCATTTTTCAGATCACAGTTGCTCCCAGTGGGACCCTGCGGTTTTTTTAACCTCATTTTTCAATTATATATAGTGAAAAGTTTGTCATAAGGACAACCGCAGGATTTCGCCGGGAGCAGGTGCTAATCTTGAAAATTGCACCCGCTCCCATCAAAATTGCGGTAAAATTTCAGCTGTAACCACGTCTCACGATCGTGAGATGGGTGGCCAGTCTGCGTCGAATTCAATACGATGATCCGGTAAAAGTCTCATGTATTATGAGGACACGGAGCGACCCAAGGACGACCGCCTTCTGCATTTTCCCCGCAAGTGTATCTGCATTTCCTTCACACGCAGGAATGCTTTTCAGGCTATTAATCAGTGAAACCTTAGCACCTCCAAGAGCGCCGATGATCAGGACGATCAGCTAAACAGAATATTCCGGGTATAACCGTCGCAACTCCCTTATAAGGTACCTCTCCCTTATACCTCTCTTTCTTTTCATTCTTCTCGGCTTTAATTTTTTTGTCAGCTGGACCCGAAAATTCAATAACGAACATGGTTCGTTTCTCGAAGTTAAGAATAACTATGTCAGGCCTCGAGTGCGCAACAGAAACAATTGTCGAGAATATGAAGTTCCAGTATATCCGCCACTTCTCATTCTCGACAATTCACTCTATTTCCCTAGGAGCATTTAGCGGAGCGGTATTTGGACTGATGTTGTAAGAATGACAGAGATGGTAATAAAGCACTCTTAGTGCCCCATTGTGCCTTTGGATGTAGTTCGGTCCTGCATGCGTTGGATAACTAGATAGTATGAGTCCTAGATGCTCGGGGTGTCTATGACACGCTCTGCAGATATCATCGGGAATGTGTTGGCTCAATGTGTGGCGACGGTATGCTAAAGTGGAAATCAAACCGTCTTGACATGCCAAAATAAAACCCCCCGTGCCTGACTTCAATCTGAGTGATTTAAGGAAAGAAAATGTTAGCTCATACGACATCGACAGATTCTCCACATTTCTGTGGAAGATGCCGTGCGTCTTCTTGTCGAGAAGCTGTTCGCGGAAGTTTTTTTCCTGTGCTTTCTTAATCCGGGCCTTCAGGAGTGAGTACTTGAGATGGATAAGATTCGATGCATTTTGCTCATCCCTATAACTTAATGCATAATCGTTTATAATTGTTTATAACGCGGCGTCCCGCTTCACGTTTAACAAATAAGCTTATTTTTCATTATTTACAATTTACAATAGTTACTAAAGTTACTAAAAACTAAAAATAGCTCTATGAGTCATATGTGGGAATGCTAAGAATCTAACCTATTTCTTATTGCGTAGTAATTTATAAGTATTTCCCTGATGTCGAATTAAATCCATAATTCTAATTCTTTCTATCATTTCAGGACAAAGAGAGAGAGTATTAAATAACGAGTACTTCTTCTAAATTGTTCTTAATCTTTATTTTAACTAATCGTTATTAGTTCAACTTTAAATTCTTATTTGAAGTTAAACGAACATCGATCAATCGATATATCGAATCGGTACCTCGCTAGTTGATACTAGTTTTCGAGATACACTTCATGTAACTAAACGTACATATTTTGAGGGCTCTAAGACCCCAAAATCTATATCGTTACAATAGGGTTGTAAGTAGTGATGTGCATTTACCGTCATGCTCGAGAACATCTCGAGCATACTCGCTTTTGCTCGGTCATGACCGAACACAAGTGCGCAGGACTGGTCATTCTCTAATTTCTTATGAATGGAATGTATCTTGGTAATAAAAATAGCTGAACTACACAGTTAAACTATTCTAATAATGTCCACATTTTAGTATCTGGAAAGATGCAGAAAATGGAAAATATATCAAAAATGTACATCTGACTGTTAGTAGCAGACGACTATTGGGAGAAAATGGCTAGATTTCAGCTGTTTATTTGAAATTCTATTCTATCAGTTTGAAGATTATTTTATTCAAATGAATGGGATAAGTACATTTTTTAATAAATTTAGCACATGAAAATACAATTTCGTTTTACAGTCGAATCTACTATTATGCGAGAAAATGGTAAAACTAATAGTACTTTCTTCTTAATAAGATATACTGATTATATTTTCAATATTTTAAATCAAAGTACATAGTATACTTTTTCTTTAAATGAAAGTACAAAAATACCTTATTAAAACAAGAATTACATAATAATAATTATTATATTATAATATAATAATTGTTTACATAAATATTAATTCTATACAATGAAGTACATTCCAAAATGTTTAATTTATAAAAGCTAATTTTTTTATATCATATTCAGACTGCACTTGAAAATTCATATTTCCTGCCCGCCGAAATTCCAACATTTTACCTGAATTATCGTCTGCTACGAGCAGCCAGAGAGGCTTTGTTCAATGGAATAATCGTGCTGAAACTTGAAAGCTTAATAATACAAACAAATACGAGTATAGGCGCGAGTACCGGACTACCGGGTAAGATTTTAAAGATGGTTCGTCACAAGCACTGTGTACACAAGTACTTTACGCAGCACGTTACGCATTATTATGCTAGATGGTACAATCTAATTTTTTAAGGAATCTGTATTAGCATTAGAGGATGACAGAACTTTTTTTAAGTCTTTTTTAGACTAGATGGAGTTATGAATTAAAAATAATTTTTGATTAATTTTTCGCTGAAAAAAGACCTTCTCCTTTCACTCTACTGGGATTCGAACCACAGAATTTCTGATTTCCGGTCAGATGCTTTTCCCAATAAGCTACTAGAGAGATCGAGAGAAGAAAATTGATTTCAAGAAATATACGCATTATGATGCTAGATGGTACAATCAAATTTTTAAAGGAATCTGTATTAGCATTAGAGAATAACATAAAAATGTTAACGTCTTCTTCAGACTAAATAGAGTTATGAATGAAAAATTATTTGTAAATAATTTTTCGCTGAAAAAAAAGATCTTCTCCTTCCGCTCCATTATGATTCGAACCGCAGAATTTCTGATTTCCTGTCAGGTGCTTTTCCTAATAAGTCACTGGAGAGATCGAGAGAAGAAAATTTATTTCAGGAAATATACGCACTATTATGCTAGATGGTACAATCAAATTTTTAAAGGAATCTTTATTATCATTAGAGAATAACAGAAAGATTTTAACGTCTTTTTCAGACTAGATGGAGTTATGAATTAGAAATCATTTTTAATTAATATTTGATTGAAAAAAAGATCTTCCCCTTTCACTCCGCTGGGATTTAAACCACAGAATTTCTGATTTCCGGTCAGGTGCTTTTCCCAATAAGTTACTGGAGAGAGCAAGAGAAGAAACTTTATTTCACAAAATATACGCATATTATGCTAGATGGTACAATCAAATTTTTGAAGGAATCTGTATTAGCATTAGAGGATAACAGAACTTTTTAAACGCCTTTTTCAAACTAGATGGAGTTATGGATTCAAACTCATTTTGAATCAATTTTTTTCTGAAAAAAAGATCTTCTCCTTTCACTCCGCTGGTATTTAAACCACAGAATTTCTGATTTTCGCTCAGGTGCTTTTCCCAATAAGTTACTGGAGAGAGCAAGAGAAGAAACTTTATTTCAGAAAATATACGCATATTATGCTAGATGGTACAATCAAATTTTTGAAGAAATCTGTATTAGCATTAGAGGATAACAGAACTTTTTTAACGTCTTTTTTAGACTAGATGGAGTTATGAATTCAAAATCATTTTGTCAATTTTTGATTGAAAAAAAGATTTTCTCCTTTCACTCCGCTGGGCTTCGAACCACAGAACTTCTGATTTCCGGTCAGGTGCTTTTCCCAATAAGTTACTGGAGAGAGCAAGAGAAGAAACTTCATTTCAGAAAATATACGCATATTATGCTAGATGGTACAATCAAATTTTTGAAGGAATCTGTATTAGCATTAGAGGATAACAGAATCCACCTATCGACGTCATGCCACAAAACTCACTATTCCGCGAAATATTTGAGTCGTTTTTTGATTCTATAATATTGACTTTCAGTTGGCAAATTGTTGTACGCCAACAAAAACACGCGAAACACACTTGAAAAAACTCTTGCATAAGCTGCCCACTCGCGGTAAAGGTGGGGCCCCCTCCAGCATTGAAAATAACGCATTCCTACATTTCAAGGACGCTACAATATTAGAGACTTTACTGTATGTATTAAATACGACATTTATTTTCATTTTATTGAAATCAATTTCCAAATTTTTTAAATAAAATATTGCAAAAATTACATGTTATTAACAATTAACACGTGAAATATTTATTCAAATTAGTTGAAACGATTTGCTTTAAAACACAAAGGATACCATTAAATGCTTATATTTAGTACTTAACAGTATTTTTTATATTTTGAATTTTCCGCCCTAATGTTTGAAACTTTGGAAACCTTGAAACGTTTCCAAAGTTTTTAAACTTTTCATTTGGTCAATGTTTCATGAAACTTTACAACCCTAACCACATGAATCCCACTACGCAAGCGCGATCGCGATATTCTTTTGTTCTTTCATTGCGCATAATTTTATTAATTCCTGTTCATAGCATAACAGCTATTGAAAAAAAAATATATAAAAAATACAAGGTAACTTAAAAGTAACTACAAAATTGAAGTTACACGTTACTGCAGAAAAAGTAACCAAGGTAAGTTAAAGTTACTCTTTTTTTAAAGTTACTAAGATATTGCAAAAGATACAAGTAACTTATCTTTTTAAGTAACTAGATACTTTTGTACCTAGATAATACCCAACACTGTTTTCGTACCTGCGGAGTGTACCCCCACTATTGCATCCAGCGTGTAAACCCCTCGCTTGCTTCCCTTACGAAAAATGAGTACTGGGAAAACCGTGTACTCAAGTGAGTACTGGCATGAGTACACAGATTCCAGTACTAATTTCGCGCACTAAGTGGTTGGGAGTACTGGGATGAGTACTGGTGTGAGTACGTCGATTGGGTAGCAAATACAATTCCTCAGTACTAAATGTATTGCATATTTTAATTCATACGATACAAACCAGCACTCAGGTCTCGTAATACCACCTGTTTTATCCTCTTCCACGGGCAAAAATCAATCGCATATCGCATAGCGAAGCTCAACATACAAGAAACTGGAAAGTTTCTTTTTTACAATTGGATTCAAATTATAAGAAGTTCCAAAACAAAGGAAAATTGCTTTTCAGCAACTTTCAATCTATACAATAATTAATCTCTTTTGGTTAAGGATTCAATTATTTCTTTGAAATTTAAAGTTTTTTTGATTGAATTTAACTGTTTTTGACGTAATATTCAAATCTTATTCTGCTCAAATATCAACGCAGCTCAAAACTCATATAAAAATTATTATTATTTACGTAAATCACGTTATACTAGAGTAGGACGCATGGAGATACGTCGCGCGCGCAGCTCCCGTTCTTCGCTCTCGCACAGCTATGCGGACTGCAGCGTGTAGTGACCAGCCGGCGAATCAGTGCACTATCATTTTTATTGTTACTGCTCAATAATTCATTAAAATCTAAATTTTTATAACAAGAATATGAAGACTGGTTATTGGTTGTCACAATGACGGGAGAAAAAAATGTACAATCTAATGATGTTATGTCAGGTGAAGAATCTGAATTTGATGAGTAAACATGGAAATTGTTTAAATTTATAACTTTTAAATAATTTTTTTTAGTGTATGACCATGCAGTGTCATGTTAATAACAATTATATCAATAGAAATCATTGAATAATGTTTAAAACGTGAAATTAAATTAAGAAATACCTATAAAACCCATTGGATGGAAAAACAACCTAACTCGTTTTGATTATTTTCAATTAATTAAATAATTTTTTTTTCTCCACAGGATTTTACTTTTAGATTGTAATTCTTTGTGTGTATGGAAGGGTTTATTTTTAAATTAATATTTTCTTAGTTCAACAGCAGCTTGAAATCTTTGAATCGATTTATCTCAAAACACGATTTTCCGAGTTGGTTGTTTTTTCACCCAGCGATTCATATACAGTAGCGTAGTCGGTATAGCGATCTTACCGATTGAGACACGATGCCCAAGTTCGCCTCAGGCTGTGCGTGTGCTTATGTACGTACAATCGTATCCACACGTATATGGGTATAGTATGGGATAGCCGATAGAAGGCATCCCGAACAAAACGGGACGAAGCGAGACAAGAACGGGCTCTGTAGCTTTCGTTTTCACCCAGCCTACTTGTTAATCCGGTGAGTCAATAGTTGTATAACTCTGGAATTGCATTGCGTAACCAACCGACGGTTTCCCTCGCGACCTACTTACCCATTAAACTAGACATACATTCTTATCCAGCGATATAACAATTCGTCCATGTGCGTCCCGCTCGCCAAACTACAACCACGCCATGTCGCCTGCCATCTCATCTCTCCAGCTGCTCGACCAATCAAACGTCGCGCCGCGGCGGTTTCACTTGCGACCGGACCGATATCGAAAACGATGTCGAGAGTCGAGACGAGTGGAACTAAAAACGAACTCACTCGTGGTTGCTTGTGTCAGCCCGATTATCTACGACAAAATCTCATGCCGGATTTAGTACTGTCCAATTTCATGTACAAATGTGGCATTTTTCAAGCTACACGTTTTTCCTACTTTCATGTTGTGTTTTTCTACACCGAGAGAAAATTCTTACTTTTTTCGTATGATCCCGTCTCACGCTACGTTAGCATGAACTATATCATACTTTAAAAAGTAACCGAATTGTTTATTAGACAATTCGGTATTTCTTTATTACTTTAATATTAGATACAAGCTTACAGTTGTAGAGTTAGATTGGAACTGACTAAGGGTCACACGCCCGGTCCTACTTATACTCTAGCATTAGTATGTGGGCTTACCTAAAATGAAAGGCAAAGTAGATGTGGGACAATAATATAGGTCAAAGTCCAAATGCGTAACAAAATTGTAGATAATTTTATAATCATAACGTATTTACAATTGTACACTTCAATCCTACTTTGATTATTAAACTTGTCACTCATATTATCGAAAATTAATTATCGAGAAAAATTCCAAGTTAATTGTAATAACAAAAAGCTATTTGTGCAGTTATTTTATTATAATGAATGTTCGAACGTTATGAAATTTGAAAACCTGTCTACTTTGATTTTCAGCATTCCTTCTTTACTTCTAATTTAATAATATTATCTTATATCATAATGAAATAATTAAAAATAAAATAATTTTAAAAAAATCAAAACTTGTAAACGCAGATAAGAACTTATTCGACTATTAGTTGAAAAATATTGAAATAAGTTGAATCATTATAATTAAATAAATTTTTTTCGCATAAAAAATATTAACATAATTAACAAGATAATTAATACAAATACAATGGAATTTCATTATTCTAGAAGTAATTATTTTGTGAATAATTCAGTTCCTATTTTATTTTAATCTAAGAGTAACATACATATAGAAGAGAACTGGAAAAGTTTGGGAAGGCTATGTAGCGCGCGCTTTCTTGCTCTACTTTTAGTGAAAACTGTTTAAGTGTTGCCAATTACAGAAGAAAAAAAAATCTTTCAACTTTATTTTGTAAATTTTCAAACATTTTCAAATAGTAAAAAAATTCAACACCAACTGTCGCCAATGAAGTTACCAGTAACTTACCGAGTCCATCGCCCTGCACCTTGCAGAATTGAGTCTTTCAAATAATGTGTATTGCCGAATTGGAGTCAAAGTTTGTTTATTATCACTCCGTCCAGTTAAATAATTAACATCGCTCACCCAAACCCCACGAATGTATTTGGGCAACTTTCTTTTTCATAGCTATACTTATTGCTACTCTGAAAAATTTATAATTTCCCTTCATTTCATCAAATAAATCCGACCGAATAGAGCCTACCCAGCGGACACGTGCTTTGAATGCTACATAACAAAAAGGGAACATTTATGCATAACATTGTTACAATCGTGTGCCAGAAAAATCGCAGAACATAAAGGTCACACTGTTCTGTAACGCTGTTAATGGAAGGATACGTAACAGTTCTGGAATTTTATGATGGAACTAATATAGAACAGAGTGATAGAACTGTTATGTCACTAGAATGTCACACGTGTTCCAAGAAAGGAACATTCTTTAATAACAACTTACATTGAAAGTAATACTAAAAATAAATAAATCGAAATAATTATCGGCGATCGATAAAATGATAAATCTACTTTTTTACTTCAGTTGATTTTAATTTTAATATAGAGGTCACCCTATGAATTAGAAAGTGATGACTAAGAAGACTTCCTCCATAAAACTACAATGGAGGTTACGAGTTTTCATATGAAGGATTACTTCATGATATTTTAAAATATTACAAGGGATTTTACACAATTTTTAATGATTACTCAGTTTTCGGAGGATTTTAAAAGTTCTCAAGGTTCCTGAATAAATGTCAAGGAATTTAAGAAGTATCGGCAGATTTAGTATAATTTCACGAGATTTAATTTCGAATTAACCCTGAATTCTTATAAATTCTTTTGAATTCTGCAGAATTTTCGGTATTTTTTTTCTTCTAATTCACGCGAATTCTCCAAAATTCAGTTAATTCTACGTAATTCAATGTATGTTTTTATGTCTTCTTAGTTTTTGTCTAATCCATCTTGAAGTCGACACTTCATCAAATTCTTTTAAATATCCTAGAATTTTTCTAAACTTATTTCAAACTTACTGAATTCAATGCATTTTGTCATGTTCTTCATATCTCTCAAATTTGTTACATTTCATTTATTAAATTGAAATTTATATACTCATATACATGTTATAACGAACAAATCACAATTTGCCGTAAAATTATTACGGCAATATAATTTACAAATAAGTGAAGTGTTAAACAAATTTCAGAGGCAATTATAATAAATTGAATTGTAATTATAATCACAATTTTTCGAGATGATAACGATGTCAGATTTTACCTACAAATAAGATATGAGAAATCCGTTATATACTCCTTTAACAGAGAAAAAAAATGAAAGGAGCTTCTTATTGGAGGATACAGACATCATCCTGTGGTGCCTTCTAATTATTTCATACAGATATTTTGCAACATTAATTAAATATAAATAACATAGAAAAAAAAAGTATTTGGTTTATTCTGTTGCATAAAAAAATTAATAGGCGGGCGCCTTGGCGCGCGCAAGTCTACTAGTGTATATAAAATTATCCGGTCTATATCTAGTAAGAAAAATTATTCTCGACGAGTGCGTAAAACTTATTCCTGCTATCGAGGAAGCGCTGACCTTGCTTTCATTATCATCATCATCATCATCATTATCATCATCATCATCGGGGAACGTACAACTAATTAACCGATGGAGGAAAGCGTACATATTGTGTTTAAAAACAGTGCGAAAGGAATTGCCATGTATTCCACGACTGTCAATAAATCAGAAAAGAAAGTGTCTAAATATTATTGAACATTTGGAATGTCTTAAAGCTCGTTTCGAGTTCCTCACCAAAAAGGGAAGCGGACTTCAGAAGAAAATGAGATATTTGGTGTTTCCGATTTTATCTTTCCTTGTACATTTACTTTTAAATCATGTTTAATGTCATTTAAAGGTAAAAAGTAAATTTTGGAATTGGTCATTTTTACATTTGATATATTTTGTAAAATATTGTTCATTTTTTTCAAAGATGAACTTAAATTAACCAAAAGTTTATATATGCATTCAAGTAAAGTTGATCTGAATTTAAGAAAAGCGTATGATTAAATTCTAATAAGAAATTCTTATAAGAAACGATTAAAAACTTTTGACGCTTTAAATATGCACTGGAAAAATGTCCAGAAAAGGGCACTAAAGGCGACAAGGATAGTGTTTTCCAGAATAATAAAGAAGTCAATGATGGAACCCTAATGTGGATAACAAAATATTCGAAAATCAATTTGAAATAAATTTTGTAGTGAGTACTAATTTTTATTAATAGTTCAATATTCAATTGTTCATTGTACATATGAAAGAACTTGGTTGGTGTTTCGATTTTCATTCGTTGTAGATAATGTGGTAGTTTCAATAAAACAGAAGTTTTACACAAGTTAAACTTATAAAAAAAAAATGTATACACTTCTAAATTAATAACTCGCTGTAAAAAAAGTTACACTTATATTCTCCTTCATAATTATATACTTCACTTTGAGGTTATGCGTCGTGGATATCTCAAGAAAATAAGAAATGTACTAAGTCGAATGCCGTACATGATGCTGCTATCCAGCAGACCCCGCCCATTGCCGTGTAACCAATCGGATCAATCTACCGGATACCAACTTAGCGCCCGGCACCCGACATCTATGCACAGCCTTAAAAATAACAAAAAAAGCATTATAATTGAATATTTTCATAAATTCTCGATACATTCTCGAAGCTTCGGTAACATACCGGTATATTACCGGTAATATTACCCGATTTTAAATTACCGAGAATTTTAAAACTCTAGGGATTTTGCATTCGTCGCGGAAAGTTATCACGTTCGTGCAGGTTCCTTTTATTTCCCACGCCTGACCATGTACAATTTCGTTGACTTTTACAGTGCAGAGGGAAATAGGTATAGAGGCGACTATGTTAAGGTGGATTGCAGCTCAGTGTCTCCAGAACGTGGGATTTTTCGGACCCACCATTTTCCCATCTGGGAGAAACATGCAAGCGTAGTGTCGGTGAGTCGGCCAGCCTCGTGTAAAGCCGAAAACGCACGAGCGCGAAGCCGAGCTCGCCAGAGGCACGAGCACGCAGCCGAGCTCGCCCGAGGCCTGACCCCGACTGCACGATTCGCTTTCGGCGGCTATTAGAAGGTTTGAGTTGATTTTGGCTTGCAAAAATTGACACCTTGAAGAAAGACTTCAAAACATGTAATGAAGTCTTGAGATATTTAATGATTATGTTTAATAAAAAATGTTTGTTAATATTTATCTGTATGATTATTCATAGTCTTTATTGATTTCAAATAGGCTCGTGCTTTTCAGCATCTGCGCAGTTGAAAATATGAATAGCCATCTATCGGATATCAACGAACTAAAAAGGAATCCCCAATGAGAGTTCCATTGGAGTCTTAGTTCTAAATTATACCTTTTAGTCTCCGAAATAAACTTAGGGCGGGGATGGAGAAGAGAAAGAAAACAAAAAGAAACGAAACAAACGCAAATCAAGATAGAAAATTTACAGAAACCGGAAGTGCGAATAGATTTTCAGTATGAGATAAACGGACGCATAGATGAGGCAACTTGGGAGGGGCTTAGAATTAATAAAGATATAAAAGACGCGTGGACTATATTACGGGATAATATTGTTAAAACTGCGACTGAAGTATGCGGTATGGCGGTAGTAAGAAGAAAATCTGGTGACGCATGGTGGAATGATGAAATTAGGGCAGCACGAGAAGAAAAGAAAGAAGCGTACGAGAGGACGTTAAGCATCAGAGGTCTTAACGATGAGGAGAGAAGTAGACTTGAAAATTATTACAAACACAAGTAGAAGAAAGTTAAACGACTAGTCAAGGAAAGTAAAGATAAAATCAGAACAGAACAAGAGAAGAAATTATAAAACGACTTCCAAGGAACCATGAAACTAATATATAAAGAGATTAAGAAAAGTAACAGTACAGAGTTCGTAAGCATGAGAAACAACAAAGATGAATGCTATATGATACAGACGGAATAGTAGACGCTTTAAAAGACTCCTTTAAAGAATTATTAGGAGGTGAAGATATAGGGCAACAGAGCTGCGAGATATAAAATAATACATTAGAAACCCCAATTGAAAATGTCTGAATCACTAAGGTTATTGATATAATTAAGAGTTTAAAAAATTGTAAGGCTGCTGGTGTAGATAGTATCAGTGTTGACAGAAAAAACTAGGGTTCCTATTAGAACGAATTTTTGGTTCCAAAGGAGCTGCAACAAAAAGGAACCTCTCTTGCTGAAAAGGACCCAAAATGGTAAATGGTTTCTAAATGAACCCAAAGTATGGATTGGAACGGTTTCAATAGAGCCCTTTTTGTCACTTCTGCCTTGATTCACTTCGATCATTTTACAAGTTAATGATGCACATTTTACTTTGTAATTCAGATTAAATGACATTGCACTGGGAAAAATTTAATGAAGAAACTAAAATTATAGACATTAGTCATTCTGGAAAGAAAGATAGTGCACATAAAGCATGAACATTTTCGAGGTTATGTTCAAAATCCGACGTTTTCAACTGCACATGTACCAAAAAAGCGCGGTACTATTTAAAATTATATAATATACACTTGCAATATTACGTTAATATTACATTTTTTTATATATATATATATATATATATCTAATAAAATTTATATGGAACAACGATATTCCCTTTTTAAAACTGTAGAAAGTGTAATAATTTGAGTCATGTTCCGTCTTGTCTTTATAATGATAAGAAAAAGTGCGTCAATATTTTTTTACTGTAGAATTATTTCGTTTCAAAGACGTTTGAAATTTTCATATACAATGCAACCTCGGAATAAGACCGCGCTCGGGCTTATAGGGGAATATAATTCTGAGCAATGAGTTACCCCCACCCGCGGTCCAAAATCGCTATGAAAAATTCTCGGCTCAACCTCCGAATAGGACCGCTTGCACTCGATGAATTTCATGTGCAAAGTCTGCCCACCTAACATAGGTCTTAATCGGAGGTTCGCCCCCGATTCTATGATGCGCACAGTAGTGGGGGCAGCTTTTGAAGGAAGATTAGGAGAAGTGGTCTTATTCGGAGAGGACTTATTCAGAGGTTGCACTGTAATGTCACTCGTTCCCATTCATTTATATATCAAATTCAAAGAAATTCAAATGCTTTATGACGGCAGAGAAATTTAATTCAGATCATAGAAAAAACAGACCTGAAATTTATTTTTAGGGTAATTTCCATGTGGGGAAAAGTTGGATTTTTTCACATCGAAACAAAAGTAGATACGATAAGATGACATGTAGCCATACTCAATGTTGTGGATAAATGTTACCACATGATTTCTGTTGCACGTAGAGAGTATTCTAAAATCGGTGTGAATATTAGACTTTGTTTTTTTTTCTGTGATTCCACACCACATGAAAAACGGCCCAATAAGTTGTTTTTTGAAGAAACTTTTATTAATTATTTTTCATATATCAATTAGTGCCTTTTGTAGAATTTTTAAACTTCAAAGTTGATTTATAGTGGATTTCAGATGGACTAGAGTGAGTAGAGGAATTTATTTAACTTCCGGCGTTGATTTAGGGTGGGTTACACATCCTTTCGAGGGATGAAATCGGCATACAATTTTGCCATCATCAGCAAAAAACTTTCGACTTTTCAAAAAAAAAAAAAAAAAATCTTGCGCTTTTTGTAACCGTTCTGAACTTCAGACTCATATGGAGGTCAAGAATTACGAAGTTAATTTGAAATTACAGTCCAAGATACGAGCATTGCCGCTTTCGTGGCTGTAGAGGAGAATAATTCCAAGAAGCCACAAACCCCCACTCACGCTCGAATGCGTGGAGAAGAATGCCGCTGACAAATTCCGAGCATTGCCGCGCGTCGGTGAGGTTAAAAATCTATCTCGAAAATCGTTTTATGTACCTAGTGTACATTGCATGTGTACGAAAGTGATTCATATTGGATTATTTCGTTATAAACCCGAGCTTAAAGGTATGTAAAACATAAAAATCGAACATTAGCTAAATTTTACTATTCCATTTATGGTCACCTTTTTCAGTGAAAAATTCGTAATTTTTGGTGAAAAATTAATCTCCTTGGTTAAAAATGCATCTTTTTAGTTAGGAATTAATTTCTTTGGTTGAAAATGTAATTATTTTATTGAAACCCAGACGGAAATATGATATATAGTTTATATATAGTGTGAAGTATTATATATAATATTCATTTGTTTTATATATAAAATGTATAAAACAAATTAGTATTATATATAATCGTCACACTATATATAAACTATATATAATATTTCCGCCTGGGAAATTCGCACCTTTTCTTGAAACTTCGTCATTTTTAAACAAATTATTCTCCTTGGTTAAAAGTGCATCTTTTTGGTTTAAATTTTTTGTTTTTTGAAAATGTAATTATTTTGTTGAAGATTCACATATTTTCTTGAAAAGTCGTTATTTTTTATTGGAAAATTGAACATTCCTATGCTATTTTTCGGTTTATTCGAGTCGGAAGTGTCATATTCTGGCAACGAAAGTAAAAACCGGTCGAGCCAAGCCAAGCCAAGACAAGACAAGCCAAGGCAATACGGTAACTCGTTGATGTATTCAATTATTGTTGTAGCCGTATAACCGTATAGTCCCGCACAGAAGTGCAATCAACATCGCGAAAGCACCTCTTGAGTTATACGACAACCGACAACCTAGCAGCGAGCAGCAAGTGGTTGCTACAGAGTACAGACATTGTGGCAGCCTGTAAAGAGACTTTATTTAAGAGCCAGTTGCCACAGGTATGCAATGCAACGTTCCTTCGTTCCTTCTCGCCATCACAGTTTTCTCCACTGCCATTCTATTTTTTCTTGTACGAGACCGATCGTCATTTGAAATATTCTGTAATTATCTTTGAAATTTCGTCTGCAGTTGGAACCAGTTCAAACTAATCCGAAACAACATAAAGCAAGTTTTCAATCCTCTTCAACCATTCTCAATCTGAGTTGCAACCCCAAATTAAATTCCAATCTCAATACATGTCCCAATCCCAAATTCAATCCGAATGGATCCGAGGCTCACTTATTAATCCTTCTCCAACAATGTATCAGCACCAACTTCAATCCGAATCCATAACGAATCCATGTTTCAATCCGTCTCTCCAATCCTTTTTGATACTAGAGACTTCTTGAATTCAACCAGAAGTCCAGAATGAATCCGACTAAATCCGATACCAGTCCGAATGGAATGTTGTGCATAACGATACGAGATGATCGTCGGTCTCGTTGGATTTTGTTCGTATACACTGTTAGAAATTTCTTGAAAATTCAGTCACCTTTTCAAATACACGAGTGATTGAAATTTCATTCAATAAAGAATATGAATTAAAATTCATATACTGTATTTGAAATTTCAAGCATGATGGTTATTATAAATCTTTTCATCGATAATGTAAACAGATGCGATAAGCGTCGTGACTCGACGCACCCACACTCATGAGGCTGGAAGTGCTCAAGTCAAGCCGATTTTATTTTTTAATTCAAACAATTTGTTACACACATATTCTTGGTTAAAAGTTAATTTTGTTTTTGTTTATAGCTCGGAATCAGTCAATTTGAAGTTTGAAGGTAATGAGTACCGGAATTTGAAGTTGAAGTGGTCAGCTCTGGACAGACAAAAGTTACTAAAGTTACTAGAGTTTGAGATTAAATTAATTGAAAAAATGAGCCCCAGCCGAATTCTGTACGATCGCAGTAACTTATTATAAATCTTTTCATCGATAATGTAAACAGATGCGATAAGCGTCGTGACTCGACGCACCCACACTCATGAGGCTAGAAGTGCTCAAGTCAAGCCGATTTTATTTTTTAATTTACACCATTTTGTTACACACATATTCTTGGTTAAAAGTTAATTTTGTTTTTTTTTATAGCTCGGAATCAGTAAATTTGAAGTTTGAAGGTAACGAGTACCGGAATTTGAATTTGAAGTGGTCAGCTCTCGACAGACATAAGTTACTAAAGTTACTAGAGTTTGAGATTAAATAACTTTTTCAAAAAAAAAAAAAAAATGAGCCCTAGCCGAATTCTGTGCGATTGCAGTAACTTATCAGCATTAATCTTTTCATCGATAATGTAAACAGTTGCGATGAGCGTCGTGACGCTTATAAAAGTAAATTATTTCAACGTATTGTCTCAAAAAAAATAATAATAATAAATAAATGCATGAAAAAATCCGTTCGGACAATTTTGAGAAATTCGATTTTGAAATTTTTAATAAAACAACAAAAAAACATAAAAAGTACGCATAAAGAAATTATTGAAAGTCTACCCCCTCAGTGAGAGGAAATGAAGGGTGGAGAAGTAGGGGAAGTAAGGAAAATTAAGGGTAGGAAAGTAGATGAGGTAATAGGAAATATGGGGAGAGGAAGTGGGGGAAATAAGGAGAAATTAGAGAAGGGGAAGTGAGGAAAAATGAGGGAATGGGAATTAGGTAAAGTGAAGGAAAAATAAGGGGAAGGAGAAGTAGGAGAAATAGGCAGAAATGATGGGAAATGAGGTGAGGGGAAGTGAGAGGAAGTGAGGGGAGGAATACTTGGGAAAGTGAGGGCCAATGAGTGTAGGAGAAGTGAGAGGAAGTGAGGGGAGAAGAACTAGAGAAAGTGACGGCCAATGAGTGTAGGAGAAGTGAGAGGAAGTAAGGGGAGAAGAACTAGGGCAAGTGAGGGCCAATGAGTGTAGGAGAAGTGAGAGGAAGTAAGGGGAGGAGAACTAAGGCAAGTGAGGGCCAATGAGTGGAGGAGAAGTGAGCGGAAGTAAGGGCCAGACCTTATACTGTCACTGCAAAATCCAACTTTTTTTATTGATAATTATCGTGTCTGGCAGTATGTTATCCCCAATGTATCGGTCTGGACTATTTGTTTAAAGTCTAGGAATAGAAGATAAGGAATAGATGGGCAAACGATGGTATTTTAGGGAGTTGTATACTTGTGTATTGTTGATGGAGTTTCATAGAATTTATGGCGCCATGTTTGAAGCTGCACTTATAGCTTCTTATATTTTAGACTACTGCTGAAAGGAAAAATTAACTCCTATGAATCTATTTTAATGACTTTCAATTAGGAAATAAATTTCAATGTTAAATAATAAAACTTATTTTCTAAAAGAAGAGGAAGATAAATAAATAGATTAGGGTTGTGTTTTGAACACATGGTTCAAGATGTGTATTAATAGTCCCCTTGTTATAAACCCCACCTTGAAACCTGTCTTCAGATTTATGAAAAACGCTCGGCTGGATTCTATATTTTTCTAAAATCATTTTATAAAAATTCGCAGCAATGCAGTCATTTTCTACCAGATTTTTGTTGGAAAACCTGGTAAACTCACGCAAAGAAAAACCACTGCACATATGATACAAGAACATAATACGAAACTGCCCACACACGTCCGAATAGGAATTTTGTAACTCTGCTGTGTTGCATCGGAACGAGATACTAATAAGAGATAATAAGAGATACTAATAAGAGGCGGCAGGCCGTAGCTGTCAAAGTACGTTCCGTGGCCATTTATGTCAATATAAACCGCAACCCAATGCGATCCGTTTTTATTGTGTGGATCCGTGTTGAAAATTAAAGCAGCCGGTCTCATCCACACCTTCGGTATCCGATCCGCAGGGAATACACTGAAGGCTGTCCATCTCTATTTCCAGGACTGCCAAGTCAAGGCAAATCTGTTGAAGGTTTATTTACCTCACTCGCAGTCTGATTGATTTTTTAAACAGAAATTTGTATGTTGTGAGCGACCGTCCTCGATGTCACCGCCGTTGCATGATTTTCTGTTTTAAAACAGACATTTTTTTCAGTGTACTCTGACGTGAGACACCTGGAAGTGATATTTCTTCCCGTATTTGACTTTGAAGCCAGATTTGCAGTTTAGTTGCGTTATTGATAGCACATGTAAAAAATGTTTCTTTTTTCAAACTATGATGAAAACAGTAATCTTTACTGGTTTTCAGTTTTTTAAAAGTTGGACAGGTTAATTCTTCCAGATTAATAATCTGTCTGCTCATGATATTTTGCAAAAGTGCAGCTTTCTCCTGGCCACTGGTATAGATTTGACCAGCTGATTTTGCGACATCACAAAGATTCGAATGTAGAAAATTCGTAGGAGTATCTCCCTCAAACCACTCGATCCCATGAAAATAACAGGTGAGCCAGTTGACGATATAATTTGAGGAAAATTAAGAGGAAAAACGATTTCTTTCTGCCTTTAAATGTCCACACTAGGCATTTGTTCATATAATTTTGTTTATCAAATTAATAAAATATATCGGATGATAATTTTTTATTATTAAACATCACTGGCGACATAGTTTAACGAAAATTAAGAGAAAGCTCGATTTTTTCCGCCTTTAAATGTCAACATTAGGCATTTGTTTATATAATTTGTTTATAAAATTAATAAAAAATATCGCCTACTACACATACACTTCACTCCGCAAGTGAGAATATGGAGGAATTGATCTTTATCTTTGAAAAAATTTTATTGTTAGACCCGACATTCTCCCTTCTGCAAAGTACGCTATTTATTCCTTTCTCCTATAATCGAAAATTGTCAAGTACACCAAACATCCTTTATCTGCTTTATATGTTTGTTTTCAAGGAGGATAGGACAAAAAGTATGGTGCGTATCAAGGGCGTACAGCTATTTTGCCCCGTGTGACTGCCGCCCTCGCTTCGCTCGGGCAGCAAATTCACATTTCATTATGCGTAATTTTCATTTCAAATTGCCTACCTTTATTTACTTCAAAGTAGTAATTTACTACTTGCCACAATTTTAAATATTACCGAATTATTGTTTGAAGCATTTCTATTATTCCAAACTACTGTTTGGCATAATTGTGCTTTTTCCGAATTTGTATTAGATTATCTATAAAACTACACGGTGGAGAAATTTGATGTTTTTTTTTTCTCGAAAATTTGTATTTTCAAGCAGCACTAATACTGAAATTTTTTAAATTTCTCTACCAGAGCGTTTAATTACTACCTTATTTAGTAAAAATTTGAAAGTAAAAACAAAAGCAGCTATTACAAATAATTATTTTATTGTTCCAAATAAAAAATAGTTGAACCTGTAATTAATATTGTAACTTTAAAGTTGAACTTGAACATCGAATCGAAGGCTAGCTGAAATTAGAAGTCTTAAAAATGAAAAATTTAAAATAATAAAGCTTTTATAAAATTTGGCTAAAAGCTAGTAAATATTTATACATTTTTATCAAATACAAGAATGCACATTATATCATATAATAAATAGTATAATAGTATAATAAATTACAAACATAGGCAAGTAAAGTAAACGGTGTTGTTTTGTTTAACAATTTTTTTATTTTATTTCTTGAACGATATTTGAAAGGTTCCAGTATACAGCATTAGAGAAGCAAAAAAATCAAAATTTTTTAGGGGAGCGAAATAACATTCTGTAAAATCTAAATCACCATTTAAAGTCAAAAACAAAAGTTTACTCCCGAGCTGATGTGTTTCTCAATTGAGGCCAAAAAAGTATAATTAAAAGAAATTTCCAGTTCCGAGAAATAAAATGTGGAAGTTTACACCGTACTCTTTAAGGACTTCCCAAAGTTTGCTTCTATTTACCTTGTCAAATGCTTTTTCTAGGTCAACAAATGCACAAAAAACTTTCCTTCCTACTCTCAAGCTTTTTTCTGTGATCTCTTTAGCTGAATATCTGATCTGTACATGATCTTCCTGGCGTAGTAATTCAAGGAATTCTAAGTAATTCAATAAATTTCAAGGAATTCAAGCAATTCTAAGGAATTAAAGGAATTTTAAGTAATTTAAGGAATTTTAAGTAATTCAAGGATTTCTAGGTAATTCAGAAGGAATCCTAAGAAATTTAAGGCATTTTAAGTGATTTACGGAATTCTTAGCAATTAAAGATAAGTAAAGTAAATTAAAGAGTATTCTACACAATTCCGGCGAATTGTAGAGAATTTTAAATATATCACGAAATCATAAAGGATGAAATTAATTTGAAGCAATTCAATCCATTGTAAAGAATTGTAAAACATTTAAATAATTGTGAATAATTGAGGAAATTGTGAAGAATTCAAGGAATTCCAAGGAATGCGCTAGGTATACACATTTACACCAGAATTTAAGAATTCAAGAAATTGTAAGGAATTCTGAGAAAGTTAAGGAATTCAAAAAGTTCTAAATAATTCAACATTTTTTTAGAATTTCTGAGGAATCCGAGAAATTCTAAAGAATTCAAGGAATTCTTAGTAATTCAAGGAATTCTAAGTAATTTAAGGAATTTTAAGGAATTCAAGGTATTTTAAGTAATTTGAGAAATTCTAAGTAATTTAAGGAATTCTAAGGAATTCAAGAAGTTTTCATGTTACTGATTGAAGGAATTGTAAGTTATTCAATGAATTCTAAGTAATTCAAGAAATTTTAATTTATTCAAAGAGTTCCAAGTAATTCAAGAAATTCTAATTAACTTGAGAAATTCTAAGAGATCTAAGATTTTTACGATTTCTAAAGAATTTAAGGAATTAAAATGATTCTAAAGAATTTTAAGATTGCTAATAGAATTCAAAACGTTCTACACAATTAAAAGAATTGTAAAGAATTCTAATGAATTGAAGGTATACGAAGGCATTTAAAGAATTCTGAATGATTCAAAGAACTTAATGAATTCTAGAGAATTCAAAGAATTATAAAGGATTCAAAGGATTATAAAGATTTAAAAGAATTGAAAAAAATCTAACGAATTGATGGTATTCTAAAGAATACAAAGGATTCTAAATAATTTAAAGAATTTTAAAGAATTCAAAGGATTCTAAAAAATTCTGAAGAATTCTTACGAATTAAATGTACTTTAAAGAATTCTAAAAAATAGTATGTATTCTAAAGCAACTGTCATCTAAAAAATGACATCGGCTCCCAGTAGGACCGCGGTAAATCCCATTCATGGCCACGTCTCACATTCAGCACGTTTCGCTTCAATCCTTGCGAAATCAACGTGCCTACCTCTCGCAAAATGGATATGTACGCGGAGCGCTTTCCCAACCGCTGCTTGATCAAGCTACAGCCCTGTCAGTGGCCTGGATTGACTACCGCAAAGCTATCGATTCAACCTCTCATAGACTTATCATCTGTCTGTTGTATTGAATAAATGTACAAAAATCATCTGAAGAAAGGAAAGATTGTTGGCGTTTCCAAGGACCCCGAGCTTTTGGATATAAGTGTTATTAGACATCTTAACACTAGAGAAACCCGGTTCTACTTTACTCGTTTGGGATGGTCTTGGCGGACGCTGTTTTGGCGGACGCGGACTTCTGAATCTCCAGTGTCTTCATAACCAAATTGTTTTAAGTACGACTTACATCGTTGCAAATGAAAAAGATCCTCTCCTGAAAATGGTCGGGAATTACGAGATGGTTGGAAAAGGAGCGTTCCTTCACAAAGCCGCGGATCAGGCAGCTGAGACCCTTGGCCTGAATTTCAACGTCAGAAGTGAGAAAGGTGCATTACTCCATCTAGATGCTTCACTTCTGAAAGCCGAAGTAAAGAAAGCAGAATATGAAAAATTCCAGCGAGAGCTATTCGAAAACAAAATGCACGCAAATTTTCACAGGAATGTAGAAAAACAGTCATTGTCGGAGGAGCAAACTTTTAGTTTTCTTAGATCATCAGGGCTTAATTCAGGTACAAAGGGTTTTATTTTCGCATGACAGGACGGAGACATTTCCACCTTTGCGTACTGTGACCGCATTTTATGCCAAGAAGTTCCAAGCGATAGGTTCAGAGCGTGTCATACACACGCTGAGTACCTAGAGCACATATTATCGGGGTATCCCACCCACGCAGGAACGACGTATATCTACAGACACAATGCGGCCCTAAGAGTGCTTTGTTACCATCTTTGTCGCTCAGACGGTGTTGGCCGCGATCCTGCCCTGCCAAACGCTCCAAGGGAGGTAGAGTCAATTGTCCAAAACGAGAAGTGCCAAATTCTCTGTTACAACGATTTTCGGTCAACAGTCTCCGTTGCACACTCGAGGCTCGTAACCTTAAAGCCATACCCGCGTGCCAAAAATATGCTACGGCACTTGCGAGATGCATGCAGAAATCTGTAATACTTGGGTCGCTTCGTGTCCTCAAAACATAGGAGGGTTTCGCCGGCCTGTCGTTGTAATTTCTTCGTGTCCTGTGACCACCCACTTCACGGTTGTGAGAAGTGGCCATGAGTGTGATTTACAGCCGTCCTGCTGGGAGCCGGTGTCATTTTTTAGATGGCAGTTGCTCACAGTGGGATTCTGCGGTGGTTGTTAACCTTATTTTTGATTATATATATATATATATATATATATATATATATGCCATAACAAAACATAACCTCACTTTTATGTCACTTTTATGAATGCGCAATCCTCTTGCCTCTCTACGTCCCTCATCTTTAACAATTTGCGCCACCTACCACCACTTTTTGAACTAATCTGCACCCCTCTGTGCCCCGCCCAAGTCCACTCTTCGGTCATTTCTATTACACAAAGTCGTATAGACCCGATGTAAGTGACAGGTCCCGCGTTCTTCTCCGCTTCCTTCCTTCTCGACTCTTCGTGTCGCGTCTCCGATTGGTCGGTTGGAGTGAAGATGTCGTGTCGTCGTACAGGGTTGGTCGACTCTGTAACGTACTGCCTTTCGACACTTCTAGTGAAGCTTAATGGTGTGGGGTTGCAGGGCTGGAGACTTTGTGGTTTGGATCGTGGAGATCGCGTGGCGTCGTATCGGCAAAATGAGGGGTTGGGTATTTCAGAGGTCCAGGGTCCGGATTTGGGTATTAGAACCAGGAAGTGATATTCTCCCCACTCCTGGTCCTAGGCCCACAGGGTCGTACGTTCGTGGGGTGCTTGTAACTTTGTTATAACCTCCTCCCCCACCCTCTCTGTTTGGGACGAGGTTTATTTTTTTAACAGTTCCTCGCATCTATCCAGTTCCTCGTCGAATCAAAGTGAGAATTCTTCCTCCATGATATCGAGTTGTACATATGAATCGTCTTCTTGTTCTTGTGTCCGCTTATTTTCTTCCGCCGTTATTTTTCAAATTTTCTTGAATATTTTATTTATTTCCACCCAACCGCCTTTGACGTACTTAGTTTTTGTCGAATCCGGGATTGTGTGGTCATTTTTTGTTTTATTCGACATTTCATCACAGTAGGTGTCGTGAAAAATATAAAGCTCCACCGGAACCATCTTCTCACAGTGACGAAATTTCCACACCTTGATGTCTTCCATCTTTTTCTTTCTGTAACATAATTTAAAAATCCTACCACTCAAACAAAATGTTAATAACAAAAACAAAAAATAATATAAAAATAAAAATCCTATTCTAACTTGATAGAATGTCTAATATCTTGATCTTAATCAGTCTTTCAATTCTTTAATCAATTGTCCATTGTAATCTTCTCTATTCAGAGATTCGTATCTTCTTCCGCTATTTTGTTCTCTTTGGTTCTTCTTTCTGAAAATTAACTTATCTCTAAATTCTACTTTATATTAATTAAAATTCTATCTTGGCCTCTTATAGCCGTATTTACTTTATTTTATTTATGTTATTTATGTACCATTCAATGAAGTGTATTTTTTTATTTATTTTTATTTGATTTTCCTTTTTTTTTTATTTGATTTTTGATGATTTCTGTATTATCATCGGAGATAGTAATTATCGATCCGTTGAGAAATCCAATCACACATACTGTGAATAATGGAAATCTTCCTATTATTGTAGAACTTGTGGCGAGTTGAACACAAAAAATTCGTATTTTGCGATTGCAGAAAAAAGTAACATTTTTTTGATTATTTCGAAAACTAATAAAGTTATCACATTTATTTATGGGACTAAAAATATGCAAAATATATATATACATACTGGGATATGTTATTAAAAAATTGAAATTTGACCTGAAAAAAAATATGACTCAAGGGCCAACTAAAACGACAGCGTTTCGGGCGTATCCCCTTTTGATCGCCAGCGGTTCAATTATTCTTATTTTAAATTTTGTTTGGGCAATTTTATTTGGGCGATTGTTCAAGGTTGAAGCCAAAAAGGCGAATTTTCAACTGAAACAGATCAATTTTAAACCAAAAAATGTAATTGTTAAATTTTGAATTGCCAATATTAATTTTCAACAACCAAATTTGTCCTTCACTAAAAGTGTAATAGTCCATATATTTGAACCAAAAATTAAAATTTTAACCGAATGAAATGATTCTCTTTCAAAATCGTTCAATTTCGAAAAAAGTAATTACATTTTTCACCAAAACAGATGAATTTTCAATTAAAGTATCAAGTTAAATAACTTGAATAGTCAAATTTCCGGTTCAAAAAATTAATTATCAACCCAAGAGAAATGAAGGCCATGTGCGCGTAACTTCAAAATTTGTTTTCACATTTTTGTCAAAGTCAACTTATGTTCACACGAAATGCCATATCGAGTTGAAATTTTGGGAAGCTAAATATAAAGCACTAAGAAACGCGGCTCTGTTCCTAAATTTTTATAATTATAAAAAAAAATTTTTGTAACCAAATTTTTTTTTTTGCTTCTTTCATAATTATACAGCTTTAGGACCAGAGCCACATTTCTTAGTGCTTCATATTTAGTTTCCCAATTTTTCAAGTCGATATCGCGTTTCGTGTGAACATAAGATGACTTTGAAAAACATGTGAAAAAATTTTTTAAGGTTTCGCGCGCATGGCCTTTTTCATTTCCTTCTTAGTGTTTTTGTAGATTCAAAAAATATGCCCGCTACGCGGGCACATTCTCATTCTGCGCTACGCGCGCGGCTCGCTTCGCTCGCAAGTTTGTTCGCGCCTAGGGCGCGCGACTGTTGGTTTTCGCGTCTCGCGCTCGAGAATATATTTATCTCACGGTTCGCGCTCGACAATGTATTTATCTCGCGCTACTCGCTCGGTCTTTGGATTTTCCACACATTTATGGATAGACTCTTTAAAATTAAAGGTCGAAGCATAAACACCTTTAATTTGATGATTGCGAATTCTCTTTTGTTAAAGCTCCTCCGGCTTTAACGAAAATATTCTTATCACATATCTCGTGCTTCGCACTCGATTTTGTCCAAAATGTGAACTTTTCTACATTATGTTCAACACTCATCCGATTTTCTTCATGATCGCATTTATTTTCTGGATGTGGAATGGACATCATTTATTGACAGAAAAATTGCTCTGATGCTTGTTAACCCCTTGACATACAAATAAAATGTGCGTCGACGCGTCCGATGCGATTTTGTTTATCGGTACTGTTGAGAGGGGGGAAGCATTTCAAACAAAATAGCATCGACCCACGACTGAAACGCTACAATTGGCTACAATCTTGGTAGACAATGCGGGCAAAAGGAGCGTTGCCTTCTGAAGAAAAGTCGCTGCTAACTTAGAGCACACACATACATTCATACATTCACACATTATTTTAAATATAATAATCAAATATTTTACGCATAAATATGTTTCAATCATCGAGAAACATGTCTGTCCTTTTTCGCGAAAATTGATCCTATCAGGAATATGTAAAACGTGGATATCTTTGAAACAGGAGCTTTATGTGGGTATAATTATATGAGTATTTTGATTTTTTTATCATTCTGTAAATGATATCCATAAAAAAGATTTCAAAGGATTTCTAAATATTTCAAAGAATTTAAATACATTTTGAGAGACTTCTGTAAGATTTCAAATGATTTCAGCAATCTTAAAGGATTTTAGATGCTCCCAAGAAGGCATTTTAATGAATTTGAAAGGGTTTAAAAAGATTTCATAGAATTAGAAATATTGCAAAGGATTTCAAGAAATTCAATTTTATATTTGAGTTCACGGGATTTCAAGAGATTTTCTAATATTCTAATCAAATTTTAAAGAGTTTATTCATATTAATTAAGGAATTTCGATGAATTGTGAAATAAGAAAACTCCAAAACTGCCAACAGTAGAATTTTATGTATCAAGTAACGGAAGATTTATGCTTACATTTTTTGTTTATATATTAACACCGTAAAATACACTGCTGCATCAAAAACAGTCCAATCTCAGAAAAATTACTCTTCCACGGTAAATTTACACATTGCACAATGACCCGAACTTTACACTTTAAAGAGGAAATTTGAACTAGTGAAGCTTCAAGCATGAACCCCGCATCCCGACAAGGGCCCCCTGGCCACAACATTTTGAGCCCCCCCCCCCTTCCCAGCCTTCTTTTTTAACTCGAATAAGCGTAAATTTTGCATGTTCATTCAAGGGAAATATCAACAGTTGAAGATTCATATTGTAAAAACAGTAGCTGGTGAGACGCGGGCCCCCTGACTGCAGCCAGGCCAGCCACCCCTTTGTGGGGGCGATGGCTTCAAGTACGTATTCGGCTTATATGTTTGATAAAAAAATTTTTAACCCTACACTTGGTTAATTTTGACGAATATAATCTTACACACACACACACACACACACACACACACACATATATATATATATATATGGTTAAAAGTTTGTCATAAGGAAGGTTATGGTAGGCCATTAAAGGTTCTTAAATTGGGCAATCGATGCGTCTCGGAGACGCGAACATATCACATACATTTCTCTTGTATTTCCAATATTATGAAACTTTTCCTCGTATCAACAAGATAAACAATATATTGTTTAAATTTATAAATTGGTATTGCTAGATCATAGTAGGTCATGAAAGGTTCGTCAGTAGGTCATTCGACATGTCTCGAAGACGCGAACCAACATTTCAGATACAGTACTATCGTGTTGCTAATATAAACAAAGTTTTTCTCGTTTAAATAGAATGCATTAATTTTTTTTAATTTTATAAATCGGCACTGGTGAGTCATAAAAGGTTCAACAATAGGTCGATCGATGCGTCTCGAAGACGCAAACAAATACAATAGATATCGTATTGTTGTATTCAAATACCAACAAAGTTTTTCTCGTTTGAACAGAATGCACCAATTTTTTTTAATTTTATAAATCGGCACTAATGGGTCATAAAAGGTTAAAAAATAGGTCGATCGATGCGTCTCGAAGACGCGAACGAATATACTAGATTTCGTATCGCTGTAATTAAAATATCAACAAAGTTTTTCTCGTTTAAACAGAATGCACCAATTTTTGAAAATGTTATGAGTCTGCACTAGTGGGTCATAGAAGGTTAAAAAATAGGTCGATCGATGCGTCTCGAAAACGCGAACAAACATTTCAGATACAGTACCGTCTTATTGCTAATATGAACAAAGTTTTTCTCGTTTGAACAGAATGCACCAATTTTTTAAATTATATAAATCGGCACTAGTGGGTCATGAAAGGTTCAACAATAGGTCGATCGATTCTTCTCGAAGACGCGAACAAATATACTAGATATCGTATCGCTGTATTTCAAATATCAAAAAAGTTTTTTTCGTTTAAACAGAATGCACCAATTTTTTAAATTTTATAAATCGGCACTAGTGGGTCATAAAAGGTTCAACAATAGGTCGATCGATTCGACTCGAAGACGCGAACAAATATACTAGATATCGTATCGCTGTATTTCAAATATCAACAAAGTTTTTCTCGTTTTAACAGAATGCACCAATTTTTAAAATTTTATAAATCGACACTAGTGGGTCATAAAAGGTTCAACAATAGGTCGATCGATTCGTCTCGAAGACGCGAACAAATGTACTAGATATCGTATCGCTGTATTTCAAATATCAACAAAGTTTTTCTCGTTTAAACAGAATGCACCAATTTTTAAAATTTTATAAATCGGCACTAGTGGGTCATAAAAGGTTCAACAATAGGTCGATCGATTCGTCTCGAAGACGCGAACAAATATACTAGATATCGTATCGCTGTATTTCAAATATCAACAAAGTTTTTCTCGTTTAAACAGAATGCACCAATTTTTAAAATATATATATATATATATATAGTTCTCCCACTCTGACACCCCGTACCGCATTTAGGCTTATAATATCTTTGTTGGAACGCATAGAATGGCATTTAAAAAACGAACATTTCAGTGTCTTTAAATGCGTACCAATTGCATTTTTGTCCGAAATGCCATTGAATGCACTTCTCTGTATATAACTTATCTCCTTTCAACCAATTGGGTTCGTTCAGGTTTCTCACCTGGAGACGATCATTTGCACACCTTCATCCCCTACTCTTTAGCCCAGGACCCCATTTTCGCGCACGCGCACAACTCTCAGTCCAGCGTCCAGCTGGAAATTAGTTTTCTGCTCCAATCTGCTCATTTTTTATGTTTGCGTACGTTTATTTTCAATGTAAAATAGATTCAGAAGAAAAGAAGGGGAATTGCGTAAAAATAAAGTTTCAGTGCAAATGTTGCTACAAAAGTTTTGGAACGAAGTATGCCCTACAAAGGCATGCTTTTTATCTGGTGTAAATTAGTTAAATCTGTTAAGTTTCAATTATTTAGGTAAATTATTAGTTATTTAAGTAATTAGTTAAATTAGTAAATTAGCTAGTAAGTTTAGGTTACTTGAAGTAATATAGCTGAAACATCGAAAAGGAGTTGAAAATCTAATTTAATCTGTTGAAATTATTCAAATTTTTTCTGAATTTCTTTTAAATTCTGCAAAATTAAAAAATTGAATTAAAGTCTCTCAGATTCTTCTTTGACAATTTAGAAATCTTTCGAAATGTTCTGAATTTCTTTAAAATATTCTCTTTAAATTAATTTTTCAAAATAGAAAATAATTTAAATTTTTCTTAGAAATCTATTGATTTTTTTATTTTCTTGAAACCTTACAACATTTTTAAAATAACTTTATAAACTTCAATTCTTTTTTAATCGTTTCCAAACTTCTGAATATCTCTTAAACTTTCTCAGGTTTTTTCTAAAATGATCTGATATGACAAAATTTCAAAATTTTGCTTTAAAATCTTTTACACTCTTTTTGGAAATTTTAGGAAATAATTTGAAATATTTTGTTATCTTCTTGAATTTTCTCTTAGAATTCTTTTTAAAAAATCATTTGGAATTTTCCCATCACTATTAAGAACACATTTTTCATTCTCTTGACACCCTACCAAATTCAGTTTACCTATAAATTGTTTAAATCCTGAAAAATAAAAATTGTCTTGAAGTCTTCCATATTCTTTTTCCACATATTTTGAAATCTTCAAAACTTAAAATTATTGTTTTAAAATAAAACCTATGTTATGCCGAAATATTAGACTTGGTGTTTTTAAAAAGGAGTCGAATTACCAAATGGTACTCGACTATTCTTTATTCGAATGAGTACAGTTTGTCGTATAAGATTATGATTAGAACTAACTCGATGCATTTACGGAGCGGGTTCTCAGAAAATCGAAACCCAATTGCGAATATGAACCCGACTAAAAATATTTTTGATATAAACAAATTTGTCATATACATTTTTTTAAACTCCTGCAATCCTGAATATCTTCGATTTTTTTTTGCAAAATTCACATTATTTTGTAAAGTTTCCGAAATCTTCACAAATATTTATGCAAGCGTGATTTTTTAAAATAAACAATCATTAACAATTTTTACAGGAATCTTTACGACATTTTTACATTGTTTTGAAACCTTTGAAAATCCTTGAAAAATGTATTTCAACTATAACAAAATGTATATTTCGTTCTACATCGTTGGAAACCTAGTAAAAACTTAAATTATTTCGAAAATATTTTCAGAACTTCTAAATATCTCTTTACATAATTTGAATGTTTCCTGCAAATTGAAAGTAATTGCCTTTCATTTTTTTAGTTTATATTTCGACAATTTGGTCAATATTCTTAAAAAATCATTGTGATTTCCCCATGAATCTGCAGAAAATTATCTTATTCTCTGTCAACCTATGAAAATTGTCGAAAAGCTTGAAATATTTCCAACCTGTTAATAATTTTACAATTTTTTACAGAACTTGTGAATATCTTACAGAATGATTGGAATTGGTACTAAAGATTTTGAAAAAATCTTTTCAAACGTTTCAATTTTTCATTCTTACCTTCAAATGCATTCTTACATTTTTTATTCTCTCCGAACTATCGAAATTATCCAAAAGCTTGCAACTTTAGTTTCGAAATCTAAAGAAATATATCATTAGTTTACATTGTTTTACAATATTTTTAAACTAAAAATAATTTTCGAATTTTTTAAAGAACTTCTACATATCTTTTACAATTATTCGAATTGTTCCTAAATTTTTTTTTAAATCCTGCAAAATAAAAAAGTGACTGTATTTTTTACACTCTTTTTGGAGAATTTCGAACAAATTTGGAAGCAAAATTCGAATTTGGAAGCAAATTTATTTAAGTTTCGGAATTAAAGTTGCAAGCTTTTGGAGAATTTCGATAGGTTCGAAGAGAACAAAAAAAATGTTCCTAAAAATTTCTACGAAGATTGAAATGATTTGTTATTTTGACTAATGCATTTCAGAAGAGAATAGTAAAAAAATTAAACATTGGAAAAGATGTTCGAAATTCTCGAAAAAGAATGTAACAAATTCAGTCACTTTTTTAATTTGCAAGATTTAAAAAAAATTTTAGGAACAATTCGAATAATTGTCAAAGATATGTAGGAGTTCTTTTAAAAATTCAAAAATTATTTACACTTTGAAAATATTGTACAACATTGGAAGCAAATTTATTTAGATTTCGGAATTAAAGTTGCAAGCTTTGTGAGAATTTCGATAGGTTCGAAGAGAATATTCAAAATTCAACTATTTATTTGCAATTTTTTCTCTCTCTTGACTCAAAAATCTTTCTTAGTTGAAAATGCCAATCATGTTGAAAAGTCATATTTTTTGCTTGAATTCAAGTGTTTTTGATTGAAAATCAAAATCTCTTTTGATTGAAATATCATTTACTATATCTGTCGTTCAGAATTCATCTTTCTTTTTGCTTTAGGGTTCATCAATTTGAATGAAAATTCACCTTTTTTATTGAATAATGAGCTGTTTTGTTGCTAAATCATTTTTTTTCGCTGAAAAATTAACTATTCCAGTTGGAAGTGTAACCATTTTGTTGAAAATTGATTTATTTTTTGTTGTCATAAATTAATTTTTTTTATTGCAAATATTCCAGTTGAATATTCCATAATTTTAGTTAAAAATTAATCTCTTTGGTAGCATACAAATTTTTTCAACTACAATTTAATTTATTCAATTGTTCAATTCTATTATTCCATTATTTTAGTTAAAGAGGCACACTTCGGTTGACCATTAATTTTTTTAACTAAAAATTTAACTATTCAATTTTTCGTTGACAATTTATCTTTTGTAGTTTGAAATTCCTCCTTTTTGGTAAAAAATTACTCTTATTGGTTGAAAATTTATCTTTTTCATTGAAACTTGAACTTTTCCAGTTAAAGATTCACCATTTTAGTTGAAAATGTATCTTCTTCGTTTGAAACTTAACTATTCCAGTTAAACATTCATCATTTCAGTTGAAAATTCGTCACTATAATTGGAACTTGATCTTTTTTAGTAGAAAATTTGAGTATTTTAGGTAAATATTCATCCTTTTACTTAAAAATTCATTTTTTTCTTAAATAAAACTAATTGGTTAAAAATAAAACTCTTCTGTTACAATTTTATCTTTTTGGTTCAAGATTCATCACTTTAGTAGAAAATTTGTATGTTTTTTACATTTTCATCCTGAGAAGGTATTGGTTTTATGTAAAATTTGTCTTAGTCTGTTTCAATAAAATCTCCAGGTTTTGAGATCCCCTGAGTCAGAAAAAACGTTTTTTACAAAGGAGTCTGGCTGTGTGTATGTATGTCTGTCTGTATTCTGCAGGTACGACAGCTTCCGAAAAAAATATCAGATTGGATTGAGCTTTGGCACAGTTTTTTAAGGCCTAAAAGAAAAGAACGAGTTTCTTAACCAGTTATTTTCGATGAAAATTAAAAAAATTAAACGAATTTATCGTTACGACTCTTTCCGAGAAAAAAATGATCAGATATATTTGAATAATTTTCCTGAGGTCTTACGGTCTATTTTTAATAAAACATCCACTAAGTTGATATTTTGTTTTATTAAATAATCAAATTCTTGCTACGTACGTTTCAACACTACTGTGTGTCTTTTTCAAGCATACCTAAACCGCAGATAAGAAAAATGTTGCAGGATCCAGAGTTCATTACGAAAATGTCTGACACTGAAAAAGATGCCTGGCTAATTTTTAAAAATGTTGTAAAAAACTTTTTAGATGATAAGAAAAGTCCAGACTGTCAAAATGAGGTTTCAGAAATGGTAATAAGCTTTGGTAAACTAGGCTGCCTCATGAATTTGAAGAGGAAGGCGAACGTTTCCACCAGGATATGAAAGAGATGGAGAGGCGATATCAGGGACGTTGAGATGTCAACATGATGGCTGACTACTGTTGGAGTTTGAAACGAGATCAAGTTAGTCAAGGTATCAAATGAAAGCGAAATCCACTACGTAGGTCTTTTGAGGACAAAAGAGTTCGATACGAGCGAAATAAAGAAAAATAAAAGAACCCTATAAGCGTGAGAGGCAAGGGGACTCACGGTTTGCGTTTTTGCGTTTTTCGGAAAAATATGAGCCAACTAGGTTATTTGGACCCCGGATTCGGATTCAGCGACCCCAAAAACATATACATATGCTTGTTTAGTTTACCGGGCATGAAGACATTTTTTTTTTGCAAAAATATACAATAAAACTCGCTGTTTTCGTCGATTTTACGTCTATTTTTGCGTTTTTTGGAAAAATACGAGCTAACTTGGATATTTGGACCTCAAATTTGGATTCAGCGACCCCAAAAAAAATAGATATGCCGGTGTAGTTTTTTTTGTGTGCCGGTGATAATAGAAGTGGATCCAAATAGAATTTGCTTATTATTGTGAGACATAATTACCCAGCCCTTTTTTAAATCAATCAATCAAAGCATAAACAATATTTGCCTTAACAATAAAGAACGTTTCTATAATTCACAAAATGTTGTTAGAAGTTTTTATTTAGAAAAGGGTTTATTTAAAAAGATTAATTTCATCTTTTGAAGATTTCAAAATATTGCAAAAAAGAATGTGAAAGCTTGGCTAGTCGTACCGAATTTTCGAGGCGATTAGTTTATCTCCTTTAGCGACTCTCCCAAGTTTTCGGGACGACTAGACACAGCCTAAGAAAAATGAAATTATGAGCAACTTAGAATATCATAATTCAGTCGGTACCGGTAACAAAAATCTTACCGGTACCGACAATAAGATTTTTCGAAAAAATTAAAATGGTTTAGGTTTTATTTAAAAAGGTTAATTTTATATTTAAATGATTTCAATTATTTTTTTAATTTTGCAGGATTTGAACAAGTTTTACGAGAACTTAAAATTATTTCAAAAGTCGCGCGACTGTTGGTTCTCGCGCTTCGCGCTCGATGACGTATTTACCTCGCGCTACGCGCTTGGTCATTGTATTTCCCCCACATTTGCGCCCAGACCTTTTAAAATTAAAGGTCAAATCATCGACAACTGTAATTTGGTAAAAAGATAGACTTGAATGTAGATTTGATAAAGAGATAGAAAAAGATAGACGTGGAAAGATAAAGGATAGGATGAGAAAGAGAAGAGGGGATTGAAAAAGATAGACTTGAATGTAGATTTGATGAAGAGATAGCAAAAGATAGATGTCGATAACTATAGGATACGATGAGATAGAGAAGAGGAGATTTAAAAAATAGACGGGAATTCAGATTGACAGAGAGAGAGAGAGAGAGAGAAATATTTACGTGAAAAGATAAAGGATAGGATGAGATAGAGAGGAGGGGATTGAAAAAGATAGACTTGAATGTAGATTTGATAAAGAGATAGAAAAAGATAGACGTGGAAAGATAAAGGATAGGATGAGATAGAGAAGAGGGGATTGAAAAAGATAGACTTGAATGTAGATTGATAAATAGATAGAAAAAGATAGATGTCGATAGCTATAGGATATGATGCGATAGAAAAGAGGAGATTAAAACAATAGACGGGAATTCAGATTGACAGAGATAGAGAGAGAGAGAAATATTGACGTGGAATGATAAAGGATAGGATGAGATAGAGAAGACGGCATTGAAAAATATACACGGGAATTTTAATTGTGAAAGAGATAGAATGGGATAAATTTTCCCTATCTCTTTTTATCATAAAGATTCAAAATCATTCAAAAAGATAGGATATCTATCTGTTCACTTGCAGCAGGGTTGAGATAAGTCAGTGCTAAATTAAACCCGAAAAAATTTTATTGTAAACTGTTATTAGGTTCTATGAAAATTGAGGATAAAAAAGAAAAAGAAAAATATTTTACAAAAACCTTGCGCACAGTGGCCTAGGCGCAGATTCATAGTTAGGACCTCGTGAGATATCGAAGAAAAAAAAAATTAAAAAATAAGATTATTCAAAAATCGTTTCATCAGGATAGGTATGAGGATTTTTTTTTTATTTTTTAAGCCAATAATCTAGTTCTCGAAAATTTGTCGGTTAGGCCTTTATGGGATGTATAGAACTTCCTTATTGAATATATAGAAATATGTACAATATATTTGCATTTTATTGCATTGTATTTATTGCTTTAGATTGTATTGTATTGGCTTGGGTTACATTGTATTTTATTTTATTTTATTATATTGGCTTGTTTTGTATTGCATTGTATTGTATTGTATCGTATTGTATTGTATTGACTTGAATTGTCTTGTTTTCTATTGTATTGAAGCGGATTGGATTGGATTGAATTGTATTGTAGTGTATTGTATTGGCTTGTATTGTATTGTATTTTATTGGATTGTATTGTATCGCATTGAATCTTATCGTATTGCATTTTATTATATTGGATTGTATTGTATTGCATAGTGTCGTATTGAATTCGCTTGTATTGTATTGGATTGGATTGTGTTAGCTTCATCTTCGCATCTCCTTCTATCTTCAATAACTTTTGTAAATATTTATTTCTTATGCACAGAGTTTTTCATTCTTCAATTATACCTTAACATGCACAGAGAGCTACTAATTAATTAACCACTCAATAATAATTACTACGCAATAATCTATTACCTAATCTGATACTCACTCTGAGGTCGACTCTGCTTATTTATTTAGTATATTTAGTTTATAGATTAAATGATAAGTTTAAACAAGCACACTGTCGATCAGTGATTGCACAAATTTGTGATGACCCTGTAATATCCTGTTCCTTAGAGGGCTATTCAGCCCTAGGGACTTTCTTGAATAAATACAAATACAAATAATAAGATAGAAACATATTATATTGTCAATTCTTCATTGATAATTAAACTTGATATATCTTCATGCTAAGTAAATGTTGCACGTTTTTATAAGCGTTCTTTTCTTCACTCATTTTACATATTTCATTGTCAACGTAATAAAATTATACTTGACATTCCTCCATTTTACCGGATAGTAAAATGAAATGAAAAATTTTTGCATACTTCTGAGTCTGTTTAAAACTTTCAAAGCAAGATTTAGAGCATTCTACTTTTATTTATTAAAACTAATATAGGTAGATATTAAACTTGCATAAAATATTAGCATTATCTACTTGTAGTGAAATATTGATAATTTGAAGTTCTTTGGTGACAAATCTAGTTATTGTAGAAATAAAAGAATAAAAAAATTGAATATCAATTTCCGTTAATTTATCAAATTTAGAATAATCTTGGACATTAAAAATAATTTAGAGTTATAAAGGTTTCTTTATATCGAAAAACAAACAGAAATCAGTCGTTGTTATAGTATTTCTTATATTGTAATTCTGCAAAAACTGCTGCTCATAAAAGTTGTCTCTAATGTGTATTGATTGTATTCAATGACACCCTTGATAGTAATGCTCTGATGGATCCACTGAAATCATACATTATAATTTTTAGTTTTTCTAATTGTATCATTAATAACTGCGATGTAAAGTGCTAATTACACAGATCTGCAAAAAATGGATTGCGATTGTTGTTGGCCAACTAAGGGTCATTTCCTATGTAATTTTCTGCGTAAAATCCGAATCCAAGGTCAGCATTTTCCCAGCACGTCAGGTTTTTGAGATATCCTAACCTAAATGTGCGAAAACTGCGGTTATTTGGTATATTTGAGCTTATGTTTCTTTGCAAAAATTTTTTATTTTTAAAATCAGGTCATTTCATCTATAAGCACAACTTTCAAACTTTAAAAAGCTCTTTTAAAATTGAAGATATCATTTTTCTTTGCTGAGATATCCTTCAATGAAGTTTAGCCAATAAGGAGGCTTTCCCCTTCCATACGCAACGCTTGCGCAGTTGAAAAAGTTATATATATATATATATATATATATATCAGGATAGCCCCAAATTTCATTTTCAAAATTTTGTAATTTTACTCTGACCAATTTTTTATTTTCCCTGACAATTTAAAACAAAAATTGAAATTTTTTAAATTTATTATCCTTGACTTTTGCAAGATTTTTTTCCAAAATCACTGACTTTCTCCGATCAATAAAATTCCCTGAGTTTTCCAGGATTTCCCTGAACTTACTTTCAATATATTGACAGAAAAAAAAATTATATTTGAAAAACTGTAATGAAATTATTGTTAAAGTGGAAAGAAATCGGAAATAAATATGAAACTTTTAAATATTTTCGATTGTAGCTTCGCGATTTTCACCGCGATAAAATGACCAAGTTGTTGAAAATGCGTGTCTTTTTGTACTTTCAAAAAAAAAAGAAATGTATATATATAAATTTATATATATATATATATATATAT
>JAABKJ010075445.1:182863419-182882768 GCA_011634705.1 Andricus grossulariae
CTTTCAAAACAAAAACAAAAAAATATATATATGTATGGAAATCAAATAAAAACTACCAAGAAACGTTTCTGTAGTATTTTTTTCGTTCAGCAGAGAACAAGTTTAAACCCCTATTTTTTCTTTAAGAGAATAAAAATTCCAGAACTATGAAAAAAATTCCAGAACTTTTCCAGGTTTTCAAGGATTTCCAGGACGCTAGACACCCTGCTTTAGTTTTCTTTAATTAATTTATTTTTGTTATTGACAAAATTTTATTCATGGTGAGAAAAAATAGCTTTTCTGTTTTTCTCCGACAATGAGATGAATAATTCATGACTGTTTATAAAATTAGATCTGGGCACTATGATCTATTTTCCTTAATATTCATAATTGACATACATTTCAGGCTTTAACAACAACATTTTTTCACTTTTATACATGATATATGTTATAATATTTTTCTAAAAAATGTCTTCCCGGTTCTTATTGAAACATAAGGTTGCTAATGGGATGTACATATTTAAAATGTCATCCTGGTACTTATCTAAAAATAAGGTTACCATATAGGATGTACATAATTTTTGAATTTAAAAAATCACCCACATGCTTATCAAAAATAAGCTGTATACCCTCGTTGCCTATAACCAAAGGTAGTCTGAGGAAGATGCCATATATGAGATATGTGCATGATTGTTTTTATGTACCAATGAGTATCTTTGTAATAATGTTATGCTGAATTTGTTTTCAAATTTTTTTTTAATTATGCCTTTTTATTTTCAGATTATTTTTGATATCTTGTTTTTTATGTTCATTTCTGAAAAATGTATAGTGATTTTTGAACGATTTCTTATAATTTGGGTTTTCCTTTAGATGTGTAAAAATTCTTGTAACATGTGCGTTTTACGATGTTTGGGTTATTTCGATGGGTTTCCTTGAAAATTGTGTCACTTTCGGATTATGATACATAGCACCGACTTCTGTAAAAAAGAGATTTATGACATTTCTTTACACTGGAAAAGTAACTGTTAGTTAGAAGGTAAGTACTAAGGCATTGGGGTTTGTGGTTGCATATTCCTTTACGGATACACTATGTATTTTTGTATTCATGATAAGACCCAGTTTTGAAAAATTGACGAAATAAAAATACTTATCAAAAAAAGTTTATAAATCAAATTCGAAATTGTGAATTTTATATTGTATGCTTAGAAGTCACATTTAAGTTACAGATTTAAGAAAAAGAAAAAAAAACTAAAACATTACGCTAGTCTCAATTTTTTGATCTCCATATGATACAAATTGTCAATAAAAACTTTTGAAAAAATTTCATAATCGATAAGGGAAGATTGTTTCGCTCTTTTTTTCATCTCTGATGACATATAATACGTGTATTCCAACAAAAATTTTGTGAATTAAAATTGGCAATATAAGTAGTTTTATTTCGCGATAAAATTCATTATTGAATATTTCTAAACATGACAGATGAAGGGAACATTTTATGTTTCAATGATATTTTTTAAACTAAGAAATAATTATGTTCTCCACATTTTGCTATACGCTATATGATTTCAAACAATTTGAATAAAAATGAATCATGCCATAAGATATTTCGAAGTCTTGCAAGTTTTGAAAAGATGGAAAAATATTTGCAATTTCGAGAAGATTTAAAAAAATTTCGAATGAAATGTTAGTTTTTGAAGATTTCAGGAACAAAATTTGAAGCGTGTTGAAGAGTTTAAAAGGTTTCAAGACAAACAATTTTTTTTAAGATTCCTCGAAAAATTTATACTGACTTTTGGTTTTAAAAAATTAATTCTAGGAGAACATTTAAAAAGTTTTTAAGATATTTTAAGGGTTTCCACCAATGTCAAAAAATAATCTGGAAAATTGTAGGGCCTTATTTTCTAATTTTCTAAAATTAAAGTAAAACATTTAGGGAAATTTTGATTTATTCAAAGATATTTAAGAGACTTAAAATTTTTGAAACGATCGAAAAATAATTCAAAATGTTAAACAATTGAAACAAATTTCAAGCAATATGTTCATTTTCATGATTCGGAAATAAAATTTTAAAGCTTTTTAAGGATTTTAGAAAGTATCAAGATAATGCGAATCATTTCTTGAGATTCCTGTAGAAATTTTTCATGATATTGCAAAATGAATTACAAAATTTATTTATTATGATTACTTTATTATTTGTTTCTTATTCTGCATTAGAGTTTACTTTCAGCTACCCTGAAAAATGTATCCTTTTAATAAATTTATATTATTACAGCTTGAGTAGAGGAAAGTCGTGTCTCCCAGAATTTGGGAAACAAACAAAATTTAAAATACTAAAGTTTGATTTTTAGAGAAAGAGGTATTTTTCTTTTAAAATAATTAAAGTACACTTTAAAATTTAATAAGTAAAAAATTACTGATTCGAAGTCAATTTTAACTGATTCGAATAATGGAGATTCGACGAATGACAAAAGGTCCATTTGCAACCAAAAAGATTAATTTTCAACCAATGAGATTAATATTTTTTACCAAAAAATATCAATTTTCAACAAAATATAGGAATTTTCAACCAAAAACTTTAATTTTTAACTAAAAAAGAATGATATTCAATAAAAAAAAAAGAATTTCCAACAAAATACTTAAATCTTCGATCAAACAGATGAACTTCAACTAAAATGAAAAATTATTAACCAAAAGAATGAAATTTGACCAAAGCAATTAAACTTTCAACCAAGGAGTTGAATTACAAAAAAAAAGACGAATTTTCGGCCGTTAAGATTAATTTTATATTAAAAACACAAATTTTCATTTTACCTTAATACACCTGTTTGGTCAGTCATTCTTCTTTCATTCTTTCAACATGTTTGAACCACCTTAATTGATTTCTTTCCCATATATTAACTAGTGTCTCTCCTGTACCACATTTGTTGAGGATTATCTCGTTTTGGACTTTGTCCATCCGTGTTTTCCCGCATATTGTGCACAGAGGTTTCATGCCAATCGCGTTAATTTTACTAATGTCCTTTCCTTAACATGTTCATGTCTCGCTACCGTATAGTATAGTCGGTATAATCATAGAATTATATATGGACATTTTAGATTTTTTTTTAATTTTATTTTTGTCTCTGAGAATGGACCCTGCTCTACCGATAACCTTCTTACCCTCATTTATGGGCCTATCTAACTCCCCATCTATTTTTCTTGTATTAAGTTTATTCACGTAACTGAGGTTTGCAACGTTTTTAAACGTAAATAAATTTTTGGTATTTAATTTTTCGTATCATTTTCAAATTGCGTGGGTGGGTAAATCTCAGTCGGCTGTTAGGGATTATTGGTATGAAACTAATTTGTCTTTTATCTTGCACCAGGTGCAAATAATTAGAAAAAAAAGTTTCGGAAATTTTATAGTTTCGTTTATAAACGTTGTAAACTTCAGTCACATGCTTATTCTACGTTCTCTGCAAGTCCTCGATTGATTCTGCCATAACAATCTTGTCATCTGCGAAAGCCAACCTACGCACCTTCACTGTTTCGAGATCTACACCTTCGTCGAAGAGGACCATTCTTAAACACTTATCCATAAATATGATAAATAGCCATGAGGACCTAACGCATCCTTGTTCCACGCCTTGCACAATATCGAAACAGTCACTCAGTTTCCCAATGTACCCTTACACTCGCTTTACTGCCTGTATATATTGTTTGTATTGCTTGTAGGAGCCATCCATGTACTCCGTACTCTTATAATGAAAAATTCTATTCTGACCGAATCTATCTAAAATCAGAGATTGGCGTTTTGAGAAAAACAATTTTATTCGCTGAGTTATAGGTATTTTAAATTTAAGGGTTATGTTAAACTCAAATTTAAAAAAAAACTCGACTTCTTCAGTGAATTGGTACTCAAGTGGTGGAAAACTTAAGACAATTTTTTTGTCGAAAAATTGAATTTTTGCATATTTCTTCGAAACAACGACACATTGGAAAGAATGCTAACCAAAAAGTTTGCTTATTGAAAAGGTTCTATAAAATATACCTTTAACTCTTTTACGATATCTCATATCGTCCGCGAGAAAAATGTAAAATGTGTTTTTTTTTTCTTCAAAAAAATGTAATATGCAACAAAACTAAATAAAGAAGTGTTTCTTTTTTCTAACTTCATCGCGGTGCGAATAAACCAAGTCTAAATCATATTTTAATGTTAATGAGGTTATTTTATTGATTCGAATTGACTTCTGTCTCACAACCATTCAAATTCACAAATTAAAATAAACTTTGATGTCCTTCAGGAAAAAGTATGGTAATTAAAATAATAGATCTGGCCCATGTCTTAAAAAGCTCGATCTTTGGGTGCAATTTAAAATACAAACATATTCCTTAAAAACTATAACAAATGTTGCCTAATATTTTTCAATTATATGAATGTCTTGAAATAAAAGAAGAAATTCATTGTCTATCAGTTAAGTAAAAGTTTATTGGATTTAAAAAAAATTTTTTTCATTCAAAGAAATTTCTTTAGTTCAATGAAATAGTTTATTATTCACATGACAATTTTTCTGTAATTCAAAATTCCTAACTGAATTTTACAGTATTTTTTTTGGGGGTACACAAAAAAAGTATTTAAAATTTCATTTTTTGTATGTTACTTGAAATTGAGTTAATAATCACAGTAAAATTATGTGGAACCATAGTAAAGATTCTATTGTTTTCAGGAAAATGATAGCAATTGGAACACATTGAATCCAGAAATTAAGTCTTTTTGAAAAGGAGCCATTTTATTATTTTAAATTTTGCCATTAAATCTTTTCCAGGGATAGAAGCACTACAATCAATGCAACAATCCAATTAAAAAATAATGTCTGGCAATATTTACCATATATTTCTAGCCAAATTTCTGCATATCATATTAATTAACTACTAAAATCTACTTTTTTCAAGAGAAGGGAAGAAACTGATTATTTTTATTCTTGTTTCAAAATATATATGGCATTACAGAGAACATGTCTCTTAAATCAATTTAGACAAAAACTGTTAAAAAATATATGTTTCTTGAAATAAAGTAACTGTTTCTTCATCATATTTTTTTTTCATCTTACCAAAGATAACTTATAAATGAGTTGAATTACTATAAATAAGAAAAAAAAGAAACGTGACAAAGGTTTCAATACGTAATCAGTTCAAGCTAAGAAGACCCAGACGCCTCAAATTAGGGAAGAAGATTAGCTGTTTACAGGTACACGAATGAAGCTGCAAACATTACCAGTTGTAAGGATGGCCAAAAGTCCAGGACGTTTTCATTACAGAAGAGAAAATGTATGCTAGAGATGAGATAACAAATTTTTAATCTGAGTACCAGCAAAAGAATTTCAAAACAAATTTTTTCTTCAAGAAGGCTTTTAGTGGTTTCCTTATCAATAGAATTCGATAAAAGATCAATATACATGAAATCTCTGAAGGGATTGACGCGTTACTCCGCGAGGGTTGTGCCCTCAGATTCAATGACATCTTTATCAGGGCGGGGGCCATCGTAGTGGAGGCCGCGGACATCTGGTCGCGAGACTGGTTAGTGGAAAAAACACCAACGTTTAGGCTCGAAGAAGAACTAAACCTGGAGTTCAAGGGGAAGAAGTGTCTGCAAAGGTAGCGCAGAGCTACGGTAACTCTTTCTTGGTACTCCCGAGAATCTGACGACCGTTCTGGGGCGCTTGAGCTTCCAGAAGCCGTCTCTACGATCGAATTCTTGAAAGATATATTCCAACAGGCAGGGATCCAGGCCGAAGGGGAGAAGCTGGATTCTGGTCGCTGGTCATCCCGTATCCTCAATCAGAGCCTTCGCGGCTCTGGATGATTGACTCTGTCTAGGGGCGGATAGGGTTACCTTCCGGGTGACACAACTGGGATCCGCGGGAAGACCAGACGCATTCGGAAGTGCCCCGAATTAGTCTTTCAATGGCTGAGACAAGAATCTTTATGATGCAGATTAATTTGCACCACAGCGAAGGCACCTGGGCGGTTTTAGCCAGACGCAAGTCTGTGGTGCAGACAGGTCTCACCCTAGTCCAAGAAACCTGGTTATACAGGTAAATAGTGAGTTGCTTACCAGGATGTGGCTCCATATATAAAGGGCCGCGCGAAAAAACACCAAGGGCATGTATAGCCGTCAAGGGTATGGATGCGATCTAGGTGTCTAAATTGTGCTCCAGAGATCTCACCGTTATCAAGGTCACTACCTATTCAGTATTGCTTCATTTATTTATCACGTAATCGCCTGAAAAATGTATTATTCGATAATTCGAATTCTCCATAACATCTAAATGAAAATATCTGAATTGAACTTCTCAAAAGTTAAACGTTATAACGTTATATGATTAACATCTACGACTTTCCGATTTTAGGTAGGAAAAATTAGGAACACATTAAAGGTTTTAAGAGTTTTATTACAAGAATTCTTATAAAATTCCTAATATTATAATGAAATCCCTCGGCCGTTAAAAGGTAAGCTTCTAAAGTAACGTTCATAAATTAGGAACGTGATCCGAGGATCTTCATCTCAGCGTAAAAATATATTCAGTTTTCGCGTATCTCTTACCGTTTTTGAGATAAAATTTTTTTTTTAATTAGTGTTTGAATTTTTAAATCATTCTTTTGGGTTAGATCGAGTTTGTCGAAAAAAATATTGCTCTGTAAACCCCTTGAAATTTTCTGAGTGTTCATGTATTTTTGATCATTTTCGATATAATTAAACATTTTTATTATTTTATCGAATTTTTCAAATCTTTTTATTGAGTTAGTTTGAGTTGTTTGTAATCATTAATTTTCACAAATATTGGACCGTTATCAAGATAATTTAAATTTTAGTTTTGTTCAAATTTCTGAAATCTGTTTACTGATTTAGATCGAGGTGACCGAGGACCTCCTTTCGAAAATATTTCAGTATTCGCTTATCTATCATAATTTTAAAAGATGACTCAAAATGTTGATTTTTTGTTTGGTATTTAAAAAAACTTTTTATTGGGTTTGTTCGAGTTAGTCTAAAACAAACCCCCTTATACAAAAAACTTAAAATTTACTTACTTTTCACGTATCTTTGACCGTTGTCGAGATAATTCAAAATTTTATTTTTCCTAATTTCAAAAATCTGTATACTGGATTGCGCCGGGGTGCTGAGGATTCAACCCTTCAGAAACCCCTGCGAATGTTGTCAGTTTTCGCGTATCTCTGACTGTTTTCAAGATAACTCCTGCCGTTTCTGAGATCAAACAAAATTTTAAATTTGTATTTTATTTGAAAAAAAATTTTATTGGGTTAGTTCATGTCGGACGAAAACAAAACTGCAAAACCTAAAAATTTTGGCCGCAAGCGATTTCCATCTTCAAAACTCTGAAAATATCGTTAGCTTTCGCCTATCTCTGACCCTTTCAGAGATCATTTTAAATTTTTTATTTTTTCTCGAATTTTGAACATTCTTGACGCGACCCGAGAAAAGGGGCCTACTAGGCAAAAGTTTAATTTTACAGAGCGAGCGATTGAAGAAATCTCGAGCACGAGGCACGCATTCAAAGACTCTTTTTCAATAATTTATGTCTTGCGAAATAATGCAGATACAAAATTTCTGATTGCACACGTAGAAAGAGCAGTTGGAGAACTTATAGAATCCATCGTAATCCGAAAATCGATTTTTTGTCTAGTACGTCCCTTTTCACGGATCGCGTCACGTTCATTTACTGGTATAGGTCGAGGTAGCCCAGGACCAATGCATTTAGAAAACCATAACAATTTTCTGAGTTTTCGCGTGTCTCTCACCGTTTTCAAGATAACTCAAAATTTGAATTTTTTTTGGTATTTAAAAAATGTTTTTTTGTCCGACCTCCCTTGAAAACGCGCCATTGCATGCACGTGAAGCAGGCGTAATGTGGCCGCTTCCAGCCCAGCATTTTCCTTTAAAAAATATTGATAAACACTTAGCTTTCAATCGGCGAATGCGAATTATTCACTACATTAGGTTTAGTTCAAGTCTTTCTTCAAATTCCATTTGGCAAAGAGATGAGACAAAAAACAGCATTCATCACTCCCGATCAAACAGGAGAGTTCAGGAGAATAAGCTTAGGACTAAAAACACTTAATTTATTTTTCTCAATTAATTCAAAAAGCTCTAGGTCCATTGCGGAATCAAGTTGTAATGTTCCACTAATTTTGGGTTTCACAGTGTTAAAAGAAGCAGGATTAACAGTAAAACTATCTAAATGTCAATTTCTTAAAAATGAAGTACAATATCTACGGTCCACTTTTTCAAAAGAAGGTCTAGAACCTACAGAAGCGAAAATTGAACCTAAATTTATCACCACAAGCAAACGGGTTAGTGGCAAGGAATAAAGCTATCCTGATGTCAACCATTTTGGCTAGCATCCTTCATACCAAATGTCGTGATTAGGACTTAGAACTGCGACAATTACAAAGAGACTTTAATAGATCACCTAATAAAAGGAAGGCTTTATAAGTCGTCATCATGAGGGTGAACTTGGAAAACTTACCATCGATTTAAAAGAGCGATACATTCCTCCGGAAATTATTCAGAGAGAAATTCAATCAAAAATCAAAGAAGGACCAATTAAATACAAGGCTTCTTATGAGCTAAAAATCTGGAAACCAAACGATGTCAAAAACGATGTATTAGATTTAGAGTCAGAAATGGAGTTCAGGAATTCGACAATTTAATTGTTCTAAACTCTGATCCCGACTCAGACGTGGAACAAAAAAAAACAGGGGAAGATTAAGAAAATCATAACAAGATCAATCTGTGACCTAGATGAACGATAAAACCTCCACAAATTTCTAGTCTTGATGATTGGATCTAAAGTTTTCAATGGTTCGACAATTAGATTCACGTTTTCAATTATTAAATTCGCACTTAGGATGTTCATGCCGCAAGCTCGAAATAAAAACTAGATTCTGAGATTTCACATGTAAAATGCACCTGATATAAATTTATTTTACGTAAAACAATAACTACTTGTGGACAAGTAAAAATTTTTAAGATTGCCGTGTGCTAGGGACACTTTCGCTAAGTCAAAACGTTATTGGCTGGGTATTTCCATAAGTACAAACGTCTACCTGGCATGAATACCCTTATCAATATTAAATATTTCAATATTATTAAAGGTTGTATTTCGATCAATGGCCCGTCATGCCCAGCTCATAAATTATGGAGAGACAAGTACACGTGTGTGAGTGTTTCTGACTGTCCTTGCGTATCTCACGAGGAAAAACTTGTTAAGCCCGGAATGGTTATCAAAGAGTCCGAGTGTGAGAAATGTCAGTGTATAAATAACAAGTTGGTTTAAATCTTTTTCTTTCTTGACTGGAAAATATTAATTCTTCTTTTCGGCCTACAAATTATACTCTTTCACAGAATTTTCATCTCTTTTCTAAAAAATTACACTGTTTGAAAATGATTAATTTTTAGTTAAAGATTTTATTGTTATTTTATTACAAATTCGTCTTTTTTTAACGAATTCAACCAAAAAAAGAATTCTCAGTCAAGTAAAAAAGAGATTTCAACCAAATTCTTTTCATTTTTAAAAAGTATTTAAGTTTTTAACCAAAGAGATGAATTTTCAATCAGAGAGATACATTTTTAACTAAAAACGATTTTTGATTTAACAAATAAAAAAGTCAACCAAATTGTTGAAGTTTTAAGCCAAAAAGACGAATTTTTAATCTGCAAATAAAAATGTTTAACAAAAAAGTTAATTTCCAACTCAACAGTTAAATTTACAAATAAACAGTAATAACATTAACCAAGAAACATAAATTTTTACTGAAATATGTAAGAATTCACATTAAAAAAAGGTAAATCCACAAAATATTTTATTCCATAAATTAACAGATTTTCAAACCGGAAATATTAAATTTTGACAAAAAAGTTCATTTTCAATCAATTAGATGATTTTTTGTATCAAAATAGTTCATATTTCAACTAAAAAAGAGAAATTTCCAGCAAAAAATTAAATAGTCGTGTTTTTAGTTTGAAACATAAATTTTAATTACCACTCCTCATTTTCAGGATAGCTTTACATTTTTTTACGTTGAAAGGAAGGTTTACTTCACCTTCAACTTCTTTTCCTACGAACTCTGGACTCTCCTCCATGACAATAGCTGATCTAGCTATTTGCCACTGGACCAGTACGTAAATTGTCAGTTTTATATTTTTTTTCTGGATTTATTAATCAGTATGGTTGAAACAGACAGTGCTATCGTCATTCTTTTATTATTAACAGTGGAAGTCAATCTATTACAAACTTCAAGTCTTTTAGACTCTGTTTACATTAAAAACGTCAAACATGCCAAATTTGTTTTGAAATAATCTTTCCCGGTTTATCCATTGCATTTAATTATGAATGGGAATCAAGACTTTGATCGTTATTCTGCACGGGCACAGAGAAGAATCCTGCATTTTTCCAGAGAAGAGGACGTATATGTCTTTGATAATTCTACGTATGTATATTAGGGTGATTTAAAAAAACTTTTTCTTTTGCTGGAGAGGTAGTCCCTTCACCTATTTTATAAGCTTCCTGGCAAAAAATGGCATTTCATCGAAGTTAACATAAGTTGTTAAATGGGAAAAGCACCGTTTTCTCAAAAATGGGCAACGAAACTACTTTTTATTAACTTTTCGTGAATTGAATTTTATTGAATTCTCAAAAAATATTCGGATAATCGTTCATTGCGCATCCCAACTGACATCGCGAATAGACCGACCCTGAGCATGCTTGGGGCTCAAGACACCCACTCGCTGTCTCTTCAAAAAGAAGTATCGTATTAGCCTCTCCACGAAGGAGGAATGGGCTAACGGCGAGGCACACCTGCCTAGTGATGGGGAAAACTGGTTTACAGATGGTTCCAGGAACAAGAAGAAAGCAGGAGCCGGTGTTTATCGTGAAACGAGTGGAATGGGCTTCATAATCCCGATGAGGTCCTACGCCACAGTCCTACAATCTGAAATTATGGCCTTGCTCCAATGCGCCTACAAAGCACAGGAAAATGGCAACAAAAGAAACATCCGTATCTGCACAGACAGCAGGGCTGCTATAATGGCCCTGAATATAAAAACGACTGCGTCGCTACTAGTATGGGAGTGCTTTCAGGCACTGAACAACCTAGCAACAGAAAACCGAGTGACTATACTTCAGATCTGTCCTCTCTGTAGTAGTTGTAGTAGTAGTACAGGAGCCACTTGAATGCCATAATTTTTTAATGGATTCAAAATGATTCAAACGAAAATTATCGAATACCAAAAAGCGCATTCGGACAAAAACGGAATCAGTTTAGATTTATAGGCATTAAAGTGTACAATTTTTGTAATGCCATGTAATCTACTTCAATGCTCTTCTTTTCAAAGGTAGGGCTCGCAGAAAGCCCCCATTGTCGTCTTTGCGTAAAGGATAATATAACAGCTATTCATATCATTTGCGACTGCCCCGCGATTACGGAAAAACGTTTACGTTACCTGAAACTGTTTAAAAATTGCAAATCCTATTTCAGCAATGACGATTTTTGTTTTAAAATACCAGTTTCTGGTGTAAAACGGTAACTTGAACTATAGCTGTTAAAAATTTGAAATCTCGGTGATATTTTTTTGAAAATGCTTGATATGGGCGCGTGCGACGCTGTTTACCTATAGGGCCGACTTGCTACAAAACGCACGGTGAAAATGAGAAAAGTGATCTTTTTTAACAGTTCTAAGCTTAAGAAAAAAATAATAAGTTATAAAAATCTAAATATTATCAATATTATTTGTTTCGCTATCGAACGTAAACGTGTTTTTGTATGTTCTTAACAACAAAAAATACGTTATATACATTAATGCTCTGCTAGTGACTTATTTTTTATGCAAAAACCTGAAAAGATAATTTTATTTCTATGCACTTTCATTACTTATTTTTAAACCTTACAGAATTTGTATAAAATAGTTAATAATGTTCACTTTGATGGCACAATACATAATGTTAAGAATAATTAAATTTTCACAACTTATTTTAATAAACTTTTTTTCAAATTTTCCGACATTTTGAATTTCTTTTATCGCATTTATTTTCAAATTTGCACACTATTTTGTCTGCAACCTCTCCCCCTCCTGAAACCTGCCTGCCACTCTGGGAGGAGTTGCATGTCTTCAGCCCAAGCTGTCAGCCTTCAGGAAAGAATCTGAGTAAATATCTTTGCAACACAGTTAACTAAGGCAATAGGGCGGTAATTAGCAGGATCAGTGACACCCCATTTCTTGAGTATCATTCTGGGAAATGTCTGAGACCATGATATTGGGACCTTTTCTTCATCAATTATTTTATTAAATAACAAGTTTAAGCAAAGGATCAGATTGCCGGGCAAATTTTTTCAAAAGTCATAGCTGATACCATCCGGACCAGGGGCCTTACCATTTTTTGACTGTTTCAAGCTTGAAATAGTTTCATCGAGAATAATGTGAGAGTCAAGATAAGCATTTCGAAAATCATTAATCGGTATTAGGTAAGAATTTGGATCCCGGACTGGGTAGAGAGATTTCAAGTACTGTTCCCATATGTTTAAGTCTATATCATCTATATACGAAGGTTAGAAAATAGAGCAATTCACTATTTTCCAAAATTGTTTGGTGTCGATTGCATTCGCGAGAGAATCTAATGAGAAATTTTTATAATCTTCCTTCTTGGAATCTAATAATTTTGTATGTACTTTTTTACAATATCTGGATTGAATTTTTTTTGCTTACATTCCTTAAGTACTTGTTTGAGCTCTATTTTACTTTTGCTGCATTGAGTATCAAACCATGGCTTCGAACAACTCAGTTTCTTAGACGGTTTTAAGATCATGTTAAGTTCTGTCGCTGTCTCTTTAATAGCATTAATTACATTTTTTGAAAGGTTATCTATCGACAACATTGCAGAGTTAATATTCGGTGGGTACTGGATAATATCTTTAAATTTATCAGCAAAGTCATTATTTCACTTAAACAAAGGGGTGCTCGAATTGTTCGCATAATTTAAAGTCGAGTGATCTAATAATTTCAAAGCTGTAGGAAAGTGATCCGATCAAGTTGGAACTTTTAGCACCTGGAAATCCTCGATTGACTGAATTCCCACACTATTAGACCAGGCAAAATCTATCATTGAAGAACTCTTTTCTCTTAGGAATGTACATTGAGCTGGGCAGTCGCCTCCTCTAATTGATTCGATTTTCCAATTTGACCGTTAAAATCCCCTTCCACAATTATCAAGTATTCCGGATATTTCAAAATTAAATTAGGGCTAGAGTGTATTGATCCAATAACTATATTAAGACTATTACCTTCGAGTTTTATTAAAATGTAATCCTCTGCCGCACATATCGTTTCCATTTTATATTTTTTTGCGTTGTCGATGATGAGTAGAACCCCCTTTGCTCTTCCTTTTGAGGACTCTCTGGTAGCCGTACTGTAGACAACTTCACAGTCGATTTCACGTTGAGGATACGTAATTAAATGCGGCGAATTAAGAAATACCTGAAGCTTGATCAGCGTACCCAGAGAAGTTCGAAACCTATTTTTCTTCTTTAGCTTCCTGGAGGATGATTCTGCTTCCTCTTTTCCGTCACTAGAGTCGATCGGGCAGTTTGAAGTTGATCCTTGGTTGCCACTGGACGGGTAGAGCTCTGCTCACTGACTGCTTGCCTTGCGATCCAGTGTTTGTATTCTTATAGCGTTTATCGTGATCGTTCATTGCTTTCAAAAGTGAATAGCTTACTAGAGTATTGGCGGCTTACCTAGCATCTTAATTTCTTGTCCAATCGTAAAAGCCTAAGCAGCGTAACCTGGAATTTATTTTTATCATGATTTTTCTGGAACCTGATTAGCCTACCTAAAAAGTCGTCTTTAAAATTTGTATCCCTGGAGCCTGGATGGTGTGCCCATCGATTTCAAACCTATGAAAAATGTTCAGAACCTAATCGGCATATCCGGAGAAAGGGGTAAAAAAGGATCTAGGGCTTTAGCAGCGTACCCAGAGGTGAAGGAGGCGAAAGGAGAAATATCTGGAACTTGAGCAGCGTACTCAGAGGAGTTCCGAACCTATTTCTCTTCTTTAGTTTCTTGTAGGATGATTCTTTTCTCTCCTTTCCGTCAGTAGAGTCGATCGGACAGCTTGGAGTTGATCCTTGGTTGCCTCTAGACGGGTGAAGCTCTGCTCACTGACTGCTTGCCTTTCGATCTAGTTTTTGTATTCTTATAGCGTTGATCGTTAACGTTCATTGCTTTCAAAATAGAATAGCTTACTAGAGCCTTGGCGGCGTACCTAGAATCTCAATTTTTTGTTCAATCCTATGTGCCTAAACAGAGTACCCTAGAATAGATTTTTGTTACGATTTTTCTGAAGCCTGAACAGCGTACCGAAAAATTCGTCTTTGAAATTTGTATCTCTGGGGCGTGGATGGCGTGCCCATAGATTTGAAACCTATAGAAAATGTCCGAAGCCTAGACGGAATACCCGAAGAGAGGTGTAAAAAAAGGTTCTGGATATTTAGCAACGTGCCCAGAAGTGAAGAAGGCGAATTCAGAAATATCTGGAGCTAGAGCAGCGTACCCAGAAAAGTTCCGATCCTAGTTTTCTTCTTTAGTTTCCTGTAGGATTATTCTTCTTCCTCCTTTCCGTCAATAAATTTGTGAAAAGTTTGTATATTTTGCAAAAGATGGACCTCCAACGGTAAAGTTCTATAATTATTATTAAATAAGTTTTGAAATAACTTTAAAATTTCAGCCTTCATATCCTCTACCCTATTCTCCCTATTCCCATTTTTTAAAGAATTATTCTTTTTCCCCCTTTTTTCTCGTTTTTTCACTCAAATTCAAACTAAATATTAATAGAACCCAGTGCGAAAATAAAATTCCGAGGAATTTTTGAAAGCTTTGAAAAGTTGCAATATCTTTAAAAAGTTTCGAGAGAATTCGGAAGATTTCAAAGGATTTGAAATATCTTTGGGTATTTTATGATTCTAAGAAATTTTTAATAAGTTTCAATACTCTAAAGGTATTATCAAAAATTTTAAAGGTTTAAGGGTATTTTTAAGCTTTCCTAGGAATCTTAAAGAACTTTAAACAGTTGCATGAAATTTTTAATTGATTTAAATAACTTGGAGAGATTTCAAATAATTTGAAATATTTTAGGGTATTTTAAAAGATTTTAAGGCATTGTCAAGAAACTTACAAACTTTCAAATGATTTTTAAGGATTTTAATGATTTTAAAAGATTTGAAAAAATGTGCATGAAGTTTTAAAGAATTTCCTACAATTTCGGAAGATATTAATTTATTATACAGCACCTATACATTTTGAAGATATTTTAAAAGATTACAATGAATTTTATCAGATTTCCGAGGATTTTAATGATTTTAAGGAATTTTAAACATTTTCAAGCTAGTTTAATCAATTTTCCAGGATTTCAGGAAATGTCAGATTTAATGGAGTTTCACGAAATTTTATAATATTTTGATAGATATAAAGAAAGTTATTCACAAGAAGTAAGGGATTTAGTAGGGTTTCCAAGATTGGGAGAGATTTTCAAAAAATGTTGGCAATTCATTTGAATTTATTTGAAATTCTTTTCTTCTATTCTATTCTGAATTCTTCTATATTCTTCTGAATTTGATGAAATTTTTTTTAACTTTTTGGAATTCTCTTGAACTCTTTCAAATTCATTCATTTCCATTTAATTCAATGAATTTTTTTTTTAATTTTGTTTAATTCATCTTTAATTCATCACATGGAATTCTTAGGCATTTCATCAAATTCTTCCCAGTTTGTCCAAATTCATTTCAAACTTACTTAATTCAATGAATTCTGCATATATATTTTTCAATTCGCATGCATTTTTTTTAAATTACCTTCAATGTACCTTCCAATTCATTTGAAATCTCTTGAACTTAACTTGAATTGTTTTAAAGTCTTATGAATAACATTTTTTTGAATTCTTTCAAATTCGAAAGAACATTAGTTACATTGTTCATGCACATTTGTGACTTTTTGGGCTAGAAATTGGTCACTTTTAGTGACATGCTATTTAAATAGGCCATTTCTTTTTGTAAATAAATAATAGTGGGCCAAAAAACTCAAAATAATTAGAATAATAGGCAATAGAACGGAAAAGTTTCTTTGTTGCATTAGAAAAAAATTCAAGAAATTTTTTTTCTCCTTACCAATTCTTTGTTCTATTTTTTACGCATGCTGAAACATGAGCCATTTTTACAAAAGATTTGTAAAAATTTCACTCAAAGATACTTCGATATTGTAGATTTCGATTTTATGTGTGGATTTCTCTTCTCGATTCGTTACCTTCTCCGATGATAATACAGATTTCTATTGAAAATTAAACTTCTTGATTTAAAATGCTTTCATTTTGCTTAAAAATTCAACTGCCTGGTTCAAAATGAAGCTATTTTGGTTGAGAATTCAACTACTTTTTTAAAAATTTGTCTTTATTCTTGAGTTCAACTGTTTTTGATTAAAAACTCAAATCTTTTTTTGTTGAAATATTAACTACAACATTTTTGGCTGACTAGAAAATTCAACTAAAATTTGTTCATAATTTATCCAAAAAATTGATTTTTTAACCAAGACGATTATTTTTTGAGAATTTTCAAATTTGTAAATTAATTAATTAATTAATTTGTGATTTGTAAAATAACTTTTTAAAATGAATACTTGAATTTTGTTATTGTGTTCTACTAATTCAATTTAAATTTAAGGGAAAAAATGAAGAAAACTGGAATTCCCGTTTTTTTCCTTTTTTCGATTAAACTGAATTAATGGAACCAAATAAGAAAATCCAACTATTCTTGGTTAAAAGTTTTTTTTTTCTAAAAAGTCTACCATTATATTTTTAGTTCGGATTTCATCTGATTTGGTTAATAATTCAACTATTTCGTTGAGAAATTAAATTATTTTGTTGAAAATTCAACTATTTTGTTAAAAAGTCATCTTTTTTGTCAAAATTTCAACTACTTAGTTGAAAGTTGAACTACTTTGTTAAAAATTCAATTTTTATTTAAAAATTCGTTTTTTTTTTAATTCGTTTAATTTTTGGTTGAAAATTAGTTTTTTCAACTGAAAATTTAATTATTCCATTATTTGTTCAAAATCGAAATTTTCAAATCTAAAATCCAACTATTTTGTTGAAAATTCATATATTTTGTTGATAATTCATCTTTCTTTATAAAAAATAATCTTCTTGGTTAAAAAATCAACATTTTGGAAAAATTTCTTGAATTTTTTTAAGATTAATCATTTTAGTTAAAAATTCATCTCTGGTTCAAAACTTACCAATTTTTCTAAAAACTCATTTTTATTATTAAAAAATTAATTTTCTTCACCAAAAATGAAACTATTCCATTTTCTGTTGAAAATTGACATTTTTAATTAAAAAATTGATCTTTTCTGGTTGAGAATTCGTATTGTATTGTAGAAAATTAATGTTTTTGCTTAAAAAACCGTATTTTTCGTTGAATTCAACTGTTTTTTTATTTAAAATTGAAATATTTTGTTTTGACTTTTTACCAAAATAGTTCAATTTTTTCTGCATAAATTTTCAACCAAATGGTTCAACTTTTTACCATCTTCAAACCAAAAAGACGAATTTTCAACAAAAAAGTAAAATTTCCAACAAAAAATCTAATTTTCCCCGACCGCTTCATGAACGAGCCGCAGACGAAGAGGAGGAAGCGACATCAGGACTTTAGGTTCTTCCTAAGCTTGAAGACCTAGCTGAAATGGAGGTTTGGCTGATTCAAATCGAAGGCTAAAACAGACGACGGATCAAAATACCGAAGGAACTCATATGAAAACTTTTTCAGGAAAACGGAAAAACTGTATACTTTGACGTTCGTTGAAAGATTAATTTATGAATTTTGGAAGTATATACAATTATGTGCGAAATTTATACGAAGTGACATGGACTTTTCGCCCGCGAAGAGTGAGTCAAACACATTTCTGATGATAAAACAGGCTTTTCTGCCTGCTAACATTACATTCCTAATCATTTTGGTCCCTCTTAAGTGCGCTGTCTTACCCCTTCAATTGGGAAAGAGATTTATCAAATTCAAATATCTCCGAGAAAAATTCCCATAGTTATAATTTTTGCAGATATGTGCGAAATTTCATAAGTAGGAACAAGATAGTGACAGTTATGAAAGCCGTCTGTTTGACAGTCATCCTTAATCCCATAGGTAAATATATGTATAATTAGGTACACTTTTCAAAATTGTTGATTGTGTTACATATTATAATAATACCCTTCTAAATATGTTATATAATATTAGTTACCCAGGTTCAATGTTTGGTGACAATTGGTGTATTCTATCCGTCTACCGACACAAAATTGTTGGTTGACGATGACATTTTTTTTTAACTTTTGTGAATCTGTATATTGCATCAGGCGAAGAAGTCAGAAGACACACATCTTATTGCAAGAAAATCCTCAAAGTTTTGTTAATTTTCACCAGTTTCTCGAAGTTTTCGTGATGATCCAATATCTTGTACAATTTAAATTCTAGAATGATTTCGAAATTTATTTGAACATTCTTGAAGACAAAAATTGGAACATATCAAGCGCACAGTGTAATCCATACCAAACACTTTTTATTGTGTTCCTCTTGAATACGAAACGACAACTTTTTTTGCTTCTTAATAATGATTTAATTGAAGTCCATATTCAACTCTAACAGCATAAACCAGTCTTCGTTGTATTCAAATGATAGAAAAATACAAAATAGCCGACTTTATCCATACTTAGCGAAAATGTCAACAATTAAATAGAAATTGCCAAACTAACTTAAAAAAAACCTACGAGGCAGTTCAAATAATATTTAGAAGGTTTAAAAAGGCTTGAGAATGATTTCAAACGTAAAACGATTTTTAAAAATTGAAAAAAAATCTAGATGTTCGAAGATATCAAGTAAAAAGTTGCAAATCTCTTGAGGAATTTTAAAAGATTTCGAAATAAAATTAAAAACAATTTTTCATTTTGAAAAAATAATTTCGGATTATATCGTCGCTTAAGTTCTGACACCACCTGAACTTTCAACTCAAAAAGACCAATTTTGAAAAAAAAACTTTTGAATTTTCAACGAAATATTTTAATCTTCAACCAAAAGAGATTAATTTTTAAGCAAACAGTTGAATTTTCAACCAAAAGAGATGAAATTTTTCCCAATAGAGTTGAATTTTCCAACAAAAAGGATTTTTCAGGAAAGAAAGAAACAAAATTTCAACCAAATTGTTCAATTTTCTAGCAAAATTTTCAATTGTTAAAACGAAAATATGAATTTTCAACCAATAGTTAAATTTTTTACCAAAATAG
>JAABKJ010075445.1:182882778-182899463 GCA_011634705.1 Andricus grossulariae
GTTGAATCTTCAACACAAAAGGACGAAGTTTTAAGAAAAAAAATTTCATTGTCAAGCAAAAATGATAACTTTTTAATTATTCTTGAATTTTTATCATAATAAAAACGTGATGAGTTTTCAACAAAACAGTTCGATTTTCAACCAAATTTTTTATTTTTAACCCACAATGACAAAATTTCAATCAAACATTTGAATTTTCTACCAAAACGGATAAGTTGTCAATAAAATTGTTGCATTTTTATCAAAATAATGGAATTTCCGACCAAATAATAATCTTTTAAACCAGAAAAAGAAATTCTCAACCAAATAATACAATTTTTAACCAAAAATGTGGAATTCTTCACCAAAAATATAATGTTGGAGTTCATCCAAGAAGAATTAGCTCAACAAAAAATAGTATGCCTTTCTTCTTCGGCCCAATTAATTCAGTTCGCATTTGAATGGAAAAACGACGAAAAAGAAAAGAGTTACGAAAATTTGAAGAAATATGAAGCCTGCAATACCTGATAATACTTTGTATCATTTTTAAATGCGCAATTCTAAAATAGTTTAATTTTTTAGGCTTTGAAAATAAATTGGAAGGTGTATGAAAACCCCTATCCAAACTTAAGTAGAAATATTTTTTATTTTCATTAACTATGATAAATCAAACAAAATATATAGCACTTGAGAAGTAATGCCCCTTACATTAAAGGGCTTGTAACTTTTAATTTTCCATTATGAAAAGTTCGGTAAATTTATGAATTAAGATTTTGAAATTTTAAATACTCTAAATTAAGAAGAGTTCTTACGCTTTGATTTTGTAATTAAGTATTTAATACTTATATTGAAAAATTTGTCAGGTTGAAAGTTTGAGTTATATAACTCTAATGAATTGGAAAAATATTTCTTAGTCAGGAACAGACTGAAACTTTGTTTTTTGTTTTATAGGCCACCCTGGAATATTTATATTGAGATTTTTGTTTGTATATAATTGATTGTATAAATTAAATTAGAACAATAGTGTCGAAATTATACTTTGAAAATAAATATTATTATTAAAAAAATAATAATTACTTGTAGTAGAGATCGAACGCCATTGGTTCATTTGACATCTTGTCTCTCAACCAAAGAGATCAATTTTCGACCAGGAAGATTAATTTCTACCAAAAGAGAGGAATTTTCAACTAAAAAAGATCATTTTTCAACCAAAAATTAAATAGTTAAATTTTCAGTTTAAAAAATTAATGCTCAACCAAAAACATGAATTTTCCATCAAGAAGATTAATTTCTACGAAAAAGACGAATTTTCAATTTAAAAAAAAATTCATTTTCAACCAAAAATTGAATGGTTAAATTTTTAATTAAAAACTAAAATGATGGAATGTTCAATTCAATCGGAATAGTTACATTTTGAGCTTTAAAAAAAATGATTTTCAAAGAAAAAGAAATATTTCAAATTAACAGTTACGATTTTTAAACAAAGTGAATAATTTTCAACTAAAGTGATGAATATTCAACTAGAATAGTTGAATTTTAAACCAAAAATATTCATTTTAAACCAAAAATATTCATTTTCAACCAAAAAAATGAATTTTCAACTGAGAAGATTAATTCTCTACCAAAAAAGATGATTCTTCCAAAAAATATATGTTTTTCTAACGAAATAGTTGAATTATTAACTGAAAAAGACAAATTTTCAACTGAAAAATATTAATTTTGAACCAAAATTGGAATAGTTAAATTTTCAGTTAAAAAAATGAATTATCAACCAAACTGATGAATTTTCAAATAAAATGATGAATCTTCAACTGGAATAGTTGAATTTTAAACCAAAAAGATAAATTTGCATCTAAAATGATAAATCTTCAACTGGAATATAATTGAATTTTCAACAAAAAAGATGAATTTTTAACCAAGAAGATTAATTTTTTCTAAAAAAAACGATTTTTCTACAAAATACATGAATTTTCGACTAAAAAAGATAAATTGTCAAACGAAAATTGAATAGTTAAGTTTTAAATTTAAAGAACTGATGCTCAACCAAAGAGATGACTTTTTAAATAAAATGATGGAATATTCAATTGGAATAGTTACATTTTTAGTTGAGAAAAATAATAATTTTCAACCCAATAAAAACTAATTTTCAAAAACTAGTTACATTTTCAAAGTGATGAATTTGCAAATAAAATTATAAATTTTCAACTGGAATATTTGAATTTTAAACCAAAAAGATGGATTTTCAACCAAGAAGATTAATTTCTTCTGAAAAAGACGATTTTTCTAAAAAATACATGAATTTTCGACTAAAAAAGATAAATTGTCAAACGAAAATTGAATAGTTAAGTTTTAAATTTAAAAAACTAATGCTCAACCAAAGAGATGACTTTTTAAATAAAATGATGGAATATTCAATTGGAATAGTTACATTTTTAGTTTAGAAAAATAATAATTTTCAACCCAATAAAAACTAATTTTCAAAAACTAGTTACATTTTCAAAGTGATGAATTTGCAAAATTTAACTATTTAGTTAATGTTTCGTTTTTTTGTTTAAGAATTCGAATATTTGGTTGAAAATTAATTTTTGTAGGTAGGAAATTCAACTATTTTGTTGAAAATTAGTCTAGTTGGACAGGAAATTCGACATTGTGGTTTGATATAATTCAAATTTTTGTTAAAAATTAAATAAATGAAAGTAATTTCTTAAACTAGAAATCTCACCTTTTCATTTCTGGTTGACAATTGATCTTTTTTATTTGAAAATTCAAGTAATTGGTTAAAAATTCATGTGCTTTGTTGAAAGTTCGTCTTTTTCAGTAGAAAATTAATGATCTTGATTGAAAATTCAATTACTTCATTGAAAAGTAAACTCCTTTGTTAAAAATTCATTTTTTTAAGATTCATCGTTTTAATTAAAAAATCATCTCTTCGATTGTCAGTTTACTTATATTGTTGAAAATATGATTTTTTTCAATAATTGTTTTCTCAACTAAAAATTTAAGTACTTTGTTGAAAATTCGTTTTTTTTTGGTTACAAATTATTTTTACATTCTTATTCATGAGAGTGTAATGTAATCGTCCAATTTGCGATATCTGGTTTTCAACGGATCTTTGCGTTTTGGCACTCACAGATTCCGAAAATCATAAAATTTTGTCGGTGTCTGTCTGTCTGTCTGTCTGGATGTATGTCTGTATGTATGGTTACCTGAATGTTGTACCAACGCTAACCTTTGAAGGATTTGTCGAATCGAGTCAGCCTTTGATAAACTTCTCAAGGGTACCAAAATGAAGGTTAAGTCCGTTAACCAGATATTTCCGACCAAACTTAAAAATTTGAGAGCATTTTCAAAATTTGAAAAAAAATTTTTTTTCAAGTTTCAGAAATTTTTGTTCAAGTTTCTTTCAGATGGGAAAAAGTCTTAAAAATTATCCTCTTGAAATTTTTCATTTCGATGAACATTAAAAAAGTTATATGCATTTCAACATTTCGAAAATTTTCAAAAACTAGAGAAAAAATATATTTTTCTGATAGAAGAAAAAATGTCTATCAAAATTTTTACTAGATATGAAATATATTTCAAAACTATTCTCATGAAACTTTTTGATTCGATCAAAATTAAAAAAAATAAGAGCATTTTCGAATGTGGAAACAAAATGTTCCGTTTCATTTTGTTTACATGGTTTCATTTTTCAAAAGCAATCATCGTTTTTGATTTGCGCGTTCAAACTGGACGCATTTTTGGGACAGCTGAGAATAAAAATCAGTTAAAAGTAAGGAGAAAATATTAAAGTCATCATGAAAAATAAAAATTGTACATTATTTTGCTATATCCGAATAAGCAGTACCAGATCGAGGTACAGAAATAAATATAATATACGTTAGATATGATAGTGTTGAACATAATGTAGACGATGTGGCTATTCGTGTGAAAATAAGTTTACAAAAAAAAAAGGGTCGGTAAGGTAGGAAGCTGGTCACGTGACCCACTCGTCACATGGCCTTAACGGATTTCAAAGAATTGCAAAGGATTCCCGAGATTTTCTATTAATTTCAAACGATTTCGTCCGATTTTATAAAAACTTCACGGGATTTTAAATTATTTCAAAGATTTCAAACAGGCTTTTAAAAAGATTTTTTGTGATTTATAATCATTTTTACTAATTTTAAGGGATTTCAACGGTTTTCAAAAGATTTAAAAATATTTCTACTTATTTAAAGGAATGTTTCAATAATTACATAAAGTTCTCTCAAAATTATTTGATAGTCTTTAAAACAAAAATTCAAAATAAAAAAATTCAAAATTCAATCCAAAAATGAAACAGGTACATTTTCAGTTCAAAAAATTAATTTTCAACTGAAAATTTTTTTAATGGTAAATTTTCAACTAAAGAAATGAATTTTTAACCCAAATGATGAATATTCAACTAAAAAAAAAAAATCTTCAACCAAAAATTATAACCAAAAATAAAACAGTTCAATTTTAGGTAAAAATAAAATGAATTTTCAACCAAATAAAATGAATTTTCCCCAATGAAATGAATTTGTAACTCAAATGATGAATAGTCAACTGAAAAAATGAATTTTGAACAAAATAGTTGAATTTTCGACCTAAAAGATGAATTTTATACCAAAAAGTAAATAAGTATTCAACCAAAGAAATTAGTTGTTAACCAAAAATGAAAAGGTTAATTTTCAGTCAAAAAAAAAATTAATTTTCAACCAAATAAAATAATTTTTAAACAAAACAAATGAATTTTTAACAAAATATTCAAATCTTCACCTAAAACAGATAAATTTTCAGCTTAAAATAGAATAATTAAATTTTTCGTGAAAACATTAATTTTCAGTAAAAAAAAAATAATTTCCAAACCAAATGAAACAAATTTTTGACGATATAGTTTAATTTTAAACCAAACAAATGAACTCTCAACGAAGAAGATGAATTTTCAACCAAACATGGAAAAGTTCAATTTTCAGATTAAAAGAATTAATTTAAAATTTTCAAAAATGTTTCTCAACAAAACTGTTAGATTTTGAACAAGAAGAAAAGAGTTTTAACTGAATTGATGAATCATAAGAAAAATTAATTTTTGACAAAGTATTTCCACTTTCAACTGAGTAGTTGAATTTCAAACAAAAAAGATCGATTCTTAACGAAAAATGTAATAGTTGATATTTGAACCAAAATAGATTGTAATTTTGAAATAAAATAGTTGAATTGAACAAAACACAGATAATTTTCCAACAAAATAGTGAAATATTCACCTGAAACAGATATATTTTCATATTAAAATAGAATAATTATTGGAAAAGGGAATTTTTGAAAAGAATGGTAATTTTGAGTTGGAAAAGGGAATTTTTGAAAAGAATAGTAATTTTGAGTTGGAAAAGGGAGTTTTTGAAAAGAAGGATAATTTTGAGTATGAACAGGTAGTTTTTTAATAGAATGGTAATTCTGATTTCAAGAGGAAATTTTTGAAAAGAATGATAATTTGAAGTTGGAAACGGGTGTTTTTGAAAAGAATGATAATTCTGAATTAAATACGTAATTTTTAAAAAGAATGATAACTTTGAGCTGGAAAAGGGCATTTAAAAGAATGGTAATTTTGAACTGGAACAGACGATTTTTTTAAAGAATTATAATCCTGGCTTGGTAGAGAAGATTTTCAAAAAAACTTAAAATCCTGACTTGAAAGAGGAAATTGTCCAAAAAAATTACAATTTTTACTTGGATTTTTAATTTGGAGTTGGTTAAGGGAATTTTCGAAAAAAAATATTCTGATTTTGATCAGGAAATTTTTGAAAACAATGATAATTTTGAGTTAGTTTAGGATATTCTTTAAAAGAATTATGTTTCCTATTTGGATCAGGGAATTTTGGAAAAGAATGATAATTCTGATTTTAACAGGAAATTTTTGAAAAGAATGATAATTTTGAATGGGAACAGGGAATTTTTGAATAGGATGATAATTATGATTTTAATAGGAAATTTTTGAAAATAATGATATTTTTAAGTGGAACAGGGAGTTTTTGAAAAGAATGATAATTTTGGTTTTAACAGGAAAGTTTTTAAAAGAATGATAATTGTGAGCTGGAACCGGTCATTTTTTAAAAGAATGGTAATTTTGAGCTGGAAAAGGGTGTTTTCGAAAAGAATGGTAATTTTGAGCTGGAACAGGGAATTTCTGAAAAGTATGGTAATTTTGAGCTGGAACAGGGAATTTTTTAAAAGAATAATCCTGACTTGGTGGAGAAGATTTTCAAAAAAAACTTAAAATTCTGACTTGAAAGAGGAAATTTTCAAAAAAAAATTACAATTTTTACTTGGAGCGATGAATTTTTGAAAAAAATGTTAATTTGCAGTTGATTCAGGGAATTTTCAAAAAAAATTATGATTCTGATTTTGATCAGGAAATTTTTGATAACGATGATAATTTTGAGTTATTTCAGGATATTTTTGAAAAGAATTATGTTTCTAATTTGGATCAGAGGTTTTTTAAAAAGGAATCTTAATTTGTAGTTGATTTAGGAAATTTTCGAAAAAAATTCTGATTCTGATTTTGATGAGGTAATTTTTGAAAAGAATGATAATTTTGAGTTGGAACAGGGAGTTTTTGAAAAAAATGATAATCGTGGTCTCAAAAGGAAATTTTTCAAAAGAATGATAATTTTCAGTTGGAAAAGGAAATTTTTTAAAAGACTGTTGCCTTTTCAACAAAAAGGTTCATTTTCAAACAAGAAGTAAATTTTTTAAATAAGTAGTTTAATTTTTAACCAAATTGTTGAATTTCTAATAAAAATGTGGAATTTTCAACAAAAATTATTGATTTCCAACTGAAAAAGATGAGTTTTCACCAAAAAATGGAATAGTTACATTTTTAGTTTGAAAAATTGATTTTCAGCAAAAAAAGATAAATTTTCTACCAGTTACATTAAAAAAAAGACAAATTTTCAACAAAATAGCTAAAATCACATCCAAAAAGATAAATTTTCAAAAAAGAGGATTTACTTTCTACCCAAATAGACAATTTTGCAACAAAATAGATAAATTTTCAACAATATAGTTAACATATTTCAATAAAAATGTATTTCTTTGGTTGAATATTCATCATTTAAGTTGAAAATTTAATAATCTGATAAAAAAATAAAATATTTAGTTTGAAAATATATATTTTCAGTAGAAAATTCAGCTATTTGATTAAAAATTAAACAAATTATTTAAAAATGTTTAACCTCTTTGCTTGAAGATTTAACCACTTTATTGAAAATTCGTTCTTTTTTGGTTTACAATTAATTTTTTTTTATCTGAAAATTTAGCTTGACTATTCTTGAATGAAAATTTATTCCTAATAAGTTGAAAATTAAACTATTTGGTAGAAACCTGTCTTTTATTAAGGATTTCTCTATTTGGTTAGAAAATTATTCTTGTTTGCTGAATATTATTTTTTGGGTAAGGACTTAACTATTTTCTTAAACATTTATCTGTTTGGCTGAATTCAACTGGTTGAAAATTTTAAACTGTTTTCTAAAACTTTCAACCTTTTCGCTTGAAAACTGAATTGTTTTGTTGAAAATTCGTCTTTTTTGGTAGAAAATTAATCTTCTTGAAAATTTATTTATCTGGATGAAAATTTGTGTATTTTGTTGAAAATTCGTCTTTTGGTGGAAAATTAATCTTTCTGATTGAAAATTAATCTTTTCAGATTAAAAATTCAACTATTTGGTTGAAAATTTAATTATTTTGTCAAAAGTTGAATTGTTTTGTTGAAGTCATCTTGTTTATTCAAAATGTGACTAATTTATTAAAAATTCGTCGTTTCAGCTTCAAAATTTCCCCATTTGGTTACAAGTTCAACTATTCTGTTGAAAATTCCTCTACTTTGGTTCGAAGTCAAACTTTGTGGTTATCAATGCAACTTTGTATTAAAAAATTAATTTGTAGTTGTTGATAATTTCTCTTTGTTGGTGAAAAAAAAAGGATTTATTTCCCTACTTGTGTAAAAAATTTCAGAATGAACGTGAAATCTCTGTTCAGTCAACAACTTTACCTTCCTGGGGGAAGGGGAGGGGGGAGGTAAAGATAAAACTGTGGTCTTCAAGAGATTCTCAGGAATTCAGATAATTCTCAGGAATTTAGAGAATTCTCAGAAATGCAGAGAATACTGAGGAATTCAGAGAATTCGCAGGAATTCAAGATATTTCCAGGAATTCAAGATATTTCCAGGAATTCAGATAATTCTCAGGAATTCAAGAGATTCTCAGGAATTGAATTATTTCTCAGGAATTTAGAGATTTTTTAGAAATTCTGAGAATTCTCAGGAATTCAGAGAATCCTTCAGGAATTTAAAGGATTCTCAGGAATTCAGAGGATTCTCAGGAATTTAAGTTATTCTCAGGAATTCAGATGATTCTCAGAAATTCACAGAATTCTCGGAAATTCAAAGAATTCTCCGGAATTCAGAAAATTCTCAGAAATTAAGGGAATGCTCAGGAATGCAGAAAACCCTCAGGAATTTAAGGGATTTTAGGTAATTTAGGAAATTTTTAGTAATTCAGGGAATTCTTCTTAACTCAAGAAATTCTAAGTAATTCAAAGAATTCTTGCGAATTCTAAGAATTAAAAGAATTCAAATTTTTTTAGAGAATTCAAACAATCCTAAAGAATCCTGAAGAATTCTGAAGAATTCAAAGAATGCTAAAGAATTCGAAAAATTCATAAGAATTCAAACAATTCTGAAGAATTCAAAAAATTCAAAGAATTCGAAGAATTCTAAAGAATTTGAAGACTTCTAAATAATTCAAAGAATTCTAAAAAAATCATAGAATCTTAAAGAATTCAAATAATTCTGAAGAATTCTATAAAATATTAAAAAATTTAAGAAAATGCAAGGAATTCAATGAATTCAATGAATGTTCAGGATTTTAATACATTCTCAGTATTTCAATGAATTCTCAGGAATTTAAGATATTCTTAGGAATTCAAATAATTTTCAGGAATTCAGAGGAATTTAGAAATTCAGAGCATTATCGGGAATTCAAATTATTCTCAGGAATTCAGATAATTCTCAGAAATTTAGAGAATTTTCGGAAATTCAAAGAATTCTCAGAAATTCAGGAAATTCTCAGCAACTCAGAGAAAGCTCAGGAATTCAGGAAGCCCTCAGAAATTCAAAAAATTTTAAGTCATTCATGAAACTCTCAGAAATTGAACGAATTCTCAGATATTCAAGAAATTCTCAGGAGTTCATGTAATTCTCAGTAATTCGAGGAATTCCCTGGAGTTCACATAATTCTCAGTAATTCAAGGAATTCTTAGAAATTCAAGGAATTTTCAGGATGTTAGTACATTCTCAGGATTTCAATGAATTCTCAGGAATTTAAGATATTCTCAGGAATTCAGAAAATTCTCATGAATTCAAGATATTCTTAAGAATTCAGATGATTCTCAGGAATTCAGAGAATTCTCAGAAATTCAGAGAATTCTCAGAATGTCAACAAAAAAATGTAATAGTTGATATTTCGACCAAAAAATATTTTAATTTGAAAACAAAAATAGTTGAATTCAACCAAAGAAGTCAAATTTTCAACAAAATAGTTGAAAATTCTCGATCAAAAACAGATTAACCTTTAAACTAAAAAGACGAATTTTTAAATAAGAAAGATTTTCGAGTCAATAAAAAAAAATTTTCTTTCAAAATGTGGAATCTTCATGCCAGAGGAAGAATTTTGTACAAAACCGTTGAATTTTTAATCCGCAAATATGAATTTTCAATTAAAAAAGTTAATATTCGACAAAATAGTTCAATTTTTAACCCAAAAAGAGGAATTTTCAACCGAATATACGATAGTTATATATGGACAGTTAAAAAATTAATTTTTACCCATAACAAACGAATTTTCAACAAAAGAGTTAAATTTTTAATCAAAGAAAGTAATTTTTCGCCAAAAAATTGATATTCTGCCATAAAAGACGAATTTTCAACAAAATTCATGCATTTTCAACTATTAATTTTCAACAAAAAAAATTTCAACGAAATACTTAAATTTTCAACCAAAGAAATAAATATTCAACTACACTGATGAATCTTCAATAAAAAAATTAATTTTGAACCAAAATGTTTCATTGCCCACCAAGAAGATTAATTTTCTATCAAATAGACGAATTTGCAAGTAAAAAATATACATTTTCAACCAAAAATGAAATAGTTATATTTTCAGTTTAAATAATCAATTTTTAACAAAAAGCGAATTTTCGACAACATACATGAATTTTCAACTAAAAAAAATCAATTTTCAACCAAACACAGAGTAGTTAAATTGTCTTATATAAAATTTATTAAACGCGTTAAACGTATAAAATTTATTTTCAACAAAAAAAGGAATGTTCAAGAAAATTATTAGCTATTTAAAAAAAAATGAATTTTCAACGAAAAATGAATCTTCAATTAAAAAAAAATAATGTTGAACAAATAGTTAAATTTCCTAACAAAATGATGAACTTTCAACCGTAAAGATTAATTTTCTACCAGAAAAGATAAGTTTTCACAAAATAGTTGCATTTTTAACAACAGAAATTAATTTGGAACCAAATAAATTAATTTTTAACTAAAACACATAAAGTTTCCACCAAAAATAAAATAGGTAACTTCTTAATTAAAAAATTAATGTTGAACCAATTAAAAATGAATTTTTAATGGAATAGTTGAATTTTCAGCAAGAAAAAAGGTTTTTGAATTAAATCATGAATCATTAACCCAAAAAATAATTTTTTAACAAAGTAATTTTACTTTCAACTAAGTAGTAAAAGTGTCAACAAAAAAATGTAATAGTTGATATTTCGACCAAAAAATATTTTAATTTGAAAACAAAAATAGTTGAATTCAAATATTATATATTATATATTATATATTATATTACATTAAAGAAATTGCTCTTGATTGTACACATTGGTAAGGTCCCATTAATAAAAACAGTTGCAATGCCACAAAAAATAAAAAATAATAGGCAAGAATCTCAATAACAAAAAAAAATGGAAATATTTTTAAATTACTTCCAAACTTAGTAAAGTGACTAGAATTTTTCTTGAAACTTGGTATAATCCGGTAAAATAAAATTATTTTTTTAAAAATAATTTTGTAGATTCTACTTCGACATATCTGAAATCTTTAAAATGTTTTCGAACATTTTCAATCAAAAGCATTAATTCTTATTACAAAAAAATCAATACAGTTGCAATGCCAAAAAAAAATTCTAAAAAAAAAGTTACATATATATATATATAATTTTTTTTTTTGAACAAAAAGTAGTTCAAAGTAGTTCCAAAAATAAAACAAAAAGTAGTTCAAAGTAGTTCAAAAAATAAAATTATAATAGGCAAAAATATAAATAATAACAAAAAATGGAAATATTTTTTTATTTCTTGCAAACTGAGTAAAGTGACTAGAATTTTTCTTGAAATTTGGTAAAATCCTGTAAAATAAAATATATATTTTTTTAATTTTGTAGATTCTTTTTTGGCATATCTGAAATCTTTAAAAACTTTTTTGAAACATTTTCAATTAAAAACATTATTTTTATTACAAAAAAAGCAATACAGTTGCAATGCCAAAAAAATAAAATTAGAATAAGCAAGAATATAAATTAAAAAAAAAAAAAAATTTTAAATACAATTATAATAGGCAAGAATATAAATAATAAAAAAAATGGAAATATTTTTTAATTACTTCCAAACTCAGTAAAGTGAGTAGAATTTTTCTTGAAATTTGGTAAAATCCTGCAAAATAAAATCTTATATTTTGTAGATTCTTTTTCGACATATCTAAAATTTTTAGAAATTTCTTCGAACATTTTCAACTCAAACCATTAATTTTCATTACAAATAAAGCAATACAGTTGCAGTACAAAAAAAATTATAATAGGCAAGAATATAAATTTGAAAAAATAAAAAAATAAATAAAAATAAAATACAATTATAATAGACAAGAATATAAATGATAAAAAAATGAAAATATTTTCAAAATTCTTCAAAACTAAGTAAAGTGAATAGAATTTTTCTCGAAATTTGGTGAAATCCTGCAAAATAATTTTTTTTCTCTAATTTTGTAGATTCCTTTTCGACATATCTGAAATCTTTGAAAATGTTTTCGAACATTTTTAATTTTAAACCATTAATTTTTATCACAAAAAAAAAGAAATATAGTTGCAATGCCAAAAGAAATTCTAAAAAAAATTATATATATGTATAATATATATTTTTTTGAACAACAAATAGTTCAAGGTGGTCAAAAATGTATCTTTTTTATTTAAAAATTGAACTATTCTGTTGACAATTATAATAATGATTCAAAGGTTTTTCTCAAAAATTCCTATTTTTGGTTAAAATATTCAAATGTTTTGTTAAAAATTATTTTTTTTTTCAGGTTGAATTCAACTGCTTTTTATTTGAAAATAATTTTTTTTTTTTTTTGTAAAATATCAACCCTTATATTCTTTGTAGAGAATTCTGAAATTTCGTTTAATCAAACTGTTTTTGATTTAAGATTGAAATATTTTCTTTTTTTTTAGTTGAAAATCAATTTTTCCACTGAAAATGTAACTATTCTATTTTTGATTGAAAATTGATCGTTTCAGTTCAAAATACAACTATTTGGGAAAAAATTACTTTTTCCTCAAAAATTCATATTTTCAACTTAAAAATTTAACGTTTTTTTACATTCATATTTTTGGATTGAAAATTTGAATGTTTTGTTGAAAATTGATATTTTTGGGTTTGTTTGAAAACTCAACTACCTGGTTGCACTTTGAAGTACTTTGTTGAAAATAAATTTTTTCGGTGGAAATTCAAAATTTAGTTTAAAATTCATCTTTATAGTGGAAAATCTAACCAGCTTAAACTGGGAATGTAAGTATTCCAGTTTTGGTTGGAAATTTATACATTTAATTTAAAATTGATCGTTTTTATCTTAAAATTCATCTTTTTGGATTAAAAATTCTACTGTTTTGTAGAAAATTCGTTTTTTTTTGGCTTCAAAATTCAACAATTCAGTAGAAAATTAAACTATCTGCTTGAAAATGAACTTGTTTGTGAAATATTCCTATTTCCGGGTTTAAAATTAAATTGGATATCCGAAAATATGTCTTTTGTTCAAATTCATCTCTTCGCAAATACTATCTTTTCCGGTAAAAATGGAAACTGTTTGATTGAAAATTCATTTTTTTATAAAAAATTCAACTATTTAGTTAACAATTCAACTTTTTTTTAAATTACCTGCTTCGTAAAAAATTAACTTTTTTGTGGAAAATTCATAGTCTTGTTTGGAAAATTCAACTGTTTTGTGAAAATTTAATGTATTTACTTGATAATTCGTCTTTGTGGATAGAAAATGATTCCTCTTTTTCGAAAATTTATCTTTTTGGCTTTTTCGTATTTTCTTAGTTCAATCTAACTGGTAGAAAGTTAGTTTTTTTTTGTTTAAAATCAATTTTTTGAACTGAAAATGTGACTATTTCATTTCCAGTTAAAAATTTATCTTTTCTCGAAAATTCAACTATTTAGTTGGAAATTCGTCTGTCTTGATAAAAAATTATACTCTTGTTAAAAATTTATTTTTATAGGCCTAAAATTTAAACTATTTTATTGAGTCGTCATTTTTGGTCCAAAATTCAACTATTTTTGTGAATTATTTTGAATTCTTGTGAATTCTTTTTAATTCTTTCGAATTCCTGAGAATTCTTTCGAACTCCTGAGAATTCTTTCAAATTCTGGTTAATTTATTTGAAATCTTTCAAATTCTTGCGAACTATTTTTAATTTTTGTGAATAATTTTACATTTTTGTCAATTATTTAGAATTTTTTACCTCTTCGAATTCTTTTGAATTCTTGTACATTCTTTTGAATTCTCGTTTTTTTTAAATTCTTATTAATTCTTTTGAATTTTTGCGAAATATTTTAAAAAAATTTAATTATTTTAAATATTTGTGAATTGTTTTGAATGGTGTTGAATTCTTTGGCCCCAATGAATTCTTTTCAATGCATTCAAATTCTTTCTGATTCTTTTGAATTCTTATTAATTATTTCGAATTTTCGCGAAATATTTACAATTTTTGTGAATTATTTAGAATTTTTGTGAATTAGTTTGAATGTTTTTTATTCTTTTGACCTCTTTGAATTCTTTTGACCACTTTAAATTCTTGTGAATTCTTTTGTATTTTTGTAATTTTTTTAAAATTCTCATTAAATTTTTTGAATTCTTATTAGTTCTTTTGTACTCTTGCCTACTATTTCAAATTTTTGTGAATTCTTTTGAATTTTTGTGAATTATTTTAAATTTTCTACCTCTTTGATTTCTTTTGAATTCTTGTTATTTTTTTAAATTCTTGTTATTTTTCAATATTATTGACTCTTTTGAATTCTTGCGAACTCTTGAAAATTTTTGTGAATTATTTTGAATGTTTTTGAACTTGTTGACCTCTTTGAAATCTTTTGACCACTTTGAATTCTTGTGAATTCTTTTGAATTTTTGTTATTTTTTTTTTCAATTCTTAATGATTCTTTTGAATTCTTGCGAACTATATTAGATTTTTGTGCATTTTTTTGAATTTTTGCCAATTATTTTGAATCTTTTTGGCTTTTTTGACCTCTATGAATTCTTTTGACCACTTCGAATCCTTATGAATTCTTGTGAATACTTTTGTATACCTGTGAATTTTTTGTAAATTCTTTGGAGTTTTTGTGAATTATCTTGAATTTTTCACCTCTTTGAATTCTTTTGAATTCTTGTGAATTGTTTTGAATTCCTGTTAATTCTTTTGAATTCTTGTTAATTTTTTTTAATTCTTATTTATTCTTTTGAATTCTAGCGAACTCTTTTAAATTTTTGTGAATTATTTTGAATGTTTGTGAATTTTTCGATCTCTTTGAATTCTTGTGAATTCTTTGTTTATTCCTGTGGTTTTTTTATAATTCTTGTTAATTTTTTTGAATTCCTATCATTTATTTTGAATTCTTGCGTACGATTTGAAATTTGTGTGAATTCTTTTAAAATTTTGTGAATTATCTTGAATTTTCTACATTTATATCAATCCTAAATTTTTTTTAAATCTTTCAAAATTATGAAAATTGCCTTAAAATCTTCCAAATTATTTTTTGCAAAATTTGGAAATCCTTTGAAATGTTTTGTAATAAATTTTAATCATCAATTTAAATGTTTTAGAATCTTTTCAAATATTATCTTAAAATGGATTTCCAAAATAAAAAATCATTAAAAGTTTTCCCAGGAATCTTAAGAACTTTATTTTTATTATTTTGAAACCTTTCATAATCCTTAAAAAGCTTCAAACTTTTTATTTCGAAATCTTCAAAAATCTATATTTTCTTTAGCATTTTTTTAAATCTTTTAAAATCTTAAATTATTTTTGAAAATATTTGGAATATTTATATCAATCCTAAACTTTTTTTAAATCATTCAAAATTAAGAAAATTGCCTTAAAATCTTCCAGATTATTTTTAGGAAAATTTGGAAATCCCTTGAAATGTTTTGAAATCAATTTTAATCATCAATTTAAATGTTTTGAAATATTTTCAAATATTATCTTAAAATGGATTTTCCAAAATAAAAAATCATTAAAAATTTTCCCAGGAATCTTAAGAACTTTTTTTTTATTATTTTGAAACCTTTCAATATCCTTAAAAAGCTTCAACATTTTATTTCAAAATCTTAACAAATATACATTTTATTTCAAACTTTTTTGAAATATTTTCAAAACGTTTAAATACTTTTTTATATGATTCGAATTTTTCCTGCATTTTTATTTAAATCATGCAAAATTTTAAAAATTGCTTTAAAATCTTCTAGATTCTTTTTTCATAATTTTGCAAATTTGTTTAAATGTTCTCCTAAAATTAATTTTTGAAATAAAAAATATATTTCAAATTTTCTTAGGAATCTTGAAATTTTTTTTGAAACCTTTCAAAATCCATAAAAAACTTCAAACTTTTATTTTAAAATCTTCAAAAATCTACATTTTGTTTTAAATTTTTAATACTTTTTAAAATTTTTTTTTTTAATTGTCAATATCTTTTCAAATGATTCAAATATTTCCTACAATTATTTTAAAATCCTGAAAAATGGTTTTAAAATCTTCCAGATTCTTTTTTGAGAAATTTTGAAATCTTTTCAAATTTTTTGAAACGTTTTTAAATATTCTCTTAAAATTGATTTTTCGAAATGAAAATCATTTTCAATTTTTCCAGGAATCTTAAGAATTTTTTTTTATTATTTTGAAACTTTTAAAATCCTTAAAAAGCTTCAAACTTTCTATTTCGAAATCTTCAAAAATTTTTTTTTAATTTTTCTTAAATCGTTTCAAATTTTAAATTATTCTTGAAAATATTTTGAACGTTTATATCAATCCTAAACTTTTTTTAAATCGTTCAAAATTAAGAAAATTGCCTTAAAATCTTCCAATATGAACTTACAATCAAGAAAATTATTTTTAAATAAAAATGATGGAATATTCAATTGGAATAAATTCATTTTAATTTAAAAATAATAATATTTAACTAAAAAGATTAATTTCTACCAAAAAGACAAATTTTCAATTAAAAAAGATAATTTTTAAAATAAAATTAAACAGTTTTTCGTGGAAATATCAACCATTGAACTTTTCGTTAAGAATTCATTTCTTTCATCTAAGATTCATCAC
>JAABKJ010075445.1:182903707-183086865 GCA_011634705.1 Andricus grossulariae
TCAATTTTTTTTAAGCAACTGTTGGGTTGAAAATTCATGTTTTCACGTTGAAAATTCGACTTCTTTCTCAATTTTCTTTTTAATTCACAATTTTAGTTAAAATTTTTTATTTGTTGAAAATTAATCTGTTTTAGTTAAGGATTCAATTATATTGTTGAAAATTCATTTTTGTTTGTTAGATCCAGCTTATTTTTATTTTAAATTAAATTATTCTTTGTCAAAATATCAACTATTATATTTTCGTTAAAAATTCAGCTTTTTAGGTTGAAAATTCAACTCCTTGTTTGAAAATTTATGTATTTTGTTGAACATTCGCCTTCATAGGTAGAAAATCAATTTTTTTGTTGTTAAAAATGCAACTGTTTTGTAGAAAATTTGATTACTTGATTGAAGATTTATATTTTTTGTTGAAAACTCGTCTTTTTAGGTAGAAAATAAATTTTTTCGTTAAAAATACAACTGGATGGTTGAAAATTAATGTGTTTTAGTTGAGGCTTCAAGTATTTTGTTGAAAATTAATTTTTTTCGTTAAATTCAACGGTTTTTTATTTTTAATTTAATTTTTTGTTTTGTTTGAAATACCAACTATTACATTTTGAGTGGAAAATTCATTTTTTTAGGTCAAAAATTCAACAATTTTATCCAAATTTGGTTTCTTTTTTAGATATATATTTTTTTTTGTTGAAAATTCAACTATTTCGTAGAACATTCATCTTTTTGGTTTAAAAATTCATATCATGCAGAAGAAATTATATCTTTTTATGTTAAAAATGTAATTATCTGGTTCAAATTAATCTGTTTCGGTTTAAAATTAACTGTTTTGTTAAAAATTAGTATTTTTGGTTCGAAAATTTAATAATTTGGTTGTAAATTTATGTATTTTGTTGAAAATTCGCCTTTTTAGGTAGAAAATAAATTTGTTGGTTAAAAATGCAACTGTTTGGTTGAAAATTAATGTGTTTTAGTTTAGGATTCAAGTATTTTGTTGAAACTTCATTTTCTATTTGTTAAATTCAACTGTTTTTTACTTTTAATTGAATTTTTTTTTTTAATTCAACTATTAGATTTTTCGTTGAAAATTCAACTTTTTAGGTTGTATAGAAACAAATCTGTTTTAGTTAAATCTTCAAATATTTGGTCCGAAATCCATGTATTTTATTGGACATTTTACTTCTTTTTGTAGGAAATTAATCTTTTTGGTAGAAAATTCATCTTTTTAGTGGGACATCGAACTACTTGGTTTAAAATGATATCTATTTTAAGTGCAATATTTTTACTGGAAATGTTAGAAATTTAAAGCAATTAAATTAAATTTGATATTGTATGTACATCAATTTGATTTGAGATAATTTATTCTTCTTTTATCTACCTTTTTTTTAAATCATCACTTTTACATTTTTTGTTGAGAATTTATCTTTTTTTATTGAAAATTCATCTACTTGGTTAAAAATCTATTTTTGTAGAAAATCAATCTTGCTTATTGAAAATTCATCATTCTGGGTGAGGATTCGACTATTTGAAAAAAAAAATTTTTTTTTGAATTCAACTGTTTGAAATTTCATTTCTTTGGGAAGGGATATGGGTGAAATTAACTGTTTCAACTAAAAATTTAACTAATCTAGTTTTCATAGAAAATGGGTCCTTTCTAGTTGAAAATTCATCATTTCCGTTAGAAAATTCAACCCATCTGGTAAAAAATTTAGTATGTTATTATTTTTTTGAAAATTTGTTCTTGTTTTGATTGTCAAATTAATTTTTTTACATGAAAATTAAACTATTCGATTTTTGGTCAAAAAAATATTTTTTAGTTGAAACTTCAACTATTCGGTCGAAAATTTATGTATTTTTTTCAAAATTTTACTAGTTTCATAGAAAATTAACCTTTCAGGTTGAAACTTCATCTACTTTGTTAAAAGTCTATTTTGGTAGAAAATCAATCTTGCTTATTGAAAATTTATCATTTTGATTGAGGATTCAACTATTTGGTAAAAATTCGTTTTTTTTCTTGTTCAATTCAACTGGTTGAAAATTCATTTTTTTTTTAGGGGATGGGGGTGGAATTGACTGTTTCAACTAAAAATTTAACTAATCTAGTTTTTGTTGAAGATTGATCCTTTTGAGTGCAAAATTCTTCTTTTTGGTTTCAAAATGCAACCCTTTTATTCAGAAATTAAGTATTTTACTATTTCGTTAAAAATCTGTTCTTCTTTTGATTGACAAATTAATTTTTTCAACTGAAAATTTAACTATTTGATTTTTGATAGAAACGAATATTTTTTAGTCAAATCTTCAAATATTTGGTCGAAAATTCATCGATTTTATTGGAAATTTTACTTTTTTCGTAGAAAATTAACCTTTTTGGTATAAAATTAATCTTTTTAGTCAGAAATCGGACTACTTGATTGAAAATTCATCTATTTTAACTGCAATTTTTTTACTGGAAACGTTAGAAATTTAAAGCGTTTTCATTGAATTTGATATTGTATTCACAATTTCACAAACATTTCACAAATATTTCAATAATTTTACAAATATTACCGAATGTTTCACAGATATTTCAAATATTTAGCAAAGATTTTTTTTTAATTCACAAAGATTTCACAAAAGACTTCACAAAGATTTAGAAAGATTTCAAGGATTTCTTAATGATTTCACAAAGATTTCAAATATTTTTAGAGAATTCACAAAGATTTTACAAATATTTAAATGATTTCCCAAAGATTTCCAATATTTCGCAAAGATTTGAGGTAGTTTGCAAAGATTTCATAAATATTTCAATTATTTCCTGATTATTCCACAAAGATTTTTTAGAAATTCACAAAGATTTCACGAAAGAATCACAAAGATTTAGAAAGATATAAATGTTTTTTTTTATAATTTCACAAAGATTTCAAATATTTCTAGGGAATTCACAGAGACTTCACAAAGATTTTACAAAGATTTCAATGATTCCCCAAAGATTCTAAAGATTTCACAAAGGCTTCTATTATTTCACAAAAATTTCACAAAGATTTCAGTAATTTCACAAATATTACTGAATATTTCGTGAATATTTCAAAGATTTTTTTTAAATTCACAAAGATTTCACAAAAGACTTCACAAAGATTTAGAAAGATTTCAATGATTTCTTAATGATTTCACAAAGATTTCAAATATTTTTAGAGAATTCGCAAAAGTTCACAAAGATTTCACAAAGATTTCAATGATTCCCCAAAGATTTCAAAGATTTCACAAAGACTTCTATTATTTCAAAAACATTTCACAAAGATTTCAATAATTTCACAAATATTGCCGAATATTTCACAAATATTTCAAATATATTTTGCAAAGACTTTTTAAAAATTCACAAAGATTTCACAAAAGACTTCATAAAGATTTAGAAAGATTTCAATGATTTCTGAATGATTTCACAAAGATTTCAAATATTTCGCAAATATTTTTAGACTATTCACAAATACTTCACAAAGATTTTACAAAGATTTCAATGATTTCCCAAATATTTCAAATATTTTTGAAAGATTTGAAAGAGTTCACAAAGAATTGAATGATTTTCCAAGGATTTCAATAATAAAAAAATATTACAGAATATGTCTTATTTTTTATTTGAAAATTTATCTTTCCAAGTAGAAATTCAACTCTATTATTCTGATTGCATATATTTTGTTGAAAATCCGACTTTTTTGGTAGGAAAATAATCTTCTTGGTTCAAAATTCGTTTGTTTTGTTTAAAAATGTTACTTTTTGGTTGAAGAATAATCTGTTTTGGTTAGGAATTTAATTGTTTTGTCGAAAATTCGCCTTTGTTTGATGAATTCACCTAGTTTTTTTTTTTTTTTTTTTTGTTAAAGATTCATCATTTGAGTTGAATTATAATTTTTTTTATTTAGAAACTTCCCTCAAAGCATTAGAATCAATCAAGAATGCTCTCTAACTCAAAAAGAATAACAATTTCAAATTCCAATCACTGTAAATTGATTAGAAAAATACTCGAACATTATTATAAAATTCTGTGAAAACCATTAAATTAGTCCCTGGAACTTGTCAAAAAGTCCTAAAATTGTCCTGATTTTTATAAGACGAAAAAAAGCTTTGAAACTACCCTCAAAGCATTAAAATCAATCGAGAATACTCTCTAGCTCAAAAAGAATAACTATTGCAAGTTCCAATCACTGTAAATTGATGAGAAACATATTCGAACATTATTATAAAATTCAGTGAAAACCATTAACTTAGTCCCTGGAACCTGTCAAAAAGTCCTAAAAATGTCATGATTTTCATAAGACGAAAAAAAGCTTTGAAACTTTCCTCAAAGCATTAAAGTCAATAGAGAATAATCTCTAACCTGAAAAGAATAACAATTTCAAATTCCAATCTCTGTAAATTGATTAGAAAAATATTCTAACATTATTATAAAATTCTGTGAAAACCATTAAATTAGTCCCTGGAACTTGTCAAAAAGTCCTAATATTGTCCTGATTTTTATAAGACGAAAAAAAGCTTTGAAACTTCCATCAAAGCATTAAAATCAATCGATAATTCTCTCATTCAAAAAGAATAACAATTTCAAATTCAAATCACTATAAATTGATCAGAAAAATATTCCAACGTTATTATAAAATTCAGTAAAGAACCATTAAATTGGTCCCTGGAACCTGTCAAAAAGTCCTAAAAATGTCATGATTTTTATAAGACGAAAAAAAGCTTTGAAACTGCCCTCAAAGCATTAAAATCATTTGAGAATACTCGCTAACTTAAGAAGAATAACAACTACAAAATCCATTCACTGTAAATTGATTAGAAAAATATTCGAACATAATTATAAAATTCAGTGAAAACCATTAAATTAGTCCCTGGGACCTGTCAAAATGTCCTAAAAATGACATGATTTTTATAAGTAGAAAAAAAGCTTTGAAACTTCCCTCAAAGCATTAAAATCAATATAGAATACTCTGTAAATCAAAAAGAATAACAATTTCAAATTCCAATAACTGTAAATTGATTAGAAAAATATTCGAACATTATTATAAAATTCAGTGGAAACCATTAAATTAGTCCCTGGAACCTGTCAAGTCCTAAAAATTTCACGATCTTTATAAGACGAAAAACAGCTTTTAAACTTCCCGCACAGCATTAAAATCAATCGAGAATACTCTCTAGCTCAAAAAGAATAACAATTTCAAGTTCCAGTCACTGTAAATTGATGAGAAAAATATTCGAACATTATTATAAAATTCAGTGAAAACCATTAAATTAGTCCCTGGAACCTGTCAAAAAGTCCTATGAGAGCCTGTCTCGAGACGTTTGCAATGTTGAGAACAATCACACAGTCAGTGAGTCAGCTTGTCATGCCTGAGAGCATGTTTCGAGGCGTTCGCAATGTTGCAAACAATTCATCAGCAGTATGGTTGTCATGCCTGAGAGCATGCCTCGGGACGTTTGCAATGTTGAAAACAATCACACGGTCAGTAAGTCAGTTTGTCGTGCCTGAGAGCTTTTCTCGAAGCGTTCGCAATTTTGCAAACAATCCATCAGAAGTATGGTTGTCATACCTGAGAGCCTGTCTCGAGACGTTTGCAATATTGAGAACAAGCACACAGTCAGTTAGACAATATGTCATGCCTGAGAGCCTGAGTCGAGGCGTTCGCAATGTTGAAAACAATCCATCAACAGTATGGTTGTCATGCCTGAAGGCCCGTCTGGAGGCGTTTGCACTGTTGCAAACAATCCATCAGCAGTATGGTTGTCATGCCTGAGAGCCTTTCGCGAGACGTTTGCAATATTGAGAACAATTACACGGTCAGTGAGACAGTTTGTCATGCCTGGGAGCCTGTATCGAGGAGTTTGCAATGTTGCAAACGATCCATCAGCAGTATGGTTGTCATGCCTGAGAGTCTGTCTCGAGTCGTTTGCAACATTGAGAACAATTACACGGTCAGTGAGTCAGTTTGTCATGCCTGGGAGCCTGTCTCGAGGCGTTCGCAATGTTGCAAACAATCCATCAACAGTATGGCTGTCATGCCTGAGAGCCTGTCTCGAGACGTTTGCAATATTGAGAACAATTACACGGTCAGTGAGACAGTTTGTCATGCCTGGGAGCCTGTATCGAGGCGTTTGCAATGTTGCAAACGATCCATCAGCAGTATGGTTGTCATGCCTGAGAGTCTGTCTCGAGTCGTTTGCAATATTGAGAACAATTACACGGTCCGTGAGTCAGTTTGTCATGCCTGGGAGCCTGTCTCGAGGCGTTTGCAATGTTGTAAACGATCAATCAGCAGTATGGTAGTCATGCCTGAGAGATTGTCTCGAGACGTTTGCAATGTTGATAACAATCACACAGTCAGTGAGTCAGTTTGTCGTGCCTGAGAGTCTGTCTCGAGGCGTTTTCCATGTTGCAAACAAACCTTCAGCAGTATGGTTGTCATGCCTGAGAGCCTGTCTCGAGACGTTTGCAATTTTGCAAACAATCACACAGTCAGTACGTAAGTTTGTCATGCCTGGGATCCTGTCTCGAGACGTTTGCAATGTTGAGACCAATCATGGAGACAGTGAGTCAGTTTGTCATGCCTGAGAGCCTGTCTCGATGCGTTCCCAATATTTCAAACAATCCATCAGCAGTATGGTTGTCATGCTTGAGAGCCTGTCTCGAGACGTTTGCAATGTTGAGAACAATCACAACTGTTGGAAATATTGAGTGCTTTAAGTGGACCTCTCTGAGATATTCTCGAGAATGTAAAAAGAGAAGAAATTCCTGGAATAATGTATTTTGAAAAATAATTTTAGTTAAGAATTCAACTATTTCGTTTAAAATTCATCTTTTTTTATTGAAACCTCATCTATTTGGTGGAGGATACAACTGATTTTTGTTGAATTTCAATCTTTTTTCTTTGAAAATTTGGACAATTTAGATGAAAATGCAACGTTGCAAAATAATATCTCTGACTGTTGTAGGTAGGAAATTCAACTATATTGATAAAGTCATCTTTTTGGTGGAAAATTCAACTATTTTATTACAATTTCGTCCTTTTGGATTGAAAATTCGTTCTTTATGGTACAAAAGTTGTCTTTTTTGGTTGAAAATTTATCTTTCTTGGTTGAAAATAAATTCTTTTTACTTTAAAGTTCAACTATTTGGCGTTAAATGGAACTGTTTGGTTTAAAATTAATTTTATTTTCATGAAAAATCACCCTATTCCCCCCGTTTTGAGATAATGTTGTGATATTTTACTTTTTGGGTGAAGGGGTCATAAAACAGAACTACGGTCGTCACAGAGGGCTGATGTAAGGGAGGGGGGGGTCAAAAATACATCCGATTCCCGATATAAGAACCCCCCCCCCCGTTTCAAGCTATTCCTAGAATTTATGGCGTCCAAATGCTACAGAAATGATTCAAGCGGCTCTGCCTGTTTACTTTTGGATTTCCCCGATTTTGGGATCAAGGCCAAGGCAAGCCATGCCTGCAACCGGTCTTATATTGGGGGTTGAGTGTAGCACAAAATTGGTAACGCAGTTTATGGACGACCCGTAAGGAAGAAACTTTTTCAACTGCTAGATATATCTAATGTGTATTACAATTACTGATAGAAAAAATGCACCACTTGTCTTATGATTTTCCCTCTTTTAATCGAAATCACCACGGAAGAATTATGTGCAGAAAATAATATCTTATTTACAAAAGTCTCGTGAAATTTCCTTAATAAATGTTCCAGAATAATATTTTCTTTGTATGCTGAACAGCTTGTAAATAACGATAGCCTCTTTCACCCCGTTTTCCAGAGCGGAGTATAAATGAACGAAAATGTCGAGTATAGTCATCAGAAGGAATACAAATATTCTAAAAGTGATATGTATCTACGAGATTTTAATTTAAAAATTGTGGGAATTCCATCATGACGAGCAAAGGAATAGTGAGTATTATTAGGAAGCCATTATGAAAGATAAAAGATATATATATATATATATATATATTATCATAGATAAAACATATATAGATGTCACAGATAAAAGATTGAGTTATCACAAATAAAATGCAATACAGATGAAAATCATATTTATATGAATACAAAAATAGTCTGGATTGCGAATGGATTACTACGAATGACTTGAATTACTAGGGTTGTAAGTTAATTAATTCGATTACCTAAATTAGTTTGTTTTAATTAAATTACAAGTGGATTACTCTGCATTATAGAATCATTGCTCTGGATTACAGGTGGATTGCCCCAGAATGGAAATTGATTACTCAATAATAGAACTTGAATACTCTGGATTACAAGTCAATTACTGCACATTACAAGGTGATCACTTAGGATCACAAGTATATTTTTTCTGGATTGCGAATGGATTACTACGAATGACTTGAATTACTAGGGTTGTAAGTTAATTAATTCGATTACCTAAATTACTTTGATTTAACTGAATAACAAGTGGAGTTTCCTGGATTATAAGATCATTGCCCTGGATTACAAGTGGATTACCATGGATTGGAATTTGATGACTCCATGATAGAATTTGGAATGCTTGGATTACTCGAAATCAATTGAATTACTCTGGATTACAAGTGGATTGCCGTAGATTACAAGTGGATCACTTAGGATTACAAGTGAATTGCTCCAGCTTACAGATGGATTACTCCGGAATACTTGGATTACTCGAAATCAATTGAATTACTCAGGATTACAAGTGGATCACTCAGGATTACAAGTGATTTCACCAGCTTACAAATGGATTACTCCGGAATACTTGGATTACTCGAAATAAATTGAATTACTCTGGATTACAAGTGGATTACCGTAGATTACATGCGGATCACTCAGGATTACAAATGGATTGAACCAGCCTACAAATGGATTACTCCGAAATACTTGGATTACTCGAAATAAATTGAATTACTCTGGATTACAAGTGGATTACCGTAGATCACAAGCGGATCACTCAGGATTACAAATGGATTAAACCAGCCTACAAATGGATTACTCCGGAATACTTGGATTACTCGAAATAAATTGAAATACTCTGGATTACAAGTGGATTACCGTAGATTACAAGCGGAGCACTCAGGATTACAAATGGATTGAACCAGCCTACAAATGAATTACTCCGGAATACTTGGATTACTCGAAATCTATTGAATTACTCTGGATAACAAGTGGATTACCGTAGATTACAAGTGGATCACTCAAGATTACAAGTGGATTGCTCCAGCTTATAAATGGATTACTCCAGCATACTTGGATTACTCGAAATCAATTGAATTACTCTGGATTACAAATGGATTACCGTAGATTACAAGTGGAGCACTCAAGATTACAAGTGGATTGCTCCAGCTTATAAATGGATTACTCCAGAATACTTGGATTACTCGAAATTAATTGAATTACTCTGGATTACAAGTGGATTACCGTAGATTACAAGTGGATCACTCAAGATTACAAGTGGATTGCTCCAGCTTATAAATGGATTACTTGAATTCAAGGAATTCTCTGAATTCAAGGAATTCTCTGAATTCAAGGAATTCTCTGAATTCAAGGAATTCTCTGAATACAAGGAATTCTCTAAATTCTAGAAATTCTCGGAATTCAAGGAATTCTCGGAATTCAAGGAATTCTCTGAATTCAATGAATTCTCTGCATTTAAGACATTCTCTAAATACAAAACATTCTCTGAATTCAAGGAATTCTCTGAATTCAAGTAATCCTCACTATTCAAGTTATCCTCTGAATTCAAGGAATTCTTTAAATGCAAGAAATTCTCTGAATCCAAGGAAATCCCAACATTCAACGAATTGTCTGAATTCATGGAATTATCTGGATTCGAGGAATTCTCTCAATTCAAGGAATTCTCTGAACTTAAGGAATTTTCTGAATTCAAGAAATTCTCTGAATTCGGATAATTCTCTGCATTTAAGGATTTCTCTGAATTCTCTGATTTCTCTATATCCAGGAATAATCTGAATTCAAGGAATTCTCTGAATTCGAAAAATTCTCCTAATTCAAGCTATTCTATTAATTCCAGGAATTCTCTGAATTCAAGGCATTCTCTGAATTCAAGGAATTCACCTAATTCAAGGAATTCTCTGAATTCAAGAAATTCTCTGAATTCAAGAAATTCTCTGAATTCAAGAAATTCTCTTAATTCAAGGAATCCTCTTAGTTCAAGGAATACTCTGAATTCAAGGCATTCTCTGAATTCAAGGCATTCTCTGAATTCAAGGAATTTTCCGAATTCAATGAATTCACTGAATTCAAGGAAGTCTCTGTATTCGAGGAATTCTCTAAATTCAAGGAATTCTCTGGATTCGAGGAATTCTCTGAATACGGATAATTCTCTGAATTGAAGGAATTCTCTGAATTCAAGGAATACTCTGAATTCTAGGAATTCTCTGAATTCAAGGAATTCTCTGAATTCTATAAATTCTCGGAATTCAAGGAATTCTCGGAATTCAAGGAATTCTCTGAATTCAAGGAATTCTCTGAATTCGAGGAATTCTCTGAATTCAAGGAATACTCTGAATTCAAGGAATTCTCTGAATTCAAGCAATTCTCTGCATTCAAGACATTCTCTGAATTCAAAACATTCTCTGAATTCAAGGAATTCTTTAAATGCAAGAAATACTCTGAATCCAAGGAAATCCCTACATTCAACGAATTATCTGAATTCATGGAATTATCTGGATTCGAGGAATTCTCTCAATTCAAGGAAATCTCTGAATTTAAGGAATTCTCTGAATTCAAGAAATTCTCTGAATTCGGATAATTCTCTGCATTTATGGATTTCTCTGAATTCTCTGAATTCTCTGAATTCTCTGATTTCTCTATATCCAGGAATAATCTGAATTCAAGGAATCCTCTGAATTCGAACAAGAAAATATTCTAAGCAGTTGCAAAGATGGAGAAACTGCGGCAAGTATCTCCAGCGGCATTTCTCACCCAAGAAAGTTTTCTAAGCAGTTGCGAAGATGGCAAAACTGAATCAAGTCTCTTCAGCGGCATCTCTCGCCCAAGAAAATATTCTAAGCAGTTGCAAAGATGGCACAACTGCGGCAAGTATCTCCAGACGCATCTCTCACCCAAGAACATATTCTAGCTAGTTGCAAAAATGGCAAAACTGAGGCAAGTCCCTCCAGCGGCATCTCTCATCCAAGAAAATATTCTAAGCAGTTGCAAAGATGGAGAAACTGCGGCAAGTATCAACAGTGGTATCTCTGACCCAAGAAAGTTTTCTAAACAGTTGCAAAGATGGAAAAACTGCGGCAAGTAGCTTTAGCGGCATCTCTCACCCAAGAAAACTTTCTAAGTACTAGCAAAGATGGAAAACCTTCAGCAAGTCTCTCCAGCGACATCTCTCACCCAAGAAAATTTTTTAAGCAGTCGCAAAGATGGCAAAACTGCAGCAAGTATCTCCATCGGCATCTCTCACCCAAGAACATATTCTAAGTAGTTGCAAAGATGGCAAAACTGAGGCAAGTCTCTCCAGCGGCATATCTGACCCAAGAAAATATTCTAAGCAGTTGCAGAGATGAAAAAATTGCGGCAAGTATCTCCATCGGCACCTCTCACCCAGGAACGTATTCTAAGTAGTTGCAAAGATGGCAAAACTGAGGCATGTCTTTCCAGCGGCATCTCTCACACAGGAAAATATTCTGAGCAGTTGCAAAGATGAAGAAACTGCGGCTAGTATCTCCAGCGGCATTTCTCACCCAAGAAAGTTTTCTAAGCAGTTGCAATGATGAAAAAACTGCGGCAAGTCCCTTCAGCGGCATCCCGCAACCAAGAAAATTTTCTAGGTACTAGCAAAGATGGAAAGCTTGCGCCTAGTCTCTCCAGCGGCATCTCACACCCAAGAAAACATTCTAAGCAGTTGCAAAGGTGAAGAAACTGCGGCAAGTATCTCCAGTGGCATCTCTCACCCGAGAAAGTTTTCTAAGCAGTTGCAAAGATGGACAAACTGCGGCAAGTCTCCCCAGCGGCATCTCTTACACGAAAGAATTTTCTGAACAGTTGCAAAGATGGCACAACGGCGGCAAGTCTCTTCAGCGGCATCTCTCACCCAAGAAAATTTTCTAAGTACTAGCAAAGATGGCAAGACGGCGTCAAGTCTCTCCAGCAGCATCTCTCACCCAAGAAAGTTTCCTGAACAGTTGCAAAGTTGACAAAACTGCGGAAAGTCTTTTCAGTGGCATCTCACACCCAAAAAAATTTTCTGAATACTTGCAAAGATGGCAAACCTGCGGCAAGTCTCTCCAGCGGCATCTCAATTAGCAAACATTGCCTCGAATTTCAAAAAGAAACCGTTATTCTCCTCACACTTCCAGCTGGTCAAAATGGAAAAGGCGGCAAAAAGTGCATCCCAATGGCAAAACGTAGTGATAGAAAAAGATGTTACCTCAGATAGCATGGATGCTCGAGGAATGTCAGTGAGCAGATATCGTCAAAGACGATTAAAATCGAGGGTTATATGGGCTTACGGCCATTGCGTTCAATGTCACTAATAATGCATTAAATTCTTGTAGTAGTCCAAACATATATATCAAGATAGTTTTTCTAAAACTCAAAATCACAACCAGTTCCAAAAATGAGTACCAGAATCAGATCTTTCTTTAAACACCACAAAGCATTCAGCGCGATAGTTATTCACGCGTTGAAGATTCAAATCACACATAACCAACAGAAAAACACAGAGTAACCACTAAGTCAACCGTTCAAGTCCGAAGCTAGGGACCGAATCAGATTTCGGGACACTGAAAGTGCTAAGGCGATCTAGGGTAGCCAACAAACTGGAGGCTTTAGTCGCCAGTTTTAGGGTTGGGAAGTCACCAGAAATCGCCAAACTCAAAAAATGAAATGTATCCAGAAATCGCCAGGTAGATTATCATTTCACCGACTAAGTATGATTTAAATTCTTTTAGCGCTAAATTGAAAATGGTTTTGATCAATAAAAATCAATATTAAAATTAAATTAAAATTTTATTTCTACATAGGGTAGGGTGGGGCGAGATGAGAATAGTTGTCTTCTTCACGTCAGTAGTTAAAATCTGCTAATTCATTGCTTGAAAGTAAGTCATTGTATATATTCTACACATTCATTTACTATAATTTTGCTATGGTAAAAGTAAATAAAAAAGTATATGCGGAATTAGAAAACAAAATAAAAGAGTAGTGCGCTTGTCTCATAACGCCCCATGCCTGAGGCGGGGTAAGCCAGGCACTGGGACAAGATGGTCCACTTAATTAAATGACTTATTATATATTATTTATAATTAAGCGTATAATAAAACGAAAAAATATCTTACACATATTTTTCAAACATTTTACGGGACATTTGAAGTATTTAACGTTAAGATGATGCGATCCTTAATCCTAACCTCTACCGTAGCTAACTCTACAAACTGTGAATAAAAAAGCGATTTATATCTACATATCTTTTAAAAATTATATTACAGAAATAAATATAACAATTTCTTGACTTACCTGTGTGCATTGTCTTGGTAAAAGTTAAATTCTACACTAAGAAAACTACTAAATACTAGACTGGTCTCCCACATCACGCTGTTTGAAGAGGAGTCCATCCTTTTTTATACCTACTCCACCGAACAAACTAAACTGGATAAACTCGTTATCTACGGACTTGAACATCTTGCCACAGGAGTGGTGCCGAAAATTCGATAACGAACATGGTTCGTTTCTCGAAGTCAAGAAGAACTACGTCAGGCCTCGAGTGCGCAATAGGAACAATTGTCGAGAATATGAAGTTCCAGTATATCCGACACTTCTCATTCTCGACAATATATATATATATATGCTAATCGTAAAGAAGAGATGATAAAAATATGAAACTTACCTAACAGATTCTGTAGTCCTGAAGCACGTATTTTGCACTTAATTATTTCACTTACTTTCATAAAATTACTCTAAATGTTATCAGTAACTTTAAAACATTATATTTTTGCTTAAAATAAATAAAAGGGCCCCTGTTTGAAATAAAAGAATATTCTGAGTCAAAATTAAAGAAACACTTGTGAAGTCCTCTTTGAATATTTACACACAGAAAATCTCTAATTCAATATTTAAGAAGCAATTACATGACCCTCTTTAATTATTCAAACACAAGAGAAAGTTTTTGAGTACACATATAAGAAAAATCGACGTGACTCTTTAAATTTATTAACTCACATTTATTCTTGGTCCATATGTTAGAAAGAATACAGTGTCCCTATACGCAATTTCTACTTGACACCAAAGTCGCAAAATATCTAAGCCAAATGTAAAAAATAACAACGTGCTACTTATGAAATCTTCCAAACAATATAGTCTCCCTCGTAAAGTAATTTTGTAATGTTAGAAGCAATATATTGCCTCTTGTAAGAAAAATGTCTGTACGAATGCGCCGTAGTCCACGCTTCAGTGTCTGCAGGATATATCAGCGACTTCAGGAATTTTCAGTACCTTCATATGATTTTGAATATTTCAGGAGATTTTAAATAAATCAACTAAGTTGACAAATACGTATATCTAGGTAGCCTATTCACTAGCGACGGAAAAATATATGGGGAGTTAGATAGGCGCATAAATTAGGGTAAGGAGGTTATCGATAGAGCAGGGTCCATTCTCATAAGTAAAAACATATGAAAAAGCCAAAATGACCATACATAATTCTGTAATTGTACCGACTGTACTACACGGTAGCGAGACATGGACATGACAAGAAAAGGACAAGAGTAAAATTAACGCGATTGGCATGAAACCTCTGCGCACAATTTGCGGGGAAACACTGATGTACAAAGTCCGAAACGATATAATCCTCAAAGAATCTGGTACAAGAGAGACACTAGTTGACATATGGGAAAGAAATCAGTTAAGGTGGTTCGGAAATGTTGAAAGAATGAAAGATGAATGACTGACCAAACAAGTGTATAAAGGTAAAGTAAATTACAGAATGCCCAGAGGTATACCGCCGAAAGAATGTTTAGAATCTGTGAATGAGACATTAATCCGAAGAGACATAAGAAGCCATAGAAACACGAGAGCTTGCATGAAAAAATGTTGTTGCCCGTCTCCTTTGCTTAGGACACGGGAAACACAAATTGATATTTTTAATAATATACAAGTGTTCTAGAACATTAACCTGCGTCAAAAATTGAAATCTTAAATTTGCTAGTAGCAAACACATTTTCTATATAGTGAGTCAACGACCTGGTTGCATCGTATCATACATCAGGTAGAACTTACCAGAACTTTTTTCAAATTCAACTTGTACCAATAGCCAAGACAATTTCAAATAGTGAGTTGAAAGCCCGAATGCAAAATTAAGCCAACAGCCGATGGAATACAGTATCTTCAATCTTTTGATAATGTCTCAAAAATATAAATTAAAATAATAATTTTAAATTTAATTTTGGCAAAACACACTGGGGTGAAAAGGTACTACACGAAAAATTCCCTCTCTGCTCATTTTTGCATGTTTTTGTTACTTTTTGCCCTCTAAACAATTTTTTCACTAATTCATTTCTGATAAATTTCATTTCATCACACACCATTCTCTTTCTGAATAAAAAACAAAGAGATTCATATATAATTGAATTGTATTGTCGCATACGGGAAGTTTTTTACTCGAACAAGAAAGTTGGTGAGCGATTTTGCCCCATTGTAGGGCTGGAAGGCAAAACTTCATTGATTCAAATTTGTTTCGGACATAAGACGCTATGCCTTCGTAATTTTGACCTATCCTTACACCATTCTAAATCATACTGTTCTCTTTTGGTTAAAATAACGTGAAGCCTTTACAATCATGAACCATCCTTATCCCACTATAATAGAGCTCACGGTGATTCACAGGACCACAATATTTGTGGTATTTTTTATGCACAAAGGATGATATCATTCTTCAGATGAAAAGTAATGAATCTGCAGAAAAGAGTCATTCACTTTGCTCAAAACTGTGATGTATCGCTGAATACAGTGTATATATTTTATTTTTACTAAGTTTGAAGAAGGTTTTACAACACGATCTATAATATCAATAAAATAATTGCACACTTTGGTAAAAACCTTATAGGCATGTATGTATATGCATATGTACGTACATATGTATGTATACGTATATGCATGTATAAATGCATAAATAAATGCTGACCAGAAACCCGAAAACTGCTAATGCCATTTTATATCTTTGAACCTGATAAAATCTATTGTGATAATCTATATTATTTCTTGAGGTGAAACGAATTGATTCCGTAACATGGACAAATTTTTTGTTCAAAAACGCGGCATTGAAAGTTTATCAGGTTTTGCGTCATAAGCATAATTTTTCAAATCATGCGTTCAGTTCATCGCCAAATATAGAAAAGTATTCCAAAAAAGTTGTAAAATTATAAAATTGAGAGAAAATCTTACTATTTAAATCTGGCTTAAGGACAGTAATAAATTTCACGACATTGGTCATGACGAAAAACGTCATAATATGAGAAACCCAATTCACTAGTGCCAATTTTGTTGTGAAGCCACGTTTCAGTAAGAATAATGATGCTATACAAGCAAATCGGTATCGCGAGACGTAGTTCCGACAGTTTAGTGCATATGCCTCTGACATTTTGGTAATATACATGTACTGTCGACTGATAATTACCCCCACATACATGATTAATTTCTTTATTTACTGCTTGTTTCCGTCTTGTCAAGTTGACTGGCTCGGCGCCGGCGTATTCTGATTCAGATTCGCACGTGTCTTTGTTATGATTGCTGTTCCGCCTCGATGCGATATAATGAGATCTGTTTCTCCGTTCAGGCGACGCCGTGGCGGGAGAAATGATCAGACCAGACGAAAAACAGAATCTGGTTAATAAAGGTATTAGATTCTGGTATTTAGTTTAAACACTAGTAGTTAATGTAGAAATTAATTAATGAAATTGAAAATCTAGCAATCGGAAATTTGAACGATTCACAAGTATGCCCAAACATTCAAGCATGCTGTTGGAACCGGGTGCACAAAAATGGCAAAATCTATAAGGCTCTTGAAACTTACCAACGACCGACGATAATTCGGTTTTGAGGTTTTAAAAATGCAATTGATACCATTTGTATCGTTCATACACTAATTTTTAACTTTTATAAGTAGTGCAGTATTTAAGCCTTCCAAGTTTTCTGTGAGAGAAAAACATTTAACCACTGAACTTAAACTTTGAGAGAAAATCACATGTGTTATCTTCGTAAAAATTCAAAAAAGTGAATTTCGGAAAAATTTCTTGAAATTCATGTTGATTTTTTCTTAGATACTTTTAATTTATATGTGCTTTAATTTCTTGATAGAGACATGCGTATCAGTATACTAATTTAAAGAAATTCGTATGCAGAAGAATATTTCAAAAAAATAATTATAATTCATGTAAACTTTTTAAAATATTTTTTATTCATTTATTACACTTTACGCGTCTTTTAGAAGTCTTAAAGACTATCCTAACGAGAACAAGGTCAGGACGTCGCTTAGAAGACTTTTAGACGACTTTCTATAAAGTCTTTATGAAGTTCTCAAAAAGACGTCCTCAGGACATCTACCGGACATGTGTGCCCACTGTGTAATCACCTCCTTGAGGACATTCTCCTCCATGTAGTATTAAGGGAGCTTAAAGAATAATTATTATTGTTTATTATTATGCAAATAATCATATCGCCTTGAAATATGATACTTCAAAAAAATGGTATGCATTATATTTGGAATGTATAACCATTTTTCAAAATGAACTATTTCGCAATGGATATTTTACAGTAAAACTTTATCATGTTTAAAGCATTCGAGATTAATATATTTCAAATTTTAAGAGTTTAAAAGTGAACCTATAATGAATAACTCCTGAAATTTTAAAGTGAAAAAATCGAAAACTCTGGGATTTAGAGCGAGTTGAAGTGAAAAAACACTGAAAATCATCGTTTCTCAAAAAATGTGTTTTTTGCATTTATTTTGGAAACAAGAAAAGTGACAGCTTTTTACAAGAAGAAAAAAAGATGCGCAATAAAATTTACTATGAGGATATATGTTTTAAAAATGAAAATTTTAATTAAAAAAAAAGTAGCTAAGGGGCCAACCGAATGGTGCACAAAAATTGTATACCCCCTTAGTGCATGCGACGGTTCAATTAATACACTGCACAATCTGATACAATAAAATATTTAATCACCTACGGACTGCTACACTAAGAGGTTAGGTTAATATACAGGAAGAGGTGACTCATACCGCCCCATATGACACTTGCAAGTAAAATAAAAATTTCACCTATTTTTGTTTTACAATTACATAAAAATATGTTAAAAACTTAAGGTTTATTTAATAAGCTTTCTAAATAACCACTGGAAAAACATCTAATATGTAATTTTGTGTGATTCTTGGACTTTCTAAACAAATGCAATGTAGCAGAATACAGGTCTTAACATTTTTACTTTCGTTTTTTCCAAATTTATTCAACATTGAGCGAAAATTTTTTTAAAAGAAGTTTGATAACGTTCTTCCTGATATTAGTACAAAGAAAAGTTACCAGAGAAATGATAGGTTGCGAGAAAATTGAGTGGCTCATCTTACCCCCTATGCTCATCTCGCCCCACCCTACCTTACTTCATATGAAGTAAAATTACTCAAATTATTAAAAAATATATATATATTTGACTTTGGATTTTTTTTATAAACATGATTGGGGTTGTTCATAAATTATTTTTGAAAGATTTTGAAGATTATTTTGAACGCAGTATTTTATTAAATAGCTGGAGACTTTTAATGTACATTATGAGAAATATAGCATTGAGAGAAAATATGCTGTATACTTAATAAATATTAGACTATATGCAATTTTTTATTTTTACTTTTCAAATTATTTTCTCTCAATATTACCATGTGGAAATAGGATAGATTTCCAAAATAAGAAAATATAACATTTTTCAAGAAACCCACACGGCTGCTTTTTTTGTAATAAATTTTTCAATATAAGAACCAAGTTTAAAATTTTAATACCAACATTTCTGAAAGTTATTCTACTTTTTCTGAGAAAATTTGTTTATCCCATTTTTTTTAGCTAAAATTATTGTTGATAATTAAATCCTACACCATTATAATACAGTTCTACAAATACCGAAAGATAACATTTATTTAGGCTAAAATTAACTCTGTACGAGGTAACTCCATAAGCCAATTAAATTTTTTTTTTGTATTATTCATATATATATATATATATATATATATATAAAGCTTTTGATTCAACCTCCCATAGACTTATCATCTGTCTGTTGGAAAGCTTAAAGGTTCATCCACACATCGTGAGATGCATAGAGAGATTAATGCCGCTTTGGGAAACCGGATTTTCAATTTCATCTGGAAAACATAGTGTGATCACTAATAGTGTCACCTTTCAAAGAGGTGTGTTTCAGAGCGACACCATGAGCCCTCTCCTCTTTTTCCTCACATTATTGCCACTATCTCTCGCACTTCGCCATTCTGAAAGGTACTTCTGCGGCAAACCTCGAAATCGAAAGCGTAAGGTCACTCATGTATTTCACATGGATGATGTTAAGGTATATGCTAAAAGTCAAGAGAAACTACATCTTGCTCTAGACATTGTCGAAGAGTACACCCAAGAGATTGGAACGGAGTTTGGGTTAGAAAAATGCGCCAAAGTTTATTAGAAGAAAGGGAAACTTAATGGAGTCCCGGAAGACCCTGAGCTCGTCGACAGAAGCGCTATACGATACCTTGGCGCTGAAGAGACCTATACATACCTGGGCGTGCCACAGAGCCGAACTCAGGACATAAACATAAGCAATTCACCTTAAATCTTCTGTTCCGCGACTTTACATCTCACGCCGTCAATGTGGCCGCGCAATACTAAATCTTGAATGTCTTTACAACAGGATTATTCTGGGTACAGCACATATAGCCGAAAATGGACAAAACCCCCTTCTTAAATGGTCAAGAAACACGAAAAAGTGGGCAAAGGAGCGTTTCTGTACAAAGCAGCGGATGAGGCTGCTGAAACACGCAGCCTTGACTTCAATATCAGGGATGAGCAAAATGTATCGAATCTTATCCATCTCGAGTATTCACTCCTGAAGACCCGAATTAAAAAGGCATAGCAAGAGAACTTTCGCGAATAGCTCCTCAACAAGAAGGTGCGCGGTATCTTCCACAGAAATGTGGAGGATCTGTCGATGTCGTCTGAGCTAACATCTGCTTTCCTTGAATCACCTGGATTGAAGTCGGGCACGGAGGGTTTCATTTTGACATGTCAAGACTGTGTCAGTTCCACTCTAGCATACCGTCGCCACATTTTGAGCCAAGACATTCTCGATGATAGCTGCAGAGCGTGTCATGCATACCCCGAGCATCTGGGACACATACTATCTAGTTGTCCAACTTATGCGGGAACGACCTACATCCAAAGGCACAATGCGGTACAACGAGTGCTTTATTACCATCTCTGTCAGTCTTACGGCATCAGCACAAATACCACTCCGCTAAACGCTCCTAGGGAATTAGAGTCAATTGTCGAGAATGAGAAGTTCCGGATATACTGGAACTTCATATTCTCGACAATTGTTTTTGTTGTGCACTCGAGGCCTGACATAGTTCTTCTTGACTTCGATATATATATATATATATGTATGTATGAGTATAAACGAGCGAGGTGATAAACATAATGATGTAGATATATGAGTGGAGGAGCGAGATAGAGAGAGAGGCATAAGATTTTTATATGTACTGTATATATGAACTTTAATGTAGTAGATATAGTCTGCAGTCATTGGAATGGATCATCTGTACAATGTAAAAATTGCATATATGTCAATTAAGAAAAAAGGAATCGAAAAAAACTTCACAATTCTTTGTAAAATGCAAGTTACTGCAAAAAAAGAAAAGAAAATTAGTTGAATCTGAATTTGTGTTTTATTTTATTTAATGCAACCTGAAAATCATATTTTTTATGTCATTTTCTTTTAATTGAAAAAATGCCATGCAAATCATATTCTTAAATTGATGTAGCTATCAGATGCAACCTGATCCATCAGACGTAATCTCTCAATGCAGAGGACGATTCCAGCGATGTTGACTGACTGACCTAAACATTCATTTATCTACTATTCGCACTTATTATTCTAAGGTCAAGGAACTCTGAAAGAACAACACACAAGTTTCTTTTTATTTGCTTTTTTAAAATTTATTTCCAAAAAACCAGTAAATTATACTTGAAAATAAGTAGACTATAAATTATATATATAAATAGAAAAAGATTTTCTTATCTCTATAAATTTAAATCCACGAAATAGAACTGTTCAAGAGACATTCAGTTTTCCAATAAAAGTACATTTTCAGTTGCGCAGTTAGAGTAATTTTCGTACATATGATGCGTACATTTAATATCATCAATTACAATCGTTTCACGCAATCTCTGTAGCGAGGGACATTCCAAATCAAGCATATAAATAATTTCACACGATGTTTCCAGAAATTGTTTCAGCCAATTCTTTTTTTCCAATCCTTTCACAAAAATTCTTGTTACATCTGTTAAAATGTTCTCGAGTATTACAGGTACTTGAGAATACGGTGAATTACCAGAATTCCAAGGTATTCCATGATGTTTCCGCTCTTCCCAAATGTTTATAGACTTATATTTTGGCGGAACGTTGTACCACTTGCAGGGTGGTTGAAAGAGAAAAGAATATGGCTTTATACCTATAACATCATAGAATGGTAATATAGCCAATTTTTTTAATTCAAATTTATTGACTGGTAACTTGAAGTCCTGCATATCCACCAAGAACTCCATCTCGAATGCAACTAAACTATTTCTACTTGGTTACAGCAGTTTTATACCAACTTTTTCACCCCACCAGTTATTGGTTTATACTCAACTATACGATCATGCAAAATTAAGCAATATGCTGACGTTTGAGCGGGAAAGTTTTCACTAGTTTGAAATTCCAAACGAACGTCAACTGGTCCGTATTTCAGTGACTCATTTTGTTTAGAGCAGTCAATGAAAATATTTTAACGTCATTTCAGACAAGATGGAGAATAAACATTTTTAATTAAATTTTATTCAGAAAAAAGATCTTTTCGTTTCACTACGCTGGGATTCGAACACCAGGTCAACTTCAAATAAAGTATTATAAATATATTAAATATTATTTATACGCATACCGATGCTATACAATTTCCAACAGGATCCTTCACTTTGCCATGCGGCAAAATTTCGTAGGTAGAAACTAATAGCAATGAGGACCGAAACTTTTCTAGCTGAAATACAGAGAGTCAAATAGGGCTGGAACAAACTGAAAAGAGCCACTTAAAGTCATATTCGCGCATTATGCAAGCAATCAGGTAGTCAATAAGAATGATTGCGAGATTTTCGAAACATCGCTACACCATTTCTCTAGATAGGATAAGTTGCAACTGATATTAAACACGGATAAATCCTAATGATTTGCAACTGTGATAATTTTTTATAAAATCAATAAATTCAATAAAAAGGGCCACCATTGCGTGCCAAAAATATTGGTTCAATTATCACCCAATTTGATTCAGTCTTGTGAACCCTAAGGCCAAACACACTTCACTAGCAACTATTTAACAATTTTGATCTCGAGGGCCAATAAAATTGACGGAAACATTTTGGCTAATACAATATTAAAGTACAAGGTTCAAACTTTCATTCGAGCCCTGTTGAAAGTTTCTAGAACGCCAGGTGCTCACATGCACAATGTCGAACAGATACTCGAGATCGCCCTTAAACGCTAGTTCTTTGAAGAATTGCGCTTTAATTTCAATTTTTCGCGTTAAATTCATGTTCACTTTTGACTACTTTTCATTTGAAGACTCTATTTGCTTATTGACATCTCTTATGTTCCTAATTGAAATGCCTGCTTCGTCCCAAAAGGCAATACACTTCTCAGCAGTACACGTAGAAATGTAACGTATAGTTTGTCTAAACATCTTTTGATGGTGAAAAAATACTCGTAGCACCTCTTTTTTGGAAGATAACTTTCGACTGCAGAAATGTTCACTTGTGTCCCCACCAAATTCATTTCCGTATCTTAGCGCGTTTTCGCCATCATTGACAGCATTGCACTTCTTCAATTATGCCTTGAAACTGACCGTAGTGATCAATAAGCCATGCAATAAAGTCAGGGATGATTATTTAGTGAAAGTTAACACGTCAATAGAATGAGACTGCAAATTAGATAGATTTATGCGACGGACGGGCACTTTTACGAAACCTAGTAGCAGTTCTCTTATAGCGTATTCAGTTATCCTGCACTGGTGCACGCCACAGCACTCAGACCTGCTCCGAAGCGAGTCGAAGGGAGAAGAAAGAACGTGAGAAGAAGTAAGAAGGAGCAGGTCGGAGTGCTCTGGCGTGCACCAGTGCAGGACTTGGAGTGTCTTCATCGAAGAACGGTTCTGGCTACAGCCTGCTTAGTTCTAAATAGTGCAGATTCTCTTATGCGACCTGTACATCAACACGAAGTCGTCAATGTTGCGGCGTTTTTATACGGTGCCGCAAATAGGGCCGCAGAGGAGCTTGCCCTATTATTATTATCTTTATTGTTATTACATTATTATTATTATTGTATATCATTACACTTTTCAATGCCTGTGCTGAGCTGCTCAATTATGTGTCTGCTGCTGGCGTAGTGCGAACAGGGCACTATCACCCCGATACCATTCGTCGAACTAAGTGTTCGCTTGCAAGGCTTATATGATAACATGTATTTAGTTTACCTTGCAGACAATTGTTCCCGTTAAATGATAATCGCTTACAATTCCTGGGTGGTGAATCCACTGTTGTTTGAATTCAACTAGCTTTATAAGTTCTATATCATGGTCTGGAAGATAGGAATTCACTTCTAGAGGTTTCACAATGCCGCCATTTTACAACAAAACCCAGGCTTTTAACGAGTCCACGTGAATAACTGGCAAGCGCAGTTCTTCCGAAGAGAAACCGTCCGATTAACATTGTGTCCAGAGACATCGGTTACTTTTATCCCGGAAAGTGAACTACTTGTGGAATTCACAAGACATCCGGTGGTCAATTACCATCTAGGTTCACTCGTTACCGAATCCGTAGGCACAATAGAATTGAGAATAAACGATCGAATTCTCACGTGCGAAATTATCTCCGCCAGTACATTACTCAAATCATCAGTAATTTAAAAATCCATAAATGAATCTTCCAAGACAAAGGTTGAACTTTATACAGTAGCCAGCTGACGTAGAATTGAATGCTGTCGAAAGTGATATCGATGAAGACTTTTTCGTTACAATCTACTTTCTCTTCAAGGATCTTAGAATAAAGAAAACCATCTCGGTACGACCCCGACTAGCGGGTATCGATAACCCCGTGGGTTCCCCCATTCTAGTCCCCAGAGTGTCCCTTCTTGTAAAACAAAATAATCGGGTGGTAAGGGAAACTTTCCAAGTTATGCCGCAACTTAATCCAACTTGTGTAATTGGGTCACGGTTGTTTCACAGAACTCAATAAAGGTATGCCAGGGTAAACTTGCTCGCAATTCTTAGTATTGTAAGCCATTCTCTGAAGTGTGATACGCCCAACGATTAAAATAAATAAAATAGAATCTAGTATACTGTAGATTCTAAACTTGGAAATTCAAAATCTTAGCTTCAAGAAATTCGCGGTCTTCACGAAATCTCAACTCTGCGTCGAGCCAAAAATTTGACTCCTGATGATGACATGATGGATATGAGTGCCGCGATGGCCACCGCCTTGGAGGGTATGACCCTTCAACAAAGCACGTTCCACATATCACTTATTTCATAACTTCCTGTAGGTATTTCAATTATTTCATCACCCACATAAAATTTATTTTGACCAATGTCTACATTCAGTATCGAATTGAAGGTTAGAAATTCAACAAGGCCAAGAGCGTAATTTGTATATGGAGATAACTCAATTGGAGGAAAATACTGACTTTCTAGGATGGAAGAAGGTCCCGATAATGTTAGTGTTAATGAATCATCCATGATGACGGCTAGCGTTTGACTGACCTGAAATCATTAGTCTCTGCATTTATATATATTATACAGGCTTTTAGAGTTTAATTGATTACATACAAATTTCAAACATAAATGCCCACACACAAATGTATCATAATTTTGATACATTTCGTAATTATATTTTACACTACCAACACCTAGATATTTAAAGGGATCCATAGGTTGCCGGAGATTACCAAAGCTATCATAATAAATTATCTTATTGTGAATCTTTTTCTACGCAACCCAATGAGTCCCTAAATTGTTTATATCATCTAGGTTAACAACAGCACTTTTATATTCACGTGGCCCACCCTCTGGTAATCCATTTCGCATAAAAACACCGCGAAAATTTGTAATTTTCATAGATTTTGTAAATTTAAGTAAATCTGCATCAGTTAGTGCTCGGTGAGGTAGCGTCACTTTGAGTTTTTTGATTTGCACTTAATTCCAGCTCCTTGAGTATATGGGTCTAGATGACATCCCAATCCTTCTTGATATGGTTTTAAATAAAGATCTTTCCCCACAGCAATGGCTTCCATTGCTTCATTATGACGTTTGCTTTCTTTAAGCTGTCGTTTTGCAGCATTTGAATCATTGATAGCTTTAGCTATTCCCGCAGCTTCACTGGCTAGTGCTCCAGTAGCACTTAGACCAGCAAAGATGGGTATATGAATGGGTAGAAAACAACCCAATTTCTTTGGAACTGGTCAAACTCGAGGTTTCTTCACACTTCTTTTTCCACCAGCTTTTTTTACAGCTGCACGCGCCCCTCTCATAGCAGATTTAATAACAGTTTGTCCATCATTACTTGGTATCATTGATTTTTTAGCTGCTGTAACGATTTTTTCAAGTGCGGTAGCACACTTTTTATTTTCAGTACCTATGCCAAATTTTGATTTTCGCCTATATCTGACTCTCTAAATAATACACGTTTCCAAGCTTTTTCAGCTAATACTCTATCAGCTACGTTTCTTGCCTTAAAGTTTTCTCTATTTTGCGAATAAGCGATATCGTGCTTTTTACAAGCAGCGTCAAGAGGATTGATTCCAGGATCACCTCGCGCAAGACGTTTTTCTAATTTCGTGCCTGGTCCACAATACTGGTATCCAGGAAGATGTAACTCTACTGGAAGTCTGTTGATGATGTTATTCAGCAGTCCTCTACGCGAGTTGCAGCGAGTTTTTTGTGCAATTTTGTCTGTTGTTGTTTGTGCAAAATTATGAAAATATGATTCAAAAGACGTTAAAAAATGTTACTTTTTCGTCTTTCGCCTCATATTCTTCGAATTTTGCATTAAGTCTTTCATTTTCCTTAAATTATAATACAATTTTTAAAACAAATGAAAAGAACTAGATATAGATATACGTGCACTAATGCATGCACATACGATTTAGTTTCAAGACCAATTGTACGCGGCGCTAGCTCTGGGTATCCATTGCTGCTTACTTCTCATTGCATTGACCGACCCTGGTGTGAACAGATAATTTAAATAAGTATCATTCTTATTAACTCAAAATCGGTAGCCCATCTCATTTGGATGTACACTGTTTTCTATTTTATAATCAGCCTCCAGCGGAGTCTCTATCTCGACTCGTTACAAAATTATTGAATTTTAAAATAAGCTTTAACCAAGTTTTTTCAAATTCAAAATTTCAGAATTATTAAGGTTAGATACTTAAATTTTTATTTAAATTATCTAATGCGAAATATCAATACTCAAAATAAGACAAAACAAAAAGTAGGACTTTCTTTGAAGTAATTTCACATGGAATCACCTTTACATGACGAAGAGATTAATTAATTAGTTTTAGAAACTTTCAATGATAGATGCATAATAATTGCAATATTTTTTCATTTGGTGCTTGTTTGCTTTTTTTTCTATAATAACTATTCATCATGTACATACATAAATCACCAATAATACATTAATCACCCTCTCTGGCCCTTAAATTTCTTAAATCTTTAGTGCTTTATTTTGCCTAAACATTAATTGTTTTTAAAATCGGTTTTTATGTAATCATCAGACCTTTATAATCATTCCTGAATTGTAAAAAATATCAGTTCTTCCGTAGAATTCTCAGTTTTTTTTTTCTCAGTTTTTTTCTCAGAATTTTCAGTTATGTTATTGGGCGATAGTTAACAGTTGCATAGTAATCTGACAGAGTTGGCACTAATTCAAAATACAAACAGCGATTTCAGTTACTTTTTTTGGTCGAAGATTATGATTTGCATAGTAGGGGAGCGGTGCCGAAGGCGGCGCGGCGGCTAATGTGACGCGTTCGAGTTTTCGAATATGAACGCATTTTCTGCTTTTGGAGGTAGTATCATTACATGTATTTATGTTTTCAACGTTACATTATCAAAAAATTGTGATGATTAAATTAATTGCCTGATTTTTATGACGAAAAGTTAGTTTTTGTTTTTTCGCTTGTATTGTTAGAGTAGCTAAAAATAAGTAAAAAATTACAGAAGTTTCGTGTGAACTCATAAAATTTTTTGGAAATATACTGTTCCGAGTTTCTTGAATGCTTTAAAGTTTAACATTTTGAGTAAAATTACTCTGGATAGAGATTTCAAGCTGAACTCTAGCTTAAAAGAAGCTTCTCGATTCAGCGGTTTTATCTCAAAAGTTAAAAGGTCAATAAAAATTATTAATGTCTAAATTAAAAGCGCCGGTATAATTACAATCTTAATGAGTTTCAATACTGGAAAACTCGTATTGAAGAAACGTCCTTTCTCAGCATTGTCCAATTTAAGCGTGAAAGAGATGCCTTAAAAAAAGGGTCAAGCTTCCGTAAACCCTTTTTTTTTTAAAGGGATTTCTTTCACGCCATTTTCCAAAGTGAGTTATTATGGACAGTCAAGTTTAAAGTTTATTGTACCAGTTTTCATTGTTATATTTCCCGGTTTTTCTACTGATGACGTTAGTGAGTTTATTTTTAATTTTCTTAATTTCTTTACTTTTTGTGGCTTGCGATACTTTCCTTAGACTATGTCTCAATGTTATTGATTCTTTGATATCTTCAGGCAGATATTTTTGATTAGCTTAAAAGTGTTTTTTTTGTATAGATTGTTCAATGACAGAGTGCACGGAACTATAATAGTTTTTTACTAATAGTTTTGTATTGAAAAAATAATGCAATTATTTACAATTTGAAAGAAGTATTTGCTTCTTTTTCTCTTCGTGCAAATTGTGATATTAGAAGACAGTTTTTTATACTGGAAAGCAAGTATAAGAAACCAGCGGGGTGCCTTTTTTCATGCGATCGTCCTCGTCTTTCATGAAAGCACATGCTGATGAAAGACGAGGACGGTCGCCTGAAAAAAGGCACCCCACTGGTTTTTCACAATTGATTTCCAATATAAAAAAATGTCTTCCAATATCCCAATTTGCACGAAGACGAAAAGAAGCACATACTTCTTTCAAATTTTAAATAATTACAAATAGTTCAACTAACTATCTCTAATTTAAATCATTTCATTATCTTCATTAGAACTGAAGATAGTAAAGTTGTATATTTATGTACAAAAAATCAACAATTTGTTATATTCTGCAAATTTTTCAACAGGAATTTGTTTTAAAATGTTTAAGGTACCACCAGGAATTTTTTCAGATTTTTCCTATTATTTTTTCAATACAAAACTATGTTCCAAAGTTCACTGTCTTTAAGAACTGTCAAATTTCCCTACTTTTTAACAGATTTCTGGATCTGTAAGCTATACATTTTTTTGGCATATTCGTTTCAGGCTCATTAACGTACAACACTTTGACCTTCAAAATGATCCTTCATTCATTGAGCTACCATTATTTCTTCACTTACTTTTTTAACGTCAAAGCCAGAGGACTCGACTTTTCTCGCTGATTAGGTTTTTATTTATATTATTATATCATTAAGCCGTTTCCCTTTCGGGGTAGGCGTGAATTGCTCGGTTGGAAAGTAGTGATGTGTGGTTCTCTTTCAATTTACTTGCTCTCAAACTGCAATACTCGCTACTCAGGTATAGGGTTTTCTCGGCGACTGTGAGCCATGACTCATGGTCGTGCTCATCCACCCCCTTACCTGAACATTTTCCAAAATCCAGTAATTGCCTAGCTATCGCCGTGAACACTACAAATTACGCGCTCCGATTCTATGTCCGCAAAGTTCTCATTTACTGTAATCATTAAATGAACCAGAATATTTATATCGTATCTCCCTCGTGTAGTCATTGCTAATATAGTTACCTTCCCCACAAAACTGGTGACCCCGACGTGATTAGATCGTGATAAAAACAGTTAAAACTTATTTGTGCAGTGAAGTGACGCTATACCCTCAAGTGACGCTATCCCCCCAAGTGACGCTATCCCCCAAGTGACGCTATCCCGAAGTGAATGTACCCTGACCCTACGTGCAACATCAGTGAACTGTTTTACGTGACTGTGTACCTAGTGCAGTGAATTGTGACCATTTTTTCATTAGTGACTGTGTTTTATAGTGTCTTAATAAAAATGCCTGACAATGAGACGCAAGTTGAAGCAAGGATTGAGACAGTTTCTGTGAAGGTACCTCCTTTTTACCCGGAATAACCCGAAATATGGTTCTCTATGCTTGAGGCGCGACATCATCTGTAGTCCACCCACCGAAAACAGATACAACAAACTCAAAATAGAGCTTATTTGTCGATTAAGCACGTCCCAAGAACAAAAAATGCGGCGTCTCCTGGAACATGAAGAACTTGGAGAGCGCAAGCCATCAACATTTCTACGTCATCTCCAAGGTCTCGCGGGCATGGCAGTTCCGGAAAACCTATTGCGCTCATTGTGGATTGGTCGCCTCCCTAGCTCCATGCAAGCGATCCTGGCTACGCAAGCAAATGCTGATCACGCGACCGTCTGCGAACTTGCAGACGCGATATACGATACCGATCACAGAAGACAAATCTCCGAAACATCCGCGACAAAATACGATAACGTTATCGAAAGCCTTCGTCAAGAAATAATGGCTCTGCGTCGCGATTTTTCAGAAGGACCTTCTCGAGACAGTAATTCAAATCGCCCCGCGCGTTCGGGAAGCTATCGGTCGTGATCGCGCTCGCGTTCAAGACAGCAAACGGTCCAAGACAACGGGATGTGCTGGTATCACGCGCGTTTCGGCAACAAGGCAGAAACGTGCAATACACCGTGCACTTTCAAACAGGGAAACGACAAGGGCCCTCGCCAGAGGCGGTTAGCGATCCTTGCTCATCTTCGCGCCGCCTTTTCATGACAGATCGCGATACACGAGAACAGTTCCTTATCGACACTGGTGCAGATTTGTGCGTGTACCCGCGATCGCGAGTGCGCGGATTATTACGCAAAACATCTTAGGTTTTTTGAAGACTCTCAAACCAGTAAAAGGGAGAGAGTATAATAAATACTTGAACCTAATAATTTATTCGATTGATTTAAATGTTACATAAGGCCACTTATAAGGGCTACTTCCGTTCCGCAAGTAGCCCGACCAGTGGAAAATAAAACGCAAGTTGATATAAGGAATGACCACTGATCATTAGAACTACAAGAGTTCGCTAGCGGGTATCAGCCCACGATATTAGATCTTCATCATGCAGTGGTAACGAGGCAGACCCTTACAAGGATGGCGTGGTTGCTACAAGAGATTATTTGAATTTCCCACTTTTAGCATTGGGGTGCAAGTATCCGCGCACCTCAACTAACTACCACCCCGGCCTATTCTGATGTGACGAACGTTCAGACAAGTGACACGTGTATATCTTCCATGTTTTGTTATACGCAACCAATCATGACACAATTGTTGAGCATGCACCAATAAGAGCTCTGGTGTGTAGAGGTGGATGATGTCCTCCATACATCTCGCGAGCAGTAGGCATGGCCCCAAGACCACACACTAACTTTCCTTCATAACTTATGGGGGTTTCCAATATTGGAAACATTTCAATAAATTTACGGTATGAGATCTTCCGTGAAGGGGGAGCTGATATTTCATCGCAACCCCACTACTTATAAAATAAAGCCGTTCCAAGATATTCCACCATCCCTGGCACGCATTTTGAGAAACCACAGGTATTCTTACCCACGATTAATGGTCAGATATCATAATCGGACGCTAGCCAGACTCAAACTAAAAATAAAATAGGATGGGAAGACATTCCTTTTGCAGCTTTTTTGCAATACGACGAATGTAATTTAAATTCAAACGCGGAAGTTAATTACAGTACGGGACGTCAAACAGCCAATGAGATAAGGACACAATCGATTCAAGATAACATTAGACCAGTAGTGAAACAAAGCACTTTCACACCTGTTTACAGGTCGGGTTTCATGTTTTCGGAGGCACCAACTGTAATAGGAGCGAGTTTTGTCGACTACGCGCCCTTAGCGACGGGTCCAAGTAAATTTAAACCCCAGATTCAGCAGTCCACAATAGACATGCCCTATGAGAATTTATCATATGACTGTTCACTTTTTACACACTCCAATCAGGCGAGAGCGGGTAGGACCACTCATTTCCAGAATTATAATATGTCGTATTATAAAACGGTATATATTATAGTAAAGAAATGAGGAGTTAGTTCTACTGGGGATAATGCAATATGTGAGTGTAGAAAATTTCCTGTCTAGAGTAGAGGGGGGGGGGGGCGATCGGTTTCGGGTCTGACGGACGAAGAACTGTTGATAGGAATCGCTTTTATTCAAAATAAATTGCCATTGCAATGCATCCGATATAAATGTCATGCCTGACTTAGCTTTTGTGGTAGACATTTTTCTTGTTCGGTTACATAACCTCAAAAACAGCTAAAAAACGCGTTTTTTGCACTTATAGGTTAGCATATCTTGAAAACCTGACGTACAGGAGCAATTTTGAGCTCGGATTCGGATTCAGCGCATTAAAATCCTTCGGAAATGTTAGGTCTGGACTCTGGCTTCAAAATTTGTCGGCCTGTGTTATTAAATAATTATATAAAAAAATGATTTTACATGATTATAAATTCATGTAAATTTTAATAATGTATACAAATTAGGATGGTCCAAAAAACGCTTTTCGAGCTACCGGGCGAGTCCCCCCCCCCCATCAAAAACTTTCCATTTTCGGAGAAAAAAAATCCCTAATTTTTGTTTTCGAAATTCGAATATTAACACGTGCCGCCGGGCACTTCAAAATCCCATTTAATTAACATGAGGAAATTTTAGATTTTTGTAAAATTGAACTCATACTTATGGGTTTCATATAAACGTGCCAACTTTTTTAGGGATTGAAGAGGAGTACCTATGAAATAAAACGATACTAATAACTTCTATTTTTGACCCACCCTTAACCCCCTCCCCACAGCGCCCCAAATATGACCCAAAAATAAAAAAAAATTACATTTTTACGTATTGTTGTTACTTTTTAGCAATTTCTGTCGTCTTTTTCATACAAAGAATTACTATTGGACAATTTGAATATTTCCCATGACTCTTTAAACAATTTCTAATTGTTTAAACAAATGCAAAATATGTAAACAATTATGTCTTCGCAAAAAATGTAAATAATAATCGTATTTTCCGATTTAAATGTTATATTTTGTCATTGTTTAGCGTAGTACATTTTTTTTCGAAACATTACTAAATTATTTAAACAATTACTTATTGTTTATTCTCCAAATTTCTCAAAATTGACAAAGAGATGTCCAGTTTTTTGTCAAATTGGTATTCTATGCTACTTTTTGTTGAATAATTATATAATTTTGATACATATTTTTAATGTGTAATAAATTTATATTTTTTTTTGAACAATTTTGATTTGCTTAAGCAGTTTTTTTTCGATAACTTTGAAAAAATAAAATAAAATACATATAATTATTTTTCTGACTGTATAGTATATAAAAAGAATATATTAACCATTTTTTAATTGTTTAAACAAATATAATTTGTTTAGACAATTATTTTTCCAAAAATATTATTTAAATAGTATTTTATGAATTAAACATAATATTGAATGATTTCGAGGAGTAGTAAATTCTGTTAAAAACGCCGTGTCATTGTTTAAACAATTTTTATTCGTTCAAACAGTTTTCTGTTAAAAAATGTGGATCAATAATATAAAATATTACACATAGAATTATTTTCGTAAATATATTTTATTATATATTTTTGAAAATTCCCAGAATTCTTTAAATATTTGGAATTCCCAGAATTACTTGAATATTCGGAATTCTCAGAATTCCTTGAATATTCTGAATTCCTTGAATTCTCTAAATTCTTAAATTTTCTGAAATTCCTGAAATTCTCTGAATTCCCTGCAATTCTTGAATATTCTAAATTCCGTAAATGCTCTGAAAGTCCTAAAATTCTCGTAATTCCCTGAATTCGCTGTATTACCTGAATATTATGAATGACCTGAGTTCCTAGAGTATTCTGAAATTCCCTGATGGATCTCAAATCCCTTAAATTCTGTAAATTTGAAAATTCTCTGAAATTTTTTATTTCTCAAAATTCCCTGAAATCCTTGAATATTCTCAATTTCCTGAATTCCTGGAATATTCGGAATTCCTGAAATTCCTTGAATTCCCCAAGCGCTTTAAAAATTCTTGAATTTTCTGAATTCCAGAAAATCTATGAATTCCGTGAATTCCAGGAATATAATGAATTCCCTGAACGGTTTGTAATTTCTGAAATTCTCTAAATTCTCTGAAATCCTTGAATATTCTGAATTTCTTAAATTCTTCGAATTCCTTAAATTCTTCAAATTCACTGAATTCCTTAAATTTCGCTGAATTCCTTCAATTCATTGAATTCCTGAATTCTCTGAAATCTTTAATTTCTTTAGATTTCCTAAAATTCTTGAATATTCTAAATTTCCTGAATTCCTGAAAACCTTCAATTTTTGGAATTCCTGAAAATCTCTGAATTCCTTAAATTCACGAAATATTATGAATTCCCGAAACGGTCTGCAATTACTGAAATTCTCTAAATTCTCTCAAATCCTAATTTTTATGTGCGAGCCTGCAATGTTTCAAAAACATTACATACCTAGCTTCTGACAAAAGTTGTAGTGAAAGTTCGAAGTTCCACAAAAATCAGATTTTAATTTTTTCTTTCTCATGTGATAATTTAATACCCACATGGCTAAATTACTTCAGTTTGGGCTCATGTAACGCCAAATTTAATAAGCTTTCCAACGATTAAAAAACTATATTGTATCTTTATTCTGGACGGAGTTATCACTTTTCAAAGTTAATGATCATTTTTATTACGTTATCCGGTTAGTGACAAGAAATAAAAAAAATTATTTTAATTGATCAACCAAACCGATCATGATAATGAATGTATGTATAAATAGCCTCAGTTGGAGTAATTTCGTCTTTTGTTTATTAAATTATCACGTGAGAAAGACAACGAAAAAATCCCAAGAGTTGAAGTAAATGTACAAAATTGCTCAAAAATCGGAATTTTATTTTTGTATTTCACACTTGATAACTTAATACCCACAAGGCCAAATTACTTGCACTACGACTCATTCAACGCAGAATTTAATAAGCTTTCCAGCGTGTCAATGTTCCTCCTTGTCCTGAAATCGCTATCATCTGTCAGAAAGTGTCTGCTTTCCGCGGTTGGTCTTAATGTCACTTCCTCATCTTCGTCTGCAGCTTGTTCAAGCAGCGTTTGGGGAATCGCTCTGTGTGCATATCCATTTTTCGAGAGGTAGGCACGTTGATTTCGCAATGACCGATGCGAGACGTTCTAAAGCTATGGGTGTTTCTGGCACCACAAAGTGTCTAGCACGTCATCCTTGAGTTGATTCGTCCACTCAATTCGGACGTTTTGCCGGTTTGTCGTCGTGTTTCTATTTAAATTATTATTTGCAGCACTCCGAACTCTAGGATGATCGGCATCTACAACTTTTTGGTGGTTTAATGATGTTATTTTTGTTCCCACGAGTAGCTAGGGAACGGGGTTTTCCATCTTTGTAGAGCCCCACATGCAAGGGTAAGGCTGCATACTTTGAGAAGTCGCCCGGTATCCCAGAGACACCGCTTAAGACACCTCGCCCAGGTCCCATTCAGCTTTCGGCACGGTTGTTACGCCTTCGCTTAGGGATTATTCCTTCGGAACGATACCTGGACATTTTTCCGCGACTGCTTATCAATTACTATAACCATATTCAGCAGAAAACCTTGTTACGAGGATCCTCTATCCGCAACCCGAGGACGCGTTCGGTGGCTTTGTCATGGGCCCTTCGGTTCGATTCTCTAGGAATCGATTATATTATTTGATTATTCTATATATAATTATTATATATTATTAATTATATATATATCACCCATCTCACGGTTGTAAGACGTGACCATGAGGAGATTTACCGTTGTCCTACTGGGAGCCGGTGTCATTTTTAGATGGCAGTTGCTCCCAGTGGGACCCTGCGGTGGCAGTTTAACTTTATTTTTTAATTATATATATATATATATAACGATAATAATATATAATATTTAATGTATAATTATTATTATTTTTTCAAACTTATTCTCGGGTTAAAAAGAACCCGGTTTTCCATCAAAGCCACGGACTAAGTCAAGTGACTGATGAGATGAACATGTAATTAGTTAATTTAATACGTCGTATGAAATCATTTGCGATGATTTTGTAGGTACACAATTAGGAGCATGGTGTATTTGCAGTTCTTCTTTTACCGCTGTTATGCTAACACAGCGGCCGCGAGTATTGAGATGACAACAGCCGCTTCTGGATGCTTTCTTAGAGCTACCATGTATCACTCTATAGGCTTTTAGTCGCTTGCTTCCTCATGGTCCAGGAAGTTTCTTACAATGCGACAGGTGTTTAATAAAACCGCCTTCTGAGCTGCTGATAGTACCCTACTGACTCCTAAATGTTCAAGATGTTCAGTGCATCTTGCGTGCACATTGCCTGTAGCCGAAATCACAATTATGTTAGCGTAGGGTACAAGAAATTTCTAAATGTTTTATATCATTTATATAGCATTATCAAGAAAAATAATTTACGATGCAAGATATCTTTTAACTATTCACTTTACTATTTTCTGTTAAAAACTGTTGATAAAATGCATGATTTAGCTACTTTTAGTGCTTTGAAGAATTAGTCTGGAAGTACGTTTCCCAACAATAAATATAGTATGTTAATTATTGAACATTTTCAATTGAAAATTATTTCGTTAGTTAAATTGCTGAAAATCTGTTTCTAATGTCTCTCACATTTATTCCTTTGAACATCTCGATAAAATTTGTTTCAGATGTATTAAAAACTGTATATCTTGCAACGTTTTTCCTTATACCACTTTGTGGATCATCTTCTTTTCTTTTGAATGGACTTGCGAAAATCTTTTTAAAAGTGTTTTGCTCCCTCCATTTAACTAAATTAATAAAGAAAATACATATTGAGTTCTTAGAGTATTCAAAATGAAAAATTAAAAGCTATATTATTTTTGTAAAATCTTTTTGCAGAGGGAAATAAAATGCAATGGTGTGTAAAATTAATAAATGAAATAATTTATCACTTCATTAAAAGTCTAATCATTTTTATTGAATAATAATTATTTATAATAATTATTAATTAATTATGATAAATAATTTATAAAAATTAATAATAACCAATGAATTATAATTAATAACAGTTAATAATTAATAGTGAATAATGATTATTAATATTAATTGATAAAAATTAATAAATAATAATGATTAATAACAAATCATAATTAGTAACAATTAAAAATTTATAGTAATCAATAATTAATAATAATGAACAAAAAATAATAATTACTAATAATAAATAACAATTGATAATTAATAATAATTAATATTCATCAATAATTAATAATAATGAATAACAATCAATAACTAATAATAATGAATGAAAATCAATAATTAATATTAATTAAAAACAACCAATAAATTATAATAATTAACAACAATCAATAATTACCAATAATTAACCACAATTAGTAATTAATAACAATTATTAATTAATAATTCATAATAATTAACAACAATTAATAATTAATAATAATTATTAGCAATTGATAATCAATAATAATTATTGACAATTGATAATCAATTTAATTAATTGAAAATAAATTGATTAAATATCATACAATTAATGAAACTTAGTTTTGGTTCATAAAGTTATTATTATTTTTAATGTTTATACTCCAAATGAAAACTTTTACTATGAGTAAATGGGGTTTGAATCTTTTTTTATGCGTGTCATATATTCGTCTAATATATATGTTTGAATGATAATGACGATCATCAAGAACCAAATAATGATGATAATAATGATGATGGTGATGAAGGAAATCTTGCATACTAACCAAGAAAATTCTTACCGCTTGTGAGAAACGACCAGTGCCGGACCAAAAGTTTTTGGTGGCCCGAGTTATATTTAATTTTCTTATCTGAGCCGGGATATTTTTCTGACATTTGTCACTGAAATGTTGTATAATAACTAGGAGAGAGTTAAGTATAATGGCTGGCTTTGAATTAAATGTTCTATAAATTATGTGATTTTGATGGGGTGCATTTTTTAAGGTCAAGCTCATATTATCAGCGAACACGTTTTATTACTTAAATGCTGATTTATTTAAAAAATATGAAGACTTTAGAGTAAGAAGTATACAATATAATGATTCTGGTTGTAAAGAAAATACCTTGAAATGAAAGGTCTCAACTTAGAAGAAATAGGTTTCAAATATTCAAAAATGTCTTATAATTGAACACTAAATTTATAGAAGATTTCACAATTTAAAATTAGTACGACTTACTTGTTCAAAGTTCAGATCTTGGCAGAAATGAAGAAAAAATCAGCACAGTTTTATAACAAAATCGATTATATTCGACGGTACATAAACCCAAGAAAATGTTATTTTTTACACTTTTTTCCTAATATTACTGAAAGAGAGGTAAGAAATATTTCAAGCTAGTACTAAATATTTGATGCAAAAATGTTATATCTTTTACCCTATCTTGAAAAAAATGCGAATTGTTTCATTATGAAAATTAAAAGATTCATTCTTGAATTTGTGAAAAACATGTTTGATATAAAATATTTTCTTTTCAAATTTACGACCACACAAAACAAAACATACAAGAATTATAAGAAAATAAAAAAATGTATGGATAACAAATCCACTATATATGCATTGATTAAAAATAGTATAAAACTTATTAAAATAAATACTAACATGAATGAAAAGTAAAGTATGAAAAAAAACTTCTAATTGAAAATTTGTCAGAACAAATATATAATTTGATCTGCTTTGATGTTTACAAAATCGTGAAGACAATTTTTGGAAAAATTCATATTTTCGACCTTTTAGAATTTTGGACTTTTACCCTAAGACTAATAATTTTTAAATGTGGTAGCCGCTGGCACGGGAAATGAGCAGGATTTTTTTTAAACCGAAACGACCGTGAATTTAGTGATTAAATAAATGTAAACGTCCGATTTCAACTTTATAAACTATTGAAAATTTTAAAATAATTACAAATAAATAAACTCATTATTAAACTCTTTTATTCGATTTTAAATTACACACGTTCAAATATAGATTCAGTTTTAAATATTCCATTTTAATCCATTGCGAATTAAAATTTTAATGCAAATCTCGGTAAGGCCTAGTTTGCAGAGAAATTGTAGGAAAAAGCAGAGCTTCCCTGCATTTGTCTGCAAATTTTTCTCTCTACATGGTACTTTTTCCTTCGGTGGCCTTGTCATAGGCCCTTCAGTTCTATTCAAAAGGAATAGAAACCGAAACCGAATATATATATATATATGTGTGGAATTTTGTCATAGAATTTTTACTAAAAACTCTATGTAGAATTTTCATACGTCATTTCACATTATATGGAAATTCACTATGGAAACTCTCTATGCAGGAGTTGTATGCAGGAATATTATGTAAAACATTCCTATGAAATTCACCATGTAATTTCCATGGAATACTTTCCACAAAATTTATTCAGACGAGAGAGAGTTTTTGCAGAAAAATTCAAGACAATATATTTAGAATATAAATAGATACATTCAATATAATAACTAAAAATAATGTGTATGTTTCATGTGGAAATATTTTATGAAAAAAATTCTATTACATTTTTTTTGCAGGAACTCTAGTGAGATCTAAGAAAAATAATTTCATCTGTAATTATCTGTAGAAATTATAGGTATTTTTAGAAAATATAACTATTACTAAAAAATTTAGAACTCTATTCTTGCAGACTGAATTTTAAACTTCAGAGTGTGAACCCGTGTTTTTGATTAAAGTAGGATATCCTTGGCGGATTACCCACCGCGTGAACAGGATTTGGCAGTATAGTGATGTGAAATGATTGCAAAAACAAAATATCCTAAGCTTGCTAACTAGAATTTAGAGAAGTGCGAGTATGTGCGCCATGCGGGAAGTCCTCATTATTATATTATGAACTTTAATTATCTCAGTTCTGTTGAGAGTAGAACGTCGCACTTATGCTTCCGGTATTCAAAGCGGTGCACGATTTACAGAGAAAACTTGCGAATGCGTGACTTTATTACTTGTAGAGGGTTGAAAACAAAATACAAATTTAGCCCAGAAATCGTGGATGAGTAACGCGACGTATACTATGTATATTTAACAACACTGAAAAGACAGTGATAGTGAATCAAAAGTGCGCACTTCCGTGATCGTTCAAAACCAGCTCATATTGACCCAAATTTATATACTATCCAAATTAATAGTATCACTATTGAGCCGAAATAAATAATATTGCTTCATTGAACATGTATTGAAATCAATTTAGTATCTACCTTAATTGAACGAGCGCAATAATGCATAGATTTGATTCAACAGCATTTTTTTCTCAGTGAATCATTAATTATTTACTCTCTAAATCTGAATAAGTCGAAATTCAACTAATTAAATCAGCACCAAAAATTCAACTGATAAATCTGTTATTTTCCTAATTTCATTGATTGAAATAGTAACATACATTGTCCAAAATCTGAACTTTTCTACACTATGTTCAACACTATTATATCAAATATATTTCTGTATCTCAATCTGGTACTGCTTATTCAGATTTTGCAAAATAATGTACAAATGTTATTTTTCATGATTTGAATTATGTTAAGTAAAAAAGTTTTGACCATGAAAAATCGATTTTTAAAATATTATTGAGTGTTAAAAAAAATACAATGGATATTTTTAGAAATCCTTCAGTGAGTTTCAAGATATTAGTGATGAAAATAAGCCCTCCAAATTTCATCAATTTACCTGCAACCGTTTTCAAGTTATCGTGTTCCCAAAAAAGTGTGACATCCACACATATACCCACAGACACACGCACACAAACACATCCTACACACATGCGGAGAATTGTTTAGAACATTGTATTAGACATAATTAAATTAAAGAAGTTTTAATTAAATGACTTTAAAAATTTTGGAAAATGTTACCATTACAAAGCTTCCTCTATGAGAAAGCAAAAACGAACCCTTAAAAAGAGTTCTATTGTAGTCTCATTTCGACAGGATGCCTACTTTTACAGTTTTTCCTGTGAAATATTAACCAGTGAAGAAGCGAAGAATTAATTTCTCGATTTCCTCATTCAGTAAATCAGTACTGATCCAATTGCCCATATCAGCGTGTGTGGCAAATGCAAGCAATCAGATCGCGTTCACGTGGGCAAGAGCTGGCGATGGATCGAGATTGGATTGGGAAATCATACATATAAGCCCTAACGAGCAGTTTCCACTCTGAATCATTGAAAATGTAGTAAACCGTCGCGTTGGCGGCTAGCTGGAGGCGTGAATCATCCTGTCATCTCCGTTTTTCGTACAGTCTTCTCCAGGCTCCTGCCGTGCGATAGAAACTGCACCGCGAGTAAAGTTCTTCTCTCCACATTCCCACGGTAGACCGATTCCGATGTCGCAATCGCAACAATGCAGAAATTGCGCTGGCGTCGATCGACTGGCAATTACCGGTAACCTCCACAAGGGAAGAGGTCTCGCGCGTCCTCGGAAACGGTCGGCGATCCTTTTGCGAAAACCCATCTTCTCATGCGACAAAAAACGAAAAAAAGACATCTTTGCTCCCTGGAGATGACCGTCATAAAGAGCTAATGACCCAATTTTCTACTTCGAATAAGGTCAAAGGAGAGCCTACTTCCGTTAGGCCATCCTGGTCTTAGGAGGATAGGAAGGGATTAAAATTGATAGAGATTGATAGAGAAGAAAACTTATCCTGCCGTGCGACAAAAAACAAAACAATTTTTTTTCGTTTTCTGGAGATGACCGTAATAAACGGCTAATGACCCAATTTTCTACTTCGAATAAGGTCAAAGGAAATCCTACTTCCGTAAGGCCATCCTGGTCTGAAGAGGATAGAAAGGAATTAAAATTGATAGAGATTGATAGAAAAGAAAACTTATCCTGTCGTGCGACAAAAAAACAAAAAACAAATTTTTTGTTTTCTGGAGATGACCGTAATAAACGGCTAATGACCCAATTTTCTATATATATATTATATATTATATATTATATATCATTATCAATATCAATAAGTCAATACGAGTACTGGAATGATCAGTATGGCGAGTGGAATCATGAAGCAAAATCGAAAGTCTGAAAGAGTATAGCACAGATGTTAGATGATATCATACAAAAAAAATTCCATCGCCCTTTCTCTCGTCTCTGTCTCTTCGAAAGAGCGATCTTTCGATACGGAGAACGTATTTTGGGGTGAATGAAAATTTCTTTTTGTGATAAAAAAAACTAATATTTTTGTTGGGGCACATTCTGAAGCACAGAATCCTAGTCAAAGTCAAGGATGAAAAAAGACAGTTATCATATACTAGATAACTAATGTTAAATTGCGATAAATACGATATAATAATTATAAAATTATTCAAAATTACCAAAGAACATAAATTTTCAACAAATAATTTGACTTTTCAACAAGATATTTAAAGTTTCAGTTGAAAAAATTAATTTTTAACAAAAAAAAAGAAGAATTTTTAACTAAAGTTATGCATCTTTCACAAAAAAAATTAACTTTTCTGCAATTAGTTCAATTTTTAACTGAAATTTTTAACCTAAAAGGAGGAATTGTAAACAAAAATATAATCATTAATATCTAAATCAACAAAATGTCTTAATTAAAAATGAAAAATAACTGCATTCAACCAACAGAAACGAATTTTCAACAAAATGTTTAAATTCTTTGCTAAAACAGACTAATTTTCAATTGCAATTTTTAGTTACATTTTTGAATAAAGACATTTATTTTTGCATGAACATTTTTAATAAATATTAGGTTATTCGATATTTTAGATTTATTCCAATTCAGAATTAGATATTTTTTAAATCCTCTGAAATCCAATTAAATTACTGAAATAAATTAAAAATTCCTTAGAATCTGTTAAAATACACCACAACATTTCAACTCCTTCAAAATCTTTTGAAATATATTGAAATTATTTAAATATCTTTAAAATGCCTTGGATTGTTCCAAAATAGCCTATAATAGTTCCTATCCTTTGAAATTTCTTAAAATTATTGAAATAAATACGAAATGTCTTGGAATCTTTAAAAATCCCTTTAAATCTTTCAAGTTATTTGAAACGTTTAAAATCACTTGAAGCTTTCCAAAGCTTTAGAAAATGACTTAAAATCTTTTAAAATCATATGATATCATTGAAATTACTGTAATCAATTAAAAATTCCTTAGAATGTTTTAAAATATTCTGAAAGCTTTCAAACCCTTAAATTTTTGTTTTCTAAATTACTTAAAATTTTGTAAAACTTTCGAAAATGTCGTGAAAATATTTGAAATACTCTAAAATATTTCCAATTTTCTGTAATCAATTTAATTACTGAAATCAGTTGAAAATTCATTGGAATATTTTTTAATTTCTGTTGGGAGTTTTCGTAATTTTGCATTTTATTTAAGATTACCTTCAATATTGAGAATATTGACCCATTTTCCTAATCCTTTTTTTCATCAGCTAATAAAAATTTCATCGATCCATGTTTTGCGCAATTTTAGATATTGTAACAGTATTCATTGTCGGCCGGTGATTTACTTTGGTCTTTATCGACAGACAATGGCAGATTCGAGCAGAATCTGATTAATCAATTCATTATTGCTTCCTCATAGTTGGAGGTTTGTAATCAGCTAAATTTTCGAATATACTTTTTTGACATATTTTTTCATATTTAAGATAATAATAAAATAGATCAAAATTGAAACTTTTTTTTCATTATAAATTAAAATTGAAAATTATTCAACCTTTTTCGTTTAAAGTTTCTTGAAAACTTGTCTTTTTTGGCAGAAAATTAATCTTCTTGCCTGAAATTTAATCTTTTTTGGTTACAAATGCAACTACTTGGTTAAAAATTAATCTTTTTTATTCACTAAATAAACTATTTTGTTGAAAATGTGCCTATTTGATTGATTTATACTATTTTTTATTTCAGATTAACATCTTTTTTGTTTGAAACAATATTATTACATGTTTCGTTGAGAAGTCATCAGCTCGTTTGGTTCAAAATTAAACTATAGTTTCAACTATTGTACTTTTTTATACTTTTGTTTATACTTTATACTTTTAATTTACTACAATAAGTTAAAACTTCAAAATGCATTTTTTTTGGTAGAAAATTAATCTCTTGAGTTCAAAATTCATCTTTGTAGGTTCGAATGCAACTATTGATTTGAAAATGTAAATATTGGGTTGAAATATCAACTTTTCAGATTAAAACGTCACCTATCTTCTACAAATTTCATCTTCCTTGGCTTGACAACTCATCTATTTTTGCATAAAATTCAAGTATTTCGATGAAAATTAACTTAAAATTAACTTTTTTACTGAAAATTCAACCATTTGAGTGAAAATTCATCTTTGCAGCTTGATAATTAAACCAGTTAGTTGAAAATGAAATTTTTTTCGTATCTTTAAAGGTGGAAAATTTAATTATTTATTTTAAAATACCAATATTTGATTCAAAATTTGTTTATTTTTCTGGACATTCAAACTACTTGGTTGTAAATGCAACTGTTTGCTCGAAACTTAATTTTTTTGTAGAAAATTTAAATATTTGCTTGAAAATTATTTCTTTCTGAAATCTTTGAAAATATTTAAAATATTTCTAAAACTTTTAGTAATATTTGTGAAATTTTCGAATTGCAGTATATTACTCAGTTTTATAATAACTTCTTGATTAATCATCGCTGAGATAATTAATTAATCTGATGTGCAATTATGTTTTGTCTTTCCATGAAGAAAAAACAAGATAACCCCCCTTCACCTATATACCCATCCACACATCACTACTTTCCAACCGAGCAATTCACGCCTACCCCGAAAGGGAAATGGCCTAATGATATAATAATAATATTAATAATATAAATGCAATAAAGGCGACTTGCAGATGCACTCATTCCACCAATTCGGAAATGAGATCGTTTACTACGTCGTTTACTAAACCAATTTGCGACGTAGTCTACGACGTTGGATCCTACGTCAGTTTCTACGTCATTGACGACGTAGTTTCCTACGTAGTTTACGACGTCGGAATTTTCAATAATGATATAAATGCAAAAAAGACGACTTGCAGTTGCACTTATTGTAAAGACGAATGCAGTCCAGACCTATCGTTATATATCTGCAATTGGGTATGATATAAAGTTGAAATATCCGTAAAAACATGTGCAAATACATGGAAAATGGGGCAATGAAAATTCGCTTTTTTTTAGGTTGAAAGTTAATTTTTCAAACTGAAACTTTAACTAATGTATTTTTAACTAAAGACTGATAGCTTTCACTTGACAATTGATATTTTTCACTTGAAAATTGATATTTTTCACTTGAAAATTGATATTTTTTACTTGAAAATTGAAATAATAAATTTTTTATTGAAAGTTCATCTTTTTTCATTAAAAATGCCACTGCTTGGTTGAAAGTTCAACTAATTTGTTGTAAAATTATTTTATTAGCTGAAAATTGATCGTTTTCATTAAAAAATTCAACTAGTTTGTTGATAATTCATGTATTTTGTTGTAACTTTGTCTTTTTTGGTAGAAAATTAATCTTCTTGGTTGAAAATTCAACTACTTGGTCGAAAGTTGAACAATTTTGCAACTATTTGTATGAAAATTAACTTTTTGTTTGAAAATTTATACTTTCGGATAGAAAATTGAACTGTTGCCATTTTTTTTTCTCATGATTGAAAAATATTTATCGGTTGACAGGTTATCTCTTTTGTTAGAAATTATATATTTTTTGGTTAGAAGTGAAAATTTTTGGTCAAAAATTAATCTGTCTTGGTTAGGAATTGAATTATTTTGTTGGAAATTCGTCCATTTGTGGTTGAATTCAATTGCTTTCGATTTAAAATAAATATGTTTTGGTTGGAAGATCAACTATTACATTTCTCGTTAACAATTAATCTTCTTTGATTTAAAATTCAACTACTTGCTTGAAAGCCTATCTTCTTTGTAACAAACTCATTTTTTAAAGGTTCATCTTCTTAGTCCAAACTTCAACTATTTGTTGAAAAACTTTAATTTTAAACTGTTTTGTTGAAAATACGTCTTTGGGTTTCGTAGCCCCGGGAAAAAACCCTTATCGTTTTGGTCGGATGTCCGTTCGTTCACCTAATTTTTTTCCGGGTGGGGGGGGGTAAGCGTAAGTGCACCTTTTCTACTCATCCTTCCTGTCTGTTCAATAAAACGTCACGTGCCGTTAAAAATCCGCCTAGTCGAGAAGAGATTCAAGTCTTCTGGCAGCAAGTATATGGAGATACTTATCAGCTAAATGAAGACGCTTCAGATATATCTGTCTTTCGTAACTTTTGCCAAAGGCGAAGGTTACAAGGTCCAGAGGGAGAGTGTCCACTAATTACTGCTGAAGAAGTAAAAAAAGTTATCGCTAGAACTAAGAACTTTTCGGCGCCCTTGCCAGATAAAATTAACAATTTTTGGCGGAAGAAGTTCACTTCCGCGTCACAACATTTAGCTTGTATATTCACTACATTCTTAAACGGAGAACAAGCCATTCCGCAGTGGCTAGTGGAAGGACGCACGGTATTGATCTCTAAGACCGGAGATTTGTCAAGTCCAAAGAACTAGAGGCCCATAGCTCGTTCAAACACCAGCTACAAGCTATTCACTGGCATCTTCAAAGATAGGATATTAACATATATCGATCCGGCATGGAGTGTAATAGTTGAACAATGTAGATGCAAGAGATGGCTGGCAGTTTGAAGGGAGAATCTGTTAATAGACAGGTATATTACCCACGACTCGATCAGGTATCGACGCAATCTGTCCATGGCTGGGATTGACTACCTAAAGGCATTCGATAACACGAACTCTGAGCTACTTATTAAGCTCGATGAGTGCCTGGAGGTGCACCCAAAAATAGTAAGATGCATAAAAGAGATTATGCTCTTGTGGCGGACAAGATTTTTCATAACATCTGACAAAAGAGAAGTGAGTACCAGCTTTATCACATATGAAAGGGGGTCTTCCCGAAAGACTCTCTGAGTCCGATACTTTTCTGCATCTTCTCTTGCCTCTATCTAATGTGCTCTGAGGCAAAAGCTCTGGACACCTGTGTGACCCTCCGAACCGAAGATAATATAAAGTCAAATACCTTTTGTACATTGACGACCTTGAACTCTTTGCTTCCTCGAAAGAGGACCTTAACATCCTTGTGGAGTCGGTAAATAGGTACTCTAAAGGGATTGGCATGAGCTTCGGACTGGGCAAGTGTGCCTGCGTCCACCTACACCAAGGAAGACTAGAAATTACATCATCGCGCGACGATCAGGATCTTCAACTCATAGGCGGAAATGCAATTCAAAATCTTGGTAATGGAGAAACACATACATATCTTGGAATACCGCGAGCGGAAACCCAATATATGCGTCTCTTTAAAACGACACTTGAAAAAAGTTATCGCCAAATTCTCAGAAAAATTTGGTCTTCCAAATTGTCTGGAAAGAATAAGATCTAGGCGACCAATATGCTAGCCGTTCCTATACTGCTCTACACGTTTGGTGTAGTAATATTGAACGTCGATAAGTAAGTAAGCAAATAAATGAAACAAACAATTAAACAGCATTTGATTTTGATATATTAGTATAGATGTACATAGTATTTCATAGTTGTGTTAAAATATTCAAATTTGCGCAAGTTGTGTGAATGTCAAATGAAATCCTTTTGCTACATTTTCTGATTTGAGAAATAATCTTGGAGTGTCGTCAATGTTTGTTGGTTAATACTTGAAAGGTTCTGGATCTATGCGGGCTGAAAAAAATAAATAGAGAGATGTGTGAATTTTGAGGCAAGAACTTACTAGCTTTTGAAAATACGGAATTTTAGAGGATTCAGAATATTCGAGGAATTGGGGGAAAATTAGAATATCAATGTTTTTAGAGAATTCACAAAAATAAAAAATTTCGAAAGACACGTTTATAAATTTTGTATATTTTTGAAAATACCTATGTTGAATAGTGTAAAAATAGAATGAAAATCACTGAATCTTTTCAATGAAGTAAAGTGAGATTGAGAGACATATTTGGATACGCTTACGTTTTTCAGAGATATTCAGAAAAAGTCAAAACTCACGACTTTGGTGGCGATTCTGAATTTTCAAATAGAAGTTCATGCATTTTTTAGATTCTTGAAACCTTGTATATTGAATAATTTGAATATAATTGGCATTTAAACTTCATAGTGTGTATACTTTTCATTGAACTGCACATTTTCAATTATTTTTATATTAGGAACGAAACTAAAATAACAAATTTTTACATTTAGACAATTTTAACGTTCCTGATTGGATATCCAAGAATTGAGGCCCGCAGATAAAACTATTTCTGAATTGCGCTCTAAAAACTGCAATTTGAAATTAGATTCATGACACTTTTGAACATGATGCAAATCACAGTCATTCATCTATCATAGCATACAATATTTAATCTAACAAATTAGATTTCAGTATAATGAATCATATTTGTCATTTTCACATCATAAAATTAAAGATTCTGAAACAGTTTAAACCTTTCATGTTGAATTGTTCTCCAAACTTTTAAAATTATATTTCGAACTGAACGCTTCGGAAATTAATGACCTAGGAAAATTAAGACGAGAAAAAGAAATTGTAGAAAAATATGTAAGAAAAACAAAGTATAGTGAGATGTGTGATAGAAGAAAATATGAAAATAAAAGTTTTTATGATGTGCCGGAGAAGGCTAGGATGAAAACAGTGGTTTGAAGGGTAGTAAATAGAGAGCAAGAACTAAGGAAAAAAGTGAACAGGAATATTGAGAGAGTATAATGGGAGAGTTAGAGGGAGAAGGTAGGTAAGGGAGACAATATGGTAGAGAAAAAGATGAGGAAGAGGACATAACAAGGGAAGAAACAGTCGAGGTGTTAGGAATAATGAACGGTGGACCACATACATTTTCTTCGTTTTGCGGAATGAACGTGTTATTTAAATGAGTAACACGAGAATTCTAGATCAATCTACAATATCTATACTTTAAACCTATGTACCTATCTACCCTTCTCCTATATACACATCCACACATCACTACTTTCCAACCGAGCAATTAACGCCTAACCCGAAAGGGAAACGGCTCAATGATATAATAATAATAATAATAGAATTCAATTTACTAGATGATAAAATATGCCGGAAAAGAAAATTAAAATCCGGCAAAATATGCCGGAAGAGAAAATAAAAATCTGGCATATTTTGCCGGAACAGAATACTCGACCATTGAAAAATAGTTCAAACAACATAATAAAATATCAAATGCAAAATCGAAATCACTGTTTCAAGATAAGGCTAACGTTGAATACTGATTCAAATTTAAATTTTTTTCAAAAAGAACATTCTTCTTCCGAGATATGGGGATGCTGAATTAGAACAAAAAATGTTAGATTTTTACTAAAAATCTGAAAAAAATTAGAAAATATATATTTTTTATTAAATGATAGTGATTTCTACAAATTAAAAATTATCAATGTGAAATTGTTGAAAAAATAATGACTACGTTAAAATTGGAAATCAATTTGAACTAAAATTTATTACAAATTACTTCGTAATTATTGTATCAAAAAATGATATTTCTAATAAAATTCATTATTCTACCAAAAAAATTCTTTCAGACAATAAAATATTTGAACCTGGGTGGCAAGTACGATCTTAATCGCACTTTTGTAAACGTTATGCGCTATGTTTATTCATAATAATTGTCTGAAGTAATATTATGATAGAAGAGAAAAAAATTATGACATAATTTCCGACAATTTCACTTTGTAAGATGTCAGTGGCGTAACTACTGTAAAGTAAAACCCCGCTTTGTCGCCGGGGGGGGGGGGGCTCCTAGATTCAGAAGCGGAAATACTATACTAGGCTATACTCTTGTCTTACTAATAAGCAAGTTATAAATCGGCCTTCTTTTTTTTTCAAACGGACTTCCGAAAAATTTTTGCGGATGGGGCCTACACGTTTCTAGTTATGCCACTGAACTTATTTACTTACCATTTCAAATAGTAAGGCTGTCAATCTCGCGAAGTGCTTATTGCAATGCGAAAAAGGAGATCTAACTCACTTGCAAAAGTTAAATCACAGTTTCTTGCTTACTATGTAAATTATTTATTCATACAGCTTACATGTTCACCCAAGTGGAAATTTACAACTAGCTACGTACCGCGCCAGTACCGCCGGTCGGATATCGGTACTGGCGTGGTACTGGCATTAGTACAAAATGTCACTGGGCTGGGAGTTGTCTGTCGGTGCTGGGGCGGTACTGGAAATGGTATTATACCTGTACCTAAAATTACCTGAAATATATATATATATCGACCAAAAATCGGTCACTTTTTACACCAAAAACAGGTGGAAAAACTGGCACTTTTTCGCGAATTATAGAAAAAAAATGTTAAAATGTTGTAAATGAATTGTTTTGGAAAAAAATTTCATATAGAAAAATGTCTTGGAAAAAATTTGTTTCAAACAAATTATGTCAAACAATTTGTTCATAAAAAAAACAATTTTCGATAAATTTTTGAACGAATCAAATTTTGAATTACTTTCTTGAAAGAAGCAAATTTTCGTATAAAATTTGTGAAAAAAGTTTCAGAAAAAATTGTTGAAAAAAATTTATTTCAAGAAAAATGAAAAAACAAAAAATTTTTGAAAAAATTAAAAAAAAATTATTGCCGAAAAACAATATTGAAAGCTAAATTTTGTTAAAAAATGTTTTTGGATAAAAGTTTACAAAGAAATTGTTGAGACAAAATTTTTTGAAAAAATAATTTTGAAAAAAAGAAATTTTTGACGAAATAAATTTGTTGCAAAACTTTTTTGAATAAAAATTTTGCGACCAAATTTTTAATTTTTCCAAATAGTTAATTAATTGAAAGGATTTAAAATTAATTGAAATAATTAATTTTAATTTTAATTTTAAAAAATAGCTAATCCCGGAGACAAAAATGTCAAGTTTGTGGGCCCCGAGTGCCTACAAGGCAGGCTTTCGTGGACTATTGATACGTTAATTTGAGTCTGAACAGAATCTGAAAAAATAATATGTTAAAATGTTGTAAATTTATTTTCTGGAAAGACAATTTTATACAAAGAAAAAAAAATTTGTTTAGAAAAAAAAATTTTTCAATTAATTTTTGAACGAAAACAATTTTTAAATGACAAAAGTTTACAACAAAAATTGTTGAAAAAACATTTGTTGAATTTTGAATTTTATTTTTAATTGTCATTTCATTTTTAATTAATTGCAAGGATTTAAAATTATTTAAAATAATTAATTTTGATTTTAATTTTTAAAAATAGTTCATTCAAGTTTCAAGTGAATCAATGAATTGACAAGTTTCGTTTCTGAATCAAATTTAGGAAAATGCTTCGAATTCCATTTATGAGACTGCTACTGTACGCTCACAGCAGAATGTTCTTGTTGCGAAGGGTCGAACCATTCATAAATTTGTGCCGCCAATGATAACAGAGTAAAGGATCCTCTTACAGTTACTAAAGAGGCCGACCATTCAGTAGTGCTAGCCTGCTGTGATATCGCACTAACACTTTAATCTATAGAACTGGTAGCAACATTCCTTGAAAAGTATTAAAGTTTAAGGTACTTTCTACTAATTATCATTGCACCGAATGCCTTAACATGCTCTTAATCGTTTACGGTACATCTGTACTGTACAAATTACTTATTATTTAATTAGAGATAGCTCAGTCTATAGTTTTTCACGCCATTTCATATTTTCTCACGCTATTTCATATTTTCCACGCCCCTTTTTCCCCCAAGGTATTTCATATTTTCCCACGGTTTTTTCATATTTTCTGACGCTATTTTATATTTTCCGGCGCCACATCCTTTTTTGAAATGCTTTTTCACATTTTCCCACGCCCCTTCATTTTTTTCCACGCTTTTTCATATTTTCCGACGCTTTTATATATTTTTCCACGCTATTTCATATTTTCTCATTCTCCATTCCGTTTCCCACCCTTTTTTATAGTTTTTCACGCCATTTCATATTTTCTCACGCTATTTCATATTTTCCACGCCCCTTTTTCCCCCAAGGTATTTCGTATTTTCTACGCCCCTTCTTTTTTTTCTACGCTATTTCATACTTTCCCACGTCCCTTTCTTTTTCCATAGGCTAATTCATATTTTCCCATGCTTCTTCCTTTTTTCCCACGCTTTTTTTATATTTTTCCACGCTCTTCCCTATTTTTCCACGCCCTTCCCTTTTTCCAGACTATTTCATATTTTCCCAGGCCTCTTCCATTTTCTTACGCTATTTCATATTTTCCCACGCTTTTTCTATATTTTTCGACGTTACTTTATATTTTCCTGCGCTCCTTCCTTTTTCCAATGCTTTTTCATATTTTCCCACGCCCCTTCCTATTCCCCCACGCTTTTTCGTATTTTCCCACGCTTTTTCACATTTTCCCAAGCTATTTCATATTTTTCCATTCTCCATCCTGTTTTCCCAACCTTTTTAGAGTTTTCCACACCATTTCAAATTTTCTCAGGCTATTTCATATTTTCCACGCCCCCTTTTTCCCAAGCTATTTCGTATTTTCTACGCCCACTCTTTTTTCCTACGCTATTTCATATTTTCCCACATGCCTTTCTTTTCCCCCAGGCTATTTCATATTTTCCCACGCTCCTTCCTTTTCTCTCACGCTTTTTAAAATATTTTTCTACGCCCCTTCCTATTTTTCCACGCCGTTCCCCTTTTCCCAGGCTATTTCATATTTTCCTACGCTTTTTTATATTTTCCCGCGCTATTTCATATTTTCTCATTCTCCATTCCGTTTCGCACCCTTTTTTTATAGTTTTTCACGCCATTTCATATTTTCTCACGCTATTTCAGATTTTCCACGGCCCTTTTTCTCCAAGCTATTTCATATTTTCCCACGTCCCTTTCTTTTTCCCTAGGCTGTTTCATATTTTCCCATGATCCTTCCTTTTTCCTCACGCTTTTTTTAATATTTTTCGACGCTCCTTACTATTTTCCCATGCCCTTTCCTTTTTCCCAGGCTATATCATATTTTCCCAGGCCTCTTCTATTTTCTTACGCTATTTCATATTTTCTCACGCTGATTTCATATTTTCGGACGCTCAATCTAAAAAATCCATACCCCTCCCCTACACTATTCCCTTCCTGACCGAGTGAGCCACGCTCACACCGAAATGGAAATGGCTTAATGATATGGTAATAATAATAATAAATGTAAAATGTTCACTTTGGAACACTGTACTAAATTTTATGTTATTTTATGTTATGTTAGTATAATTAACGTGAAACCTCAACAAAGTAGGTGCATGGTTCTATTTTCTAGTGCACAAAATACATGAACTATCGACCAAATTATTCATGTTGTTTCATGATTTGCATTTCAAATTAGAACTGAGGAGAATTATTTATAAACAAAATTTAAACAAGTTTTCGCGATACTTGGAGTAGAAAAACACATATAATCCCGCCAAGTTGTTATAATTAAAAAAAAAATTGATAAATAACTTCAAAAAAAATTTTAATCTGAAATTCAAATTGTAAAACAAGATTTAAACGAAATTTTATTGATATGCGTGATCAGTTGATGCTAATTACAATTTTCTTATTTAACTGGGTTGACTTCAGTTTCAAAACTACACAGTTCTATTGTATAGATACGTGAATTTTGTAAGATAATTTCCTCTAAAGTTTCAAATTTTGCCCCAGCCTGAGCTAAATTAAGACGAGTTATATGAAAATCATTGAGATTCCTTTACATCCGTGGGAATACTTTAAAATCGCTCAACATAAATATGTTGAGCGATTTTAAAGTATTCCCACTGATGAAAAATGAAATTTTCCACAAATGAAATTTTTGAAATCATATGAAACATCTTACAATCCCGCAAATACTGTTGAAATTACATTCTGCGTTACAAGTAAGAATCCTCCGTAGCTCAATTTCAGTTCGAACGGAGATATTCAAAATATACTGTTTTTGTCAAGCCGCGGCTTCATATGAAAATTTTTAAAGAAGCCGTAAAAAATTGTTGATCAAATCAATTATTTTGGACCATGAGACCTGTTCTATCTCCATATATTCCCAAATGGAGGTACGCCACTCTGTATTCTCAAATCTTTGTTGAGTCCATTTTTTTCGGAACAGTCGAGCTTTCGAGTACTTTGAAATTTTTCCATTGTTGTTCATTTGTTGAAGTTATTTTTAAACATTTTAAAATAATTTAAATCATTGATTTTTTACATTTCTTTTTAGCATTGCTTATACAGATCAATACACAATGGACATCTATTGAAAAACTAGAATTTATCAGGAATAAAAATTAAATTTTGCATACCAATATGTATAATATATGCCCATTATTTACCATACATAGAGAACGAATACATTGTTGTCATAATAAAAACAATAATAAAAGGTTAAAATTGGTCTCAAAGTTTCAAAAGAATTCAAAAATCTTGTTCCAATAGTAGGTATTATTAATTATAAGGATGTATTTATTCATGAAACGATTCCTCTGATAAATATCAGCTTTTAGCTGGAGTTAAAGTTCATCGAAGATGTATAAACATGAATCTGCTTTGCTTGGTAGTTTATGTGACGTAGTTTAAGGAATCTTAAACATTTCCGGAAGTCGTATTTTCCTAATTTGAAGGTGAAAGTTTAAATGGTTATTCAGAACAATTTTTTCCTCGACATTTTGTTGTTTTCTTGCACATTTTGGAAACAAAATAATAACATCGCGTACTTAGTAAAAACAAATTAATTTTTTTATAGCTCTATAATATATATTAGTTCAACATTTGTACGAAAATGTGAATAGTGATGAATTGATGAGTTTAATGAAAGAAGGCCATTGTGTACGATTTTCAGCTTTATTGAAACAATGAGAAGCTGATTGCGATACCTGTAGAAAGACTATGTCACCTTCAGCAAGGTTTCCCTTCAAGATTATGACTTTCATCAATGATAACGTTGCAATGATTTATTTGAATAATTTCAAAGTGGTTTAAATGATACGAGTTTAAGTATATAGTTTTCCTAAGAAAAGGAGGGGAGAAACATTTCATCTTAACAAATTATCGACAGATTTTAATGTTTCTAAGTATTAATTTGTTTTCTAAGAGTGGCTAAAAAAACTTTGAACATACAAAAATTGTTTACCCACTTCAAAATAATCAGCAGATAACTAGGCTTTCTCATATAAGTTTATAATAATTCTTCATAAAAAAATAACTTTCAATAAGCATAAAAACTCTTCATTCATTTCAGAAGAAAGATCTCATCCTGAAAGATTTTTTTAACTAAGAGATTCGACTATTTGTGACTATTTCTTATTTATGAATAGGGAAGCTATACAAACATTATTGTATTTGTATTTTGAAAGGACCTTTGGACCTCTCGATCAATCGTAGTTTTCTTTTGCCAGTAAATTTTGTCTATTTGATAGCTATCTTCAAATAGAAATATTCTATTGCTCTTGATAGAGACATGAACGCTTCATGACATTCCTTTCGTATTTTCAGATTTCTATTTAAATTAAACTATTTTTAGATTTTATAAAAACCTAATATTATTATAAATTCAACAAGTGAACCTAATATTTAAAAAATTTAAAATCAAACTTATTTGAAATTGCATTATATCATGTAGATGGATGAACTTTTTTCTAGAAATTTTTCAAATTACGTGTAAGCAACAACAAAAGGGAAGAAAACACTTTATTTTTGTTATATGATGAATTTATTTATTTGAGTATGCATACACAATTCGCAGAATAAGATTGTTCACAATAATATGATAGAATATAATAATATGAGGCAATAATGCAATATGCTCAGAATATCCTAAGAATATCGAGATTTTTACAATGTAGGACATTCGCGATATTACGTTGCCCCAACAGTATTCTTATGAATTTCAGGTCTCCACAGAGTTTCCAGTTATGCTCCGAATATTTAATCGCAATTAAAAGTTTCTCCATATTGATGTAGCTTTCCTTCAATATGGTAGAATGTGCTATTCTTATTGATGCAAATTTGTTTGTATTGTGGATCAACACTGCTTTGAGGCTACGCTTAGAAGAGTCAATGAAAAATCTCCACTGCTCATCTTTATAGATATTTGGTTTCAGTCAATTTATTAATTCGTTAAAATCTGAACAATAAACCGAATCAGTGTCTCGAGAAGAAGAACTTCGAGAACGCTTTTTCTCTGATAATATAAACAGTGGATTTAGTTCATTTTGTTACTAGGTTTCTGTTTTTCAAATCAGAAGCTACATGCTCAGCGGCATCTTTAGGCAATCCCAAGTCTCTTATCATGTAATTTAATGATAATTGAGTATAATGCTCGAGTTTTTTTGTTGGCCTGAAGGACTGAAGACATCTTAACTGACATCATTATCAGGGTTGCTTTCACCACTGTCGCTTGCGTATTCTTTTTGTAAAGAGGTTTCCATTGTGATTTTGTTGAGTGTAGAAACGACAAGCTTTTCAATATCCTCAATATTTTCAGAAGTTCTGATATCTTCAATATGTTCCTTGCATGAATAAGTCGGTTTGGTAACACTGGAAACATTTGCATTCTTTATTTTCTATTTGTCTGATTTTTTATAGCTGACAATATTTGTCTCACAAGAATAACCATCTTTTTCATCTTGAGGTTGTCTCCAAAGCGTAGGTGAAGCAAATTTTTTTTTTCCGTTTGCTGTACTGCGGCGTAGCATATGATAGCAAGGACCACATATAACATGTGGTACGCATTCACTCTCTAGATTTTCGATTTGATTATGAAAATACTTTTCATACAGTTTTTCAATTGAATATGTTATATTTCTTTCACATTTCTGAGTGACATATTCACTGCAAACATATTAGAAAGCGTTAGCGTTTTCGCTACATTGGTGGCTACGGCCAAAATTTTGTTTGTTTTCGTTTGTTTGTTTTTGAAAATCCATATTTGATAAAAGAACCCGCACGCTAGGGATCGAGGTCCGACCGCAGGTGAGTCCGCCGTTTCAGGGATGATAACCTTCATACCTCTCCAGGCCTAAGTATGAAGACTTTCCGACTTTGAAGGGGACCGTGTCAACTCGTCGTCGGACACACCACGGTATTACCCTCACACCCTAACGCCCACCTGCAGGGCAGTGCGTCTTCACTGGCTTCGTTACCTCAACAAATCTTAGAGAGAATCCTTCTACACATCCCCTTTCGGGGCAGTTGTTATCGTCACAGTATCTGTCAAGGCAGCAGAATTTTTAAATGCGTCAAGGATATACATGTCCTTTCTTTTCTCTATTTTGAGAAATTGTCTACATTCTTGAGATACCAAAACGAATGAAGGCGCGATGCAAGAAGGAATAGTAAAATACCACTAATGTGAAAAATAGAATACCGATCACGTTTCTCATTTGCTTAAAATAAGGCAAACCCACTTACAAAGAATTTCTATAAGTATAAATAGTAAACAATTTTTAAAATTTCTCATTATATACAGAAATGGTCTCCTCCAAATTAGTTTCTCTAAATATTTGTATTTTATATGTCTGCTCCTCGCACACTAAAGCCGTTAAAATACTCTAGATTTATGATATTGTGTGTACAAGTTAGCGGAAACAATCACGTTATACGCACTAAAAATATCAGTAATTTATTTTAAGACATGATATCTTATTTCAAGTATAATTATTAATGAATACCGCTGATGAAATATTAAAACTATATATTATTTAGCATAATAACACATTGCTGACTTAAAAACCTAATCGAATTGAAAACAAGTTACATTTTTAGCAGAAATAGTTTTGAAATTCTCATATTTTTTTAAAACTAGAAGTCAAACGTATACAATTTCTCTTAATTTCTTTCTAACCAAAAAATTGAACATGTACATTTGACGTTGTATATTGATTGGTCCATACAATATGGAATCAAGTTCCTGTGGATCCGTATTAAGAATCAGCTATCAGTTGTTCTGCTTATATTAACATACTCTATACAATATTAAATATAGCAGAGAATTCCAGAAAGTTTTATTACGCGCTACAGAATGACGAAATAGTATAATTTTTAACCAAGCAAAATTAATTCTGAAGAACAAATATAGATGTAGACTTTTCAATGAGGAGAAAAAAATACATTTGACCAAAAACAGTTGTATTTTCTTATAAGGTTCGATTAATCCGGTTTTTGTTCAAGTGGAAAAATGAAAAAAGTGAAATTTTCTTCAAAACGCGGCAAGCAGAGGAATTCTTTAAAATAGGAAGTCATACTTCAAGCTGTGCACTATTTGGTTAATTTATACTTTTCTGTTCTCGAAATGCCTGGAACTGGCTAATTTTTATATTTGAAGACAAAGTATATATGTTACCTATGCAATTACTATGTTAAATATCTAAAAAGGAAAGTTTCCTTCCTGATTATGAAAGAAACTTTGGTATTTAAATGACTGAAATATAAAGTGATCTGCGATAATTTCACGAAGATAGTTTGTAACACTGGGCACAATTCAAAACACATTTTTTTCGAAGAGAGAGACGATATTTATTGCAAAAGTAAAACCAAATTTATAAAATTTGCGGCAAATGTGCAAACGAAAGAAGGTATTGCTTGTTAAAGATTTGGGCAGGCTTTGTAGTGAATTGATTTCTATTTATGCCAACTGTAAAATCGATTTTGGAGATGCGTATAAGAGACAGATATATTATATATATATATATACATGAATGTACATACCTGATTTTTTATCAAAAGATAAAATTTTATCAGGTTTCTAAGCAAATACTGATCTTTCTATTGTAATTACTTGTTTAATTCTCCATTTAAATTGTACATAATAATGTCATAAATCTTGAGTATATTTGCTACTTTAGTGTGGGAGGAACAGATTATTTCAATAGAAATAATTTTCAAGGTATAATCAGATTGCCATTATTGTATAATATAAACGGGCATACTTTGAAGAACATTCATTAGTCACGCTTGTAACGACATTCTTTGTATTTAAAGAAAGTTAGGATCATGATTGGTACTCTCTGTTTCATCGTAGTCATTTTCTCTGATCCTATTGGTAAGAATAATAATTTATATGGCTGAAAGTGCATGTTTAGTAACAGTATTTTTATTCCTTTTTTGAAATCATTGAATGCATGCGAATTGAAAAGGCTTTCTGGGAAGAACGCGATTGAGTAACATTCATTTTTCGTAAGTATAGTAAGTTATTTAAGGATGTTTTTTGAACAAATGCATATTCTACCCGCGTGAAAAATATGCATGGCTCAAGCATAGTAATAAACTGGAAAATATCTGGATAATGCATGAGTCACGGTTGAATGTTAGCATGGCTTAAGCCTTGTTGTTGCCCGTCTTCCATGCTTAGGACACGCTTAACACAAATTCATATTCGTGACAGCATGCGTTAAAAATTGAAGTTTGAAGTTTAACATCTAGAAGACACATCTCTAAATGATGAGTCGACGACCCAGATGCACCTGCCTTTTCTCAGATTAAGATTATATTTATTTTTTAAATAACACAATTTTCGCAATTGCCATCAATTAACAAGGTTTAAAAATAAATTGGTTTATAGACTGTATAATAGATAAATGCAAACCATAACAGAGAAAGCATGTGGCCGCTATTTGTAATGACTTAGGGAAGTAAATATATACGGAAATTTGTTTGTGCTGTTCTGATGATTTAAAAAATAGGTCACGACTATTTTATCAATCTTTTTGTGATAATTTTCAAATTTATATTGGTTACATATTATTAATAAGTATAAAAATTCTCATCAGACTTAATAAAAGTGTAATGATGAGGATAATTTTGAATTTTGTCTCCTAACAATTAATATAATAATTTACGAACTTGTTGGTCTTTTTTCACGTTCATAACGAGTGAGCGAGAGTTGGTAGTTGAGTTATATTTAGACACGACAATTGCTGTAGGTCTTTATATTTCAAAACAAAAATACTGTAGATAATAGATATTTTATATTACAAAGATTATTGGCTTAGACCTAGGCCAATCAGAAATCTCTACTTTTATTTCAGTTTCTATTGGCCATGCCCATCTGGAAAAATAGTTGGATAGTAATTTGGACTGAACGGATTTTCAGATCTTTCATTCCCTACGAAGTGAACACTGCAAATTCGGGAATGTGATTTCGGTTGCCAAAGTGAACCATCTGGGCTGAAATATAAGTCATTCTCATTGAAAAAGACATAACAAATATTTCACTACACTTAAAACGCTTTGAAAAATAAGGTTTTATAAATCAATGTTACGAAACGAATAATTTTTATTTTTATTTTAGGAACTGTATATTCTAAGTTTCCAAATTAAGTAGTAACTTCTTTTTTGTAAATTTTATTATTTCTTTTTTTAAGAATAAAGTAAGTTATTGAGTCCTTTATAAAAATTAGTTTTTAAGACTAAAGTAATAACTGAATTCATTTTTAAAGATAAGCATATCAAATTCTGTTTAAGGCAGTTGTCGTGCCGAAAATCAGGTATTTTGGAAAAAAAAGTTTTCTATGATTTTAAGACTTTTATATTTTCTAACATGTATTATGAAAGAAAAAATATTATTTGTAATGAAAAAGTTGTTAAACTTACAAAAAATAATTATTTTAACAATATTTTTTGGAACTGAATTTTTCTTATTGAAACTTTTCGCCAATTTTTTAGAAATGGTTGCATTTTAATAAATCAAGGTTTTTTTTTTTTGGGGGAAAACATTCCCTACAACTATATACTATTTTGAATTTTAATAATATGTTAAAAATATTCAAATATATTTATTTGTTTAGAAAATGTTTTCTTTAAAAAAAATTTGTAACGATTTCAAGCACAGAAAAATTGACTTTAAAAATTTGAAACAGCAAAGTTTTAGTAAACTTTTTCCCCGAAAAAATTAGGCATCATATATTAAAATTCAATCATTTTTTTAAATTGGTAAGACGCGATAGTAAGGAAAATTTTAATTTGCAAAAATCATTTTTAAAATAAATGTTTTTTATAAGTTTCAAACATTTTTAATTATAAGCAATATTTTTTATTTGAAATTACTTCAGCAGCAATATGATTTTGATTCTTAAATTCATAGAAAATTTATTTTTGTCAGGGATCTGATTTTTGGCACGACAACTACCTTAAGTAACATTTTCCAAAAATTAAGAATAATAAACTCAAAACATTTTACTTTGAAGAATTATACCTTTTTGAAACATATAAAACAAATATAAATATTTTAAAAAATGATGAGCAGTCTCGGGTTCAAATTAACTAACGGTAACCGATTTATGTCAACAATCAGTGCTTACTTCTTTCTGTTAACAGCGCTCATCCACCTGTTTTCCTTTTCTAGCATGTGTTTTGCCATTGCAAAAGCATAAAAATGCAAATCAGGACCAGTATTTTTAATACTGTTAAAGCAGTTCACCACACAACAATTCGTATTGCTTAGACGAATTGCAGAATCGGATTCTGCAAGAGGCTACTTTGATTGATAGGGAGATGATTCGTAATGCTGTAACTCAGTTTTACAATCGCATAGCTTTTTGTCAAGAAGCTCAAGGTTTTCAATTCGAACATCTTCACTGAAGCGTGAGAGGCAAGGGGACTTACGCTAATCAAGCACCCCGAAACGTGAGAGGCAAGGGGACTCATGCTAATCAAGCACCCCAAAGGGAACAGAATTTACTACGTCCACGTCGTTGTTCTTGGGTAATGCTAAACGTAAACGTAAACTGCTTGGAAAAAACCTTGAAAAAATCTTGAAGATCATCACCAAGATCAATACAGAGTTAACTAATGAATTTCTCATTGAAATTTACTTCAGGAATTACACTGACCTGTTGGAAAACTTTGTTAATTTCAAATAACCTTTAACTGACCTGGAACGTTATGATTGACCTATTTTTCGGGTACGTACTTGAACGTAGTATTTTTCGCTCTATCGATCGCAGATGTGAAAAAGGGGGTTTCCATTTCAAAAAAAAAAAAATTTGACCTTCAAAAAGCCATGAAGGTCAAAATGAAGGTCACTATTTAATTCCTCGTTGAAATTTACATGACCATCGGAAACGATTTGAAAGAGCAAGATAAAAAATCTGAGGATATAACGAACATTCAATGTGCTCCAAAATTCACCGAATATATAAAACTAGAATGTATGTCTGAAAAAAAAGTATAGTAAATTCAGAAAGTGTATATCTTGCAAACGGTTTCTTCAATAGCGTAAATTATTAGAGTAGATCAAAGTCCAATAATACTAAATTTGCAAAGTACAAAGTTCGAAGGCCAATTTTATCAAGCAGCAAAGAATTCCAATCACCCTGCAACCAGTATAATGCGCTAGTAGAAGAAGATGGCCCTGCTTGAAATGATAGATAGGATCCGATAGAGACGGATAGGATTCGGAATTTCTTTGCATCTATTTGGATGTTTATATGGTATTTGTGTCTGGTTTTAAATCTGGTTCTATGCGGATTCTTATGCGGTGTAATAACTTTGGATTATCTGGTTTTTTATCCGGCTCTATGCGGAATATTTCCGCGGCCCATATTGCCCTATCCATAACAGCAGCTTGTAACAAATAAATAAATTTGCGAAAAAATTGTTTTATTTATAATAATGGCACTTGATTTATTTTTAAAATTACGCAATTTCACACACGGACACATACAAACATAATCGCGCGCACAACGCCATGAAAAATCGCTCCTGCTGTGGATTCGAAAACCCTACCTAAACAACCTAAATCTAAACCGCACGCTTTAGCTAATTACGCTAATGTATCGCTTGGATTTTGTCGACAAAATCTCAGCCAAGCTTTTTCGCTGAAAAGCCAGGGCACGTATTATTGTTACTTTTTAGCAATTTCCGTCGTCTTTTTCATACAAATAATTACTAATGGATAATTTGAATATTTCCCATAACTGTTAAAGGAATGTGTGATTGTTTAAACAAATTTAACTCATTTAAACAGTTATTTATTCCCAAAAAATGTAGAAAATAATCGTATTTTCTGTGAAATGTAATAGTTTGTCATTGTTTGGGGAAGTACATTTTTTTAAAAACATTAGGTAATTATTTAAACAATTTGTTATGGTTAATTCTCAAAATTTCTAAAAACTGACCAAGAGATGTCCAGGTTTTTCTCAAATTGGTATCCTAAGCTACTTTTTGTTAAATAATTATATAATTTTGATACATCTATTTTAATTTTTAATAAATTTCTATTAGTTTAAACAATTTTGATCATTTTTCAATTGTTTAGACAATTACTTTTCCAAAAATACTTTAAAAATCGTAATTTCTGAATTAAACATAATATTGAATGATTTCGAGGAGAAATACGTTCTGCTAAGAACTTTATGTTATCCTTTATACAATTAATTATTGTTTTTTTTTTCAAATTTCCTTCAAACTGAGTATGGATGGTTTACGTCTTCTTTGGCGTATTATTAAATAAATCATAATAGTCATAATGAAATTTAAACTATCAAAGTGTATTTATTGTTGCTTTCTTCATATTTTTACAATCCTTATTATAATTATATTATAAAAAAAGCACATTCACTAATGCAAATTATAATTCAAGTTTCAACAGATTGCTTTTTTACATTTTCATACTTCTTGTAAATATTAAAACATGTCGCTGATTTTCTTTTTAGCTTTATACGATTATTTATAAGACTGTTTTCAAGTTATTTCTGTAATTCACACATGTAGCGTTAAACTTTTTTCAAATTTGCTGCTCAAAGACCTTTTAAAGATAAAGGTGATTCTACGAATCCCTACGGAGCATTTGATTGGTTCACCAAAAACAGTACTTACTGAAAGTAGTAAAGAATTATAGAAAACAGTTTCCAGATATCAGAAAGAAAACATTGTCTTCGGCCAAAAGATAATATTTTGTGATCAGTTGTAGAAATAGAAAACTGCTTGAACGAATAAAAATGGTTTGAACAATGACACGAGGTTTTTAAAGGAATTTACTACTCCTCGAAATCATTCAATATTATGTTTAATTCAGAATATACGATTTAAAAAATATTTTTGGTAAAATAATTGTTTAAACAAATTATATATAAAAATGATCAAAGCAATCAAAGGATCAATAAATTTAGGGTAGGGTGGGGCGAGATGAGCATGGGGGGTAAAATGAACCACTCAATTTTCTCGCAATCTATCATTTCTTTTGTAACTGTTCTTTGTACTAATATCAGGAAGAACATTATCAAACTGTTTTTTTAATTGTGAATCTTTTTCATGCTCATTTTGCATAAAATTATTCATGATAAAATAGATTTCTTTTCGATTCTAATTTACAAAAATTTCAATGATTTTTCAAAGATTTCACAAAGAATTCGAATGGATTTAAAAGATTTCACAAAGATTTCAATGCTTTCACAAAAATTTCAGATAAACTTCAAAGATTTCAAATATTTAGGACAGGTTTTGGATAGATTTAGAAGATTTCAATGATTTTCCAAAGATTTTCACAAAGAATTCAGATAGATTTAAAAGATCTCACAAAGATTTCAATTATTTCAAAACTATTTCCCATAGATTTCAAAGATTACACAAAGATTTCAATAATTTTCTGAAGATTTCAGATATTTTGGAAAGATTAAAAATATTTAGCACAGATTTCAGATAGATTTAAAAGATTTCAATGATTTTCCAAAGAATTCGAATAGATTTAAAAGATTTCACTAAGACTCCAATTATTTCACAAAGATTGCCTATTGATTAAAAAGATTGCACAAAGTGTTCATTAATTTCCCAAAGATTTCAAATATTTAGCATAGATTTCGGATAGATTTAAAGACTTCACAAAGACTTCAATTATTTCATAAAGATTTCCGATAGATTTCAAATAATTTAGAAAGATTTCAAATATTTATGGCAGATTCCGGATAGATTTAGAAGATTTCGCAAAGATTTCAATGATTTTCCAAAGAATTCGGATAGATTTAAAAGATTTCACAAAGTCTTCAATTATTTCAAAACGATTTCCGATAGATTTCAAAGATTGCACAAAGATATTCATAATTTCCTAAAGATTTCAAAGATTTTGGAGATATTTCAAATATTTAGCACATATTTCGGATAGATTTACAAGATTTTAAAAAGATGTCAATGATTTTCCAAAGAATTCGAATAGATTTAAAAGATTTCACAAAGAATTCAATTATTTCACAAAGATTTCCGATAGATTAAAAATATTTTACAAAGATTTCAATAATTTCCCAAAGATTGCAAATATTTCGCAAAGATTTCAAATATTTATCATAGATTTCGGATCGATTGAAAAGATTTCACAAAGACTTCAATGATTTCCGAAACATTTGACACTTATTTCAAATATTTTAAAAAGATTTCTAGAGATATCAGAAAGATTTCAATGATTTCCTGAAAATTGCACATGTAATTGGCAAAGATTTTGGATAGATTTAGAAGATTTCACAAAGACTTCAATGATTTCCCAAAGATTTTACACATATTTCAAATATTTTAAAAAGATTTCTAAAGATATCAGAAAGATTTCAATGATTTCCTAAAAATTGCACATGTATTTCGCAAAGATTTTGGACAGATTTAGAAGATTTCACAAAGACTTCAGTGATTTCAACCTACTTGAATTTTTCAAATTACTTGAATTCTTTGAATTTCTTGAATTCTTTGAATACCTTGAGTTCCTTGATTATCTTGAATTACTTGAATTTCTTAAATTGTTTGCATTCCTTAAATTCCTTGAACTGCTTGAATTTTTTGAATTCCTTGATTCTCTTGAATTTCTTGAATTCCTTGATTATCTTGAATTTCCTGAATTTCTTGAATTCCCTGGATTCTTTGAATTCCTTGAATTTCTTAATTATCTTGAATTTCTTGAATTCCTTGAATTTTTGAATTTCTTGAATTTTTGAATTCCTTGAATTCTTTGAATTTCTTGAATTCTTTCAATTCCTTGAGTTCCTTGAATTTTTTGGATTCCTTGAATGACTTCAATTCATTGAATTCATTAATCTCCTTGAATCTCTTGAATTCCTTAAATTTTTTCAAATTCTTGAATTTTTCGAATAACTTGAATTCTTTGAATTTCTTGAATTCTTTGAATACCTTGAATTCCTTGAATACTTTGATATACTTGAATATCTTGAATTCCTTGAATTCTTTCAAATTCTTGAATTTTTCGAATAATTTGAATTCTTTGAATTTCTTGAATTCCTTGATTATCTTGAATTTCCTGAATTCCTTGAATTTCTTGAATTCCTTTAATTTCTTGGATTCTTTGAATTCCTTGAATTCCTTGATTATCTTGAATTTCTTGAATTCCTAGAATTTTTCGAATTCCTGGAATCCCTTGAATTCTTTGAATTCTTTGATTGTCTTGAATTTCTTGAATTCCTTGATTATCTTGAATTTCCTGATTTCCTTGAATTTCTTGAATTCCTTTAATTCCTTTGATTCCTTGAAGTTCTTGGATTCTTGGAATTCCTTGAATTCCTTGATTATCTTGAATTTGTTGATTTCCGTGGGAATGAGATTTTTAATGACAATAAATAGAAATCGAAGACGAAAAGTGGAAAAGGGATTATTATTATCATCAACTAGAAATCAACTAAAAGCATTTTTAATATCACCCAATTACCAGTCAATGCACAAATTCACATCCCTGCGTTCCCATTTCTCAATAATAAACACATAAACAATTTTAAATTAGATAATAAAAAATGCTTGAATAGTAGGAATCAAATTGAATAATTTGATGTTAATTATGTTTGTCTACTGGTGCAATACCTTGAGTTATTTGAACTTCTTAGTTTTTTTGAATTCCTTGATTATCTTGAATTTCCTGAATTCTTTGAATTCCTTAAATTCGTTGAATTCTTTGAATTCGTTGAATTCCTTGAATTCTTTGAACTCCTTAATTTCTTTAATTCCTTAAATTCCTTAAATTCTTTCAAATTCTTGAATTTTTCGAAGTACTTGTATTCTTTGAATTACTGAATTCTTTTAATTCCTTGATATTGAATCAGAATCACATCCAGACTCAAAAGTTTCTGGTAGTAGTAGGAATGGGCGAATATTGAATCAGAATCACATCCAGAATCAGAAGTTTCTGGTAGTAGTAGGAATGGGCGAATATTGAATCAGAATCACATACAGATTTACAAGTTTCTGGTAGTAATAGGAATGGGCAAATATTGAATCAGAATCACATCCAGACTCAAAAGTTTCTGGTAGTAGTAGGAATGGGCGAATATTGAATCAGAATCACCTTCTGAAAAGTGTACGCTTCGCTGAATCCTTGCAATCAACTGGAAATGTTTTCCAACTCCTCTCGGACTTCACACTCCTTCCCCTATTTCCCCTATTTCAAACAGAAGAATTTTGAACTAAAGTGATGAATCTTCAACCAAAAACATTAGTTTTTAACAAAAAAATGTAATAGTTGATATTTAAACCACGACAGATTTTAATGTTAAATAAAAAAGTTGAATATAATAAAAAATACGAATTTTCAACAAAATACTTGAAACCTTAACTAAAATACATTAATTTTTAACCATACATCGCATTTTTAACCAAAAAAATTGATTTTCTACCTAAAAATACGATTTTTCATGAAAATACCAAAATTTGTATCAGATAGTTCACTTTTCAACCAAAAATACAAATTTTCAAAAAATTACATAAATTTTCAACTAAATATTTTGAACAATGGATGTGATGTTAGTCTAAATTTTATTTATTTAATTTTTAGTCTGTATTTTTTTCGTTTCTAAAAATTTTTAAACAAATAGTTGAATTTTTAATTTAAAATAAAAAAAAACAGTTGGATTTAACCAAAAAAGACAAGTTTTTAACAAAATACTTGAATCATCTAAAACACATAATTTTGAACTAAACAATTTGATTTTAAACAAAAAAATTAATTTTCTTCGAAAAAGACGAATTTTCAACGAAATACATCAATTTTAAACCGAATACTTAAATTTTATACCAAATTGTGAAATTTTCGAGTCAAAAATACGATTTTTCTTAAAAAAAAAAGTAAAACTTTTAACCCGGAAATGTGAATTTTCAACGAAAAAGTTATTCTACAAATCGGTTGAATTTTCAACAAAATAGTTCAATTTTCAGTTTAAAAAAAATTATAAAAAAAAAAAAAAATTTTTTATATAAAATTATAAATCTTCAACCAAAAAAAAAAAAAAGAATTCGTAAGAAAGTAGTTCAACTTTCAACCCAGGAGTTGAATTTTTAATCTAAAAATATGAATTTTCAACGAAAAATATAATAGTTGATATTTTAACAATAAACATTTTAATTTAATGTCAAAAACAGTTGGATTTAACCAAGAAAGACGAATTTTCAACAAAATACATAAATTTTCAACCAAATAGTTCAACTTTCTAATGCTGAATTTAGAGTTAAATCTATTTATATGTTCAAAAGTACCGTTTTACTCTGATAGTGGGCGTAGCCCATTCGATCGCGGGGGGCCACCCTGGATTGAATTAAAAAAGTATTTAAATAGTATTTGAGGGATGATCGCAAAATATTGAAGAGAAATTAATTTCAATTATTTGAAAGGATTTCACGTTATTATTATATTTCAATAATTTGAAGTCTGTTTGAAGTAATTCCACAGGAGTTTAGGATATTTTTAAAAATTCAAAGTACTTTCGAAGATCTTGAAAAAATTTTAAGGGATTTCAAAAGATTTTACAGGATTTGAAATTACCCCCCCCCCCCCTCTCTAAGCATCTCAGGGGTCTTAACATTAATTTTTTTTAAAGAAGAAGTATTTTTAGATGAATCCTGTTAAAAATTATGATAAAAGAAATGCTGAATTTAGAGTTAAATCTATTTATATGTTCAAAAGTACCGTTTTACTCTGATAGTGGGCGTAGCCCATTCGGTCGCTGGCGGCCGCCCTGGATTGAATTGAAGCAATATATCAATAGTGTTTGAGGGGTGGTCGAAAAATATTTAAGAGAAATTGATTTCAATCATCTGAAAGTATTTCAAAGAACTTAAAAGATTTAAGGGTATTTTTGAAAATTCCAACAATTTTTCAAAACTTGAGAAAGTGTCGAAGGTTTTCAATCAATTTTACAGGACTTGAAGTGATTCCAAAGGATTTTAAAAATCTTACGGTGATTTTAGAAATTGAAAGAAATTTTCAAGAACCTGAAAAAATTGTATGGCATTTCCAAAGATTTCACATGATTTTAAATAGAACCCCGTCCCCACCCAAGCATCTCAGCGCCACTTAAATCAATTTTTTTAAGAAGAAGTATTTCTAGATAAATCCTATTAAAAATTATGAAAAAATAAAAACTTCATTCAGAGAAAAATCTATTTATATTTTCGAAAGTTCCGTCATACGTTGATAGTGGGCGTAGCCCATTCGGTCACTGTCGGCCGCCCTGGATTGAATTGAAATAGTATTCAAATAGGGTTTGAGGGGTGATCGCAAAATATTGAAGAGAAATTGATTTCAATTATTTGAAAGGGTTTCAAAGAATTTAGCAGATTTGAGGGTATTTTTGAAAATTCCAACAAATTTTAAAAAGTTTTAAGGGACTTAAAATCTTTTTGCAGGGTTTGAAATATCTTAGGATATTCTCAGTAGATTTTAATAATTTGAACTGATTCCAAAGGTTTTTAATGTATTTTTAAAAATTCAAAGAATTTTTCAAGATTTTGACAACATTTATGGGATTTCAAAAGATTTTACAGGATTTGAAATACCCATGGAATATATATAGCATCTCAGCACCCTACAATTTTTTTTTGAAGATTTTTTGAAAATTTGTTGTTTTTGGTAGAAAATTTAACTGTTCTATTTATTTTTTTATAAGTTTAAAATAAATCTTCTCAGTCGAAAATTCGTTTTTTATAGAAAATTTAACTATGTCTGAAAAATTCGTTATTTTTTTATAAATATTGTATAAATATTAGAAAATCTTTTCATGCTGTATAATATTGTCAAACACTTCTAAAATTCCTAAATATCATTTTCTCCAAAAATTAATTTTTAAGAACAAAAAATGCTTTCAAATTTTTATAAGAACCTAAAGAATATTCTTTCATTGAAACCTTTCAAAATTCTTAAAAAGTTTTGAAATTTGTTGTTTGAAGACCTGAATGGTTGCATTCTGTGTGAATATGACTTTAGTGGATGTTTTCAATTTGTTCTTTGCTGAAATTTCAAAAATTTTTGAACAAAATATGGATTTTTTAAGATTTCGAAAGAAAATGATTTTTAAGAATTTTGAAAGATTTGAAGAGGATAAAAAATTTTTCTTAAGTTTCTTAAGAATATTTACAATTATTTTTTTTAAACTCAATTTAAAGAGAATATCTAAAAAGATTTCAAGATAATAAATTTTTTTATGATTCCTGAGAAATTGAAAATAATTTTTTTTTTTGAAAAGTTAATGTTAAGCGAATATTTAAAAACTGTTAACAAATTGTCAAAAAAGATTCTGAAAGATTTTAAGGCAATTTTTAAAATTTTATACAATTAAAAAAATCAGGAAAAACTCGATTGCATTTAAAACATAGTTTGGAAACTTTAAAGAATAATTTTAATATTGTGAAGATTTTTTTAAAAATAAAAGAAAATGTACATTTTTGAAGATTTTGAAATGAAGCTTTGTATTCTTTTTAAGAATTTTCAAAGGTTTCAAGAAAATAAAATTTTTTCTCAAGATTCTGGTGAAAGTTTTTAAAGTTTTTTTCTTTTGAAAAAGTGATTTTCAAAGATAATTGAAAAATATTTTAAACATTTTTTAAGATTTCAATAAATGATACAACTGAAGAATCCCGAAAAAGAATCTTATAAATTATTTTAGTAAATCATGGTGGAAAATTATAGAAAAATTAAAATTTTCATAGAAAGTTAGTTGTTTTTTTGTTGTTCAAAATTTAAAATATTTTTTAAAATTGTTATTTCTGGTAGAAAGTAAATCTTCTTGTTTGAAAATTCATAGTTGATTCTGACCCAATCTATTTAGATTATTACATTTTCCAAAAAGGAATAGAATCAATCCAAAAATTTTAATGTATTTCTAACATTGCTAATATTTCATGCATTCTTCTTTCAAAAATTGTAGGTAAAAAGATTTCTTTCAAGAAATTGAGGTAAAGTTATTTAAACTCAATCAAAAGAAAACTGAAAATATTCATAAACACGTTTTAAAATCATTGAAATCTGGTGTACTGTAACCCTTGTTGGAATCTTGAAAATTCTTGTAGTTTTTAAAATCCTTATGAAATTTTTATGAAATCTTTGAAATATTCCTGAAATCTTTTTCATTCATATTTGTTCATAACTAAAAAGGCGAAGCAAAGTTAAACATTTCAGAGGAAACCACAACTTTCTAGCACTTATCTAAGAGAAAATAGTTATAAACAATAATACATTATTTTTGCTCAACTTAAATAATTACTAAGTCACAAGATGTGAAAAATAGACAAATAGTTAAAAATTTGAGAAAAAACCGCAACTTTTTACCACTAGGCAAAGAGAATTTTATTAACGATATAATTATATATTGTTTAAACAATTATTTTTGTTAACTTGAATTAATTATTACTTCACTCTAATCGAAAAATGGACCAAAGTTTAAAAATGCAGAAAAAACCGAAACTATCTAGTATTAACATAGAAGAAGATAGCTATAAACAATAATAATTTGTTTAAACAATCATTTTTGCTATATCAAATTAAATAATAATTCACTTCAAATGAAAAGTGAACAAAATTTGGAAATTTCAGAAAAAAACTCAATTTCTAGCATTATTCAAAGATAATGTTATTAACGATGATAGTAAATTGTTTAAAAAACTATGTTTGTTAACATAAATGAACCTCTCCCCAATAGAAAATTAGACAGAAAGTGGATTTTTTTTTAACCGCGACTTTCTATCTCCATTCTAAGAGAAAATTGCTCAAAACAATAATAAATTGTTTATATAATTTATGTAAGTATCTGAGTGTCAGTATGAAATATTGATTCATGTATTAGAAACAATTTTTGTAAAAAAAAACCCAAAGAACTCATAATTAGCGCCAAAAACTCGCAAAATCTTTTTTTGTCACTTATGGGGTTTTTTTTGGGACCCTATAAAACAGACTTATGGGGGTGATATTTGAAAATTAATGTTTTATTCGCATTCTTGGATACTCGGACACTTGGAAAAAATAAATTTGGACATTTGGAGGTTTGGACCTTGGATACTTGGACAAACAAATTTGGACATTTCGATCTTTGGAATTCGGATACTTGGAGAAAACAAATTTGGACATTTGGATACTTGGACATTTGGACAGAACAAATTTGGATACTTGGAAACTAAATATTTGGACAAAACAAATTTAAATATATTTGGACAGAAGAAATTTGGTCGTTTCGGTATTTGGACTTTGGATACTTGGATACTTAGACTAAGCGAACTTGGACATTTGGATGTTTGTACCTTGGATACTTGGACACAAAAAATTTGCGCATTTGGATACTTGAACCTTGAATACTTGGACAAAACACCTTGGATACTTGGACAAAACAAATTTGGACATTTGGATCAAAATAGTTAGATTTTCAACAAAAGGGACACATCTTTTATCAAGAAAACGAACTCCTAACAAAGGTGACTTTTTAAGAAAATAGATGCAATTTCCACCAAATCATTAAATTTTCAAACAAATAGTAGAATTTCTACCCAAACTATTCGAATTTCGAACAAAAAGTATAATATTCTTTTCAAACAAAATAATTAACTTTCAAATAAAAATAGTTGCTTTTTTTATTGGGTTCTTTCTATTTAGTTAGAATTTAAGTAAAAAAAAAGAAAAGGGGAAGGTTCCTGAATACAGGGGAAAAATGTGGAATTATTTAAAAAAGGGAAGGGTATACTTCTGTAAAGTTCACCCAAGAATATTGACTTGATACTTGTCCTAGAGGTTCCTTTTAGATCCTAATTAAATGCACTAAAATGATTTTTCGCACAGATCAATATAAATTAGGTTATTATTAATTTTGACTTTGGTTCAAAATAATTTTTTTTTAAATCTCTAAAAATATTGATTTTACAAGAAAATAGTGTTTGCGAAATGTGTAGATATCGTCGAAACACATATTTTTTAAATTCATACTTTTTTTTCTGAAATTAATATTTTTCGAGGAAAAGTGAAAAAAATTAATTAATCAATATTTTGCGTGATTTTGAAAAAAACTTAATTTTTAAAAAAGTCAAAATTATTAGTAACTTAATTTATATTGATCTGCGCCAAAAATCCTTCTACTGCGTTCAACTAGGGTCCAACTAAATAAAAAAAAATCAATAAAAAAAACGAACTATTTTTATTTGAAAGTTAATTTTATTTCAGAGAATACGACTATATCGTATTATATATTATATTTATCATACATATTCTATTTATTATATTATTATATATCGTATTATACTTTTTGTTCGAAATTCATATAGTTTGGTTAGAAATTCTACTATTTGATTGAAAATTTAATTATTTGGTTGAAATTGCAATTATTTTGTTAAAAAGTCACCTTTGTTAATAGTTAATTTTTTTGATAGAAGATTCGTCTCTTTGGTTGAAAATCTAACCATTTTGTGAAAATTATGTTTCATTTTGTGGTTGAAAATTAATTTTCCGGACTGTAGAGTTAACTAATCCATTTTTAGTTCAGAATTCATCTTTTTAATTAAAAAATTCAACTATGTGGCTGAATTTTAATATATTTTGTTGAAAATAAATTTTTCTTATTGAAGATTCATAATTTTAGTTCGAAAGTCATCTTCTTAATTAAAACTTTAACTATTTTGTTGAAAATTCTTTTGTTATTAGCGAGGTATTACTTTTTTGAGAAAAATTACTTTTTTATTAAAAATTAAACGGTTTTGTAGAAAAGTCATATTTTTTGTTTGAAAATTTAACAATTTGATGACAAAGTAAACTCTTAATCCACTTGTAATCCTAGATAATCCACTTGTCAACCTAAATAATCCAATTGTAATTCATAGTAATCCCAGTAAACTAGGGTCATCCACTTGTAAACCTAGGCAACTCACTTGTAATCCTGAATAATCCACTTATAATCCTGGATCATCCACTTGTAATCCTGGATAATCCACTTGTAATTCTAGATAATCCACTTGTCAACATAAATAATCCAATTGTAATTCATAGTCATCCCAGTAAACTAAAGGTATCCACTTGTGAACCTAGGCAATCCACTTGTAATCCTGAATAATCTACTTATAATCCTGGATAATCCACTTGTCAACCTAGATAATCCCATTGTAATTAGCAGTCATCCCAGTAAACTAGGGTAATGCACTTGTAAACCTAGGCAATCCACTTGTAATCCTGGATAATTCACTTGTAATCCTGGATAAACCACTTGCAATCCTGGATAATATACTTGTAATCCTTGATAATCCACTTGTCAACCTAGATAATCCCATTCTAATTTGCAGTAATCCCAGTCAACCATGGTACCCCACTTGTAATCCTTGATAATCCACTTGTAATCCTAGATAATCCACTTGTGAACCTAAATAATCCAATTGTAATTCATAGTAATCCCAGCAAACCAGGGTCATCCACTTGTAAACCTAGGCAACTCACTTGTAATCCTGAATAATCCACTTATAATCCTGAATAATCCACTTGTCAACCTAAATAATCCAATTGTAATTCTAGATAATCCACTTGTCAACATAAATAATCCAATTGTAATTCATAGTAATCCCAGTAAACTAAAGTTATCCACTTGTGAACCTAGGCAATCCACTTGTAATCCTGAATAATCTACTTTTAATCCTGCATAATCCACTTGTCAACCTAGACAATCCCATTCTAATTCGCAGTAATCCCAGTAAACCCATGGTAATGCACTTGTAAACCTAGGAAATCGACTTGTCATCCTGGATAATTCACTTGTAATCCAGGATAAACCACTTGCAATTCTGGATAATCCACTTGTAATCCTTGATAATCCACTTGTCAACCTAGATAATCCCATTGCAATAAGCAGTCATCCCAGTAAACCAGGTTCATGCACTTGCAAACCTAGACAATCCACTTGTAATCCTGAATAATCCACTCATAATCCTGGATAATAAACTTGTCAACCTAGATAATCCAATTGTAATTCGCAGTAATCCTAGTAAACCAGGGTAATCCACTTTTAAACCTAGGCAATCCACTTTCAATCCTGGATAATCCACTTGTCAACCTAGAGAATACCATTGTAATTCGCAATAATCCCAGTAAACCAGGGTAATTAACCTCTAAACCTAATCAACCCATATTTATTCCTGGATAATCCACTTGTCAACCTATTTAATACGCTAAGGTCATTGAAAATTACCTATTGTCCATCGGCCAATTGACAGAAGAGTCCCAAAAGGGAAATAATAAGATTTTCAAGAGGATAAGGAAATTCAATACCCGTAAAATCAGTCGGATTGCAACCAATGAAGGTTTTTGTCACAATTTGTTGATAATGACTGATTCATACATGAAAAACTTCAGAACCCTTAAGGAGAGTGTCCCTCGTGCCATGAATGCACAAGTTCAGGATCTGCCGATTGAAGATGATTCAGAAAAGAGTGGACATCGCTGCTGGAAACCAGAAATTTTTTTCCAAAAATGGGTAGGTCTCATGATTTTGTTCATCTCTATTGATTACAATATTGAAAAAAGATATTGAGTGTAGACGTTTCACGATTCGATTCCTTATTTCAAGGTGACAATAGCTGTTGAACCCAAAAAACAGATTTATTCTATAAGGAAGAATTATTTTTTGAATTCATTGATCGAGATTGTTTATAACAATAGAAAATTATTTTTTTCCATCAAAGAATGACTGTTTAATGCATTTGTTAATCAGTATTGTTCATAACAATGGTAAATATTATTTATCGTCTATTTCTGTCATGAAATTTTCATTTTTGAAGGCAAAACTAAAGATTTCACACAAAAAATGCATTATATATATCTAGAGGCGCCTATTTAATAAAATTGTTTATAAAAAACAAAAAAATAATACTTTAGTGTTTGATTTTGATGAAATAATGATTTCACTTGATTTCGCGGGGAAAACGTGATGAATAAATCTTCCAGGCTTCAATTTACAGCAAAAACTGATTTTGTTCATAAATTTGTTTATAACATTTGAACGGATTGCCGGAACTTCATCTAAGTTATCAGGATTTCTTAATCGATTGTCAATCTATCGGGTTTTCACCTTTTTAAGGTAATATCGATTAATGATACAGAACAGGCATCTCAAATATGAAAAATGATGGTTTTTTGGCATTTTTCAACTTGAGTAACAAATGAACAGAGCCTTCTCCTGCAAAATCCGCATCGACATACCTCTTTAGAATATAATTAGCTTGAATTGAAAGAAAGAAAGATGAAAGTGGATGCAAATTATAGGCTCTGCATCATTTTGAACCCCAATTTTCGAATTCTCCGCACTGTGCGCCTTTGCGAGTTCAGAAATTTGCGCTATGAGATCACTGAGGTTACTTGCCCTAAATTTGCTGCAGGATGTTTGTAAAGACTAGACTATCTGGAGCGGTTACTGATTGAATCATAAAGCCAAGAACAAACAGGAAGAAGACTCATCAGATAACCATAATTGTTCTGCGCGTATGCGCATTCGCTATCGCCCCTGTTCGGTTATGGAACGCGTCGACCCAACCTCAAACGTCAGGCGTGATAAACTTGTGAATCAAAAACCGCAACTATCTAGTATTAATATAGAAGAAGAGAGCTATGAAAAATAATAATTAGTTTAAACAATAATTATTCCTACATTTAATTAAATATTAACCCACTCCAAGTGAAAAGTGGACAGAATGTTTCAAATTTCAGAAAAAATCGCAACTTTCTAGCATTTTTAAAATCGAATATTATGAACAACTAAAATAAATTGTTTAAACATCATTTTGTTCACTTTTATCAATGATTTACCTCACTCGAAAAGAAAATTGGACGAAAAGTAGAAAATTTGCAAACAAAACTGCAATTTTCTACCAATAATATGAAAAGAGTTGCTAAAAATAATAATAAATTGTTTAAACAATTTAGGTAAACATCTAATTGAACTTAGTTCCATCAATATTATATGGTAAGCAAAATGGCTGTAAACTAGTGCAATTATTAAAAAATTTAAGTTCCAACATAAAAAATCAGTAGACTGAAGGGATGCGTAAAAAAGTGGAAAAAATGGGAGACAGGGAAATAGGAACATAATGAGAGAAGAAGAGAATACGAGCGACTGTTGAACGATGAAATGCAGTTGGAGAAATGTAAGTATATGAAGGAGGTGGAAAAAGCGATAAGGAAAGGGAGGGAATGAGAGATTATCAATAGGAAAGGTGGAGAGGCAGGAAGTGCAATAACGAGGAAATCGAGATGGATGAGTGGACCCACTTTAAGCGATTGTTGAGAGGAATGGAAAATATGGTATCGGATGAAAGGAGAAACGGGAGAGAATGAGAGATTATCAGTAGGAAAGGAGGAGAGGCAGGAAGTGGAATAACGAGGAAATCTTAATGGATGAGTGGACCCACATTAGGCGATTTTTGAGAGGAGTGGAAAATATGGTATCGGATGAAATGAGAGAAGAAAGGGAATGAGAGATTATCAACAGGAAAGGAGGAGAGGAAGGAAGTGCAATCACGAGGAAATCGAGAGGAATTAGTGAACCCACTTTAAGCGATTGTTGAGAGAAGAGAATATATACTATCGGATGAAATGAGGAAAGAAAGGGGATGAGAGATTATCAACAGGAAAAGAGGAAAGGGAGGAAGTGCAATAACGAGGAAATCTTAATGGATTAGTGGACCCACATTAGGCGATTGTTGAGAAGAGTGGAAAATATGGTATCGGATGAAATGAGCAAAGCGAGGGAATGAGAAATTATCAACAGGACAGGAGGAGAGAAAGGAAGTGCAATAACGAGGAAATCGAGATGAATGAGTGGACCCACTTTAGGCGATTGTTCAGAGGAGTGGACAATATGGTATCGGATGAAATGAGCAAAGGGAGGGAATGAGAGATTATTAACATGGAAGGAGGAGAGGAAGGAAGTGAAATCACGAGGAAATCGAAATGGATGAGTATCAATCAAGCAGATAAATTTTCAATTAAAATTATGAATCTTCAAACAAAAGAGTAATTTTTAACCGAAAAGTTCAATTTTCAACCAAATAGTTGAATTTTCAATTAAAATTATGAATCTTGAACCAAAAAAGTAATTAGTAGCAAAAGAGTTTCACATCCAACAAAAAAATTAAATTTTCAACCAAAAATGAAAAAATTAAATCTTTAATCATAAAAATTAATTTTCAATAGAAAAAAATTTACCATAATATAGATAAATTTCTAATCATAAATTTTCATTTAAAATGATGAATTTTCAACTGGAATAGTTGAATTTTCTACCAAAAAGATAAATTTTCAACTAAAAATTGAACAGTCAAATTTTCAGTTAAAAAAATTAATATTCAATTCTAGAAATGAATCTTAAACTAAAATTTTGTTTGAATTCATCTAAAAGAGATAAATTTTGACTAAAAAAAATTTATTTTCGGTTGACCAAAAAAAAAGAAATTGTCATCAAAATAGGTAATTTTTCAATTAAATGTAAAAAAGATGAATTCTCAATGAAAAATGTACTACATAGTTAATATTTTAACAAAATAATATTTTTATTTCAAATCAAAAACAGTGCAATTGAACGAAAAAAGACGAATTTGTAACCAAAAATGAAATAATTATATTTTCGGATAAAAAAATTAATTTACAACCGAGAAACGAACGAATTTTCAACAAAATAGTTACATTTAGTAATATAAAACTACTCTCACAGTTAAAAAACAATGATATTTTATTTTATAATTACATTGAAAAAAATTAGGCACGCTGGAGAAAAAATCTCCTGGTTTTAAAAAATTACCAGACAATAATTTTTGTAAATTTGATTCATAATCGTCAATATTAGGCGAATTGAATTTAAAATCAAAATTTTTCATCGAAATTAGGTATAGAATACAAATAAATAATTATTTTTTACTTATCAACTTCATAAGTGTGTTTTATAGGGTCTCAAAAAACTCCATAGAAGTCGACAAAAAGTGAAAAATTTGAGAAAAAACTGCAACTTTCTGAAATTATTCGAAGAGAATGTTATTATAAATAATGATGAATTGTCTAAAAATTTATGTTAAATTTGATTGATTATTGAGTCGTTCTAACTAAGTTGAGAATAAGATGAAACATTTAGAGAAACCGCGACTTTTAAACTCTATTCTAAGAGAAAATTGCTAAAAACCCAATTATTTTTAATATAAAAATATAAATTTAGAATATAAATTGAAAAAAACTAAAGATTGTGAAATAAAACTTAAAAACTAGGGGAAAATATTTAAAAAAAAATTAAATAACGTTTCTATAGCAATTACTTGCTACTTATTGAATTAGTCAGTGAGTACTACCAAGCAGATTAGTAGAATACGAAAGAGTCCAGAATTAACAAGAAAGTTGTCTTTAGAAACATGCAGTCCAAATATCGAAATCCCTAGATTAATTTGCTCAAAATCGCCACCAGAAGTCTTCTGCCTTTAGCACACCCTTAACCTCAGGGTGCACAGTCTTTCCCCTATTCTCCTGCGTTTCCTTTTTTCCTCTCTTCTCGAAAAACTTCCCCTTTTCTGTTTAAATGTACGATATTTGAAAATATAATTGTTGCTTTTATATATACATTATTATTCTATTGAAAACTAGAATATGCTAACGTGAGCAGTGAAAGTTTTTTTTTATCTTGCAGAATTATATATTATAATTATATAACTTTTTAAAATTTGAATAATTACAAACTAAACTATTTAGGATTTTTAAGAAACTTTAAAGCCAAATTATTTGTTTGCCGAATCTATACAAGTTAAATATTTTTGAAATCAACTGTAATAAAGTATGATGTTCTGTCTGTCCACTTTGGAGATTCTTTAGTTTAAATCTTAATAACGATTGTCATTACGTTAGACAAATTATATCAATTATTGCCTGACTTTAGGATAATTTAAATTTAAAAGATAGCTGAAATAGTGTAAAAAGTTTTAAAGTTAAACATTTTTGAAATACAAATTCGATTTTCCAGCATTAAAACTGAACTGAACTGTTCTGAACTGAAGAGAGAATTTTATTTTTCAATTTATTTTTGTAGGTAGTTTTCTTTCGTGTGAAGAAATGCAGGTAGAACGAATTAATCGTAATATTTTTGTACAGTTTTTAAAATGGTTATATTAGACAACTTGAAATCAGAATTGTGTGAAAATTAAACATTTTATCTTGAAAATGTTACAACTCGAATAATACATAATTCAAATTTTCATTATTAGACAGTTTCAAATTTAAACCTTTTAAATTGAAGAATTTTTGAAACACTAAAATTTTATAATTTTAAATTATAATCGTAATTTTAACTAATTTCCAATTACATGAATATATGAATGGAACATAATACATCCTACAAAATTTAAAAAATAAGTTTAAACGATTTAATTTCACGATCCTAATTTAAAAATTATAAAACTGTCAAGCTTTACAGCTTTGTGAACTAGAAACAGAGCTAAAATTCTCATTTATTTATATTACAAGTTATATATTACTATAGAAACTTATGATGCATTGTTTTGAATTGCAGTTCGTGCAATATTTGTAGATTATATTTTCAACGAAAGAGATGAATTTTCAAATAAAATTATGCATCTACAACCAAAAAATTTAATTTTAAACAAACTACATAGTTCGACTTTCGACAAAGTAGTTGATTAAAAAAAAAGGAATTATTAATCAAGAAGATCAATTGTCTACCAAAAAGACTAATTTTTAACAAAATACATTAATTTCTATATATATATATATATAAATAAAATAAAAAATTATATAATAGAATAAATATTAATTTGTTCAAAGTACTTAAACACCTAAAGTCAAGTCAAAATTAGATACTGGGATCTGAAAAAAAGTATAATTAGTTTGTTTTCAAAGTTATATAAATATAATTTTCCTCAGATTCTTGATAAAATTCAAAGAAGTTTCTTGAAGATTCCAAATGCGTCGAAGAAGATTATAGAAAATTTTGAAGAAATTTCTTTTTTCCTTTAGAGGATTTTACTTAATCTTATGAAAAATGCAAGAGATTATAAAAGATGTTTAGGACTTTAACATTTTGGTAAAAAATTCCAAAATATTTGATAAATTTCCGGAATTCTTTCAGCTTAAGAATATTTGTAATATCTTCAAAAATCTCGCAATTCCGAAATATCTTTGAAACTGACTCGAATTATTCCTACAATTTTAAAGAATCTTTTAAAATTAAAAAACTAGCCTTAACATCTTCCAGATTTTTCTCGATATTATAAAAACTCGAAATTATTTTAAACAAATTTTTATTATTTCAAATTAGATAATTTTAAAATTCGGTAATTTAATAAACTGTCAAGAACTGTATTATTCAGAAATCTCCCCACTTCGGAATTAAGAATTTGTGGCTATTGTATTATTTCCGAAATGTTCTATTTCGCAAATTTTCTTTCACGGGAATTTTACACTGTCAAAAACTTGATTTTTCGAGATTCTTCAGTGGTCCCATTTTTAGAAATATTTAAAATCTTTTTAACTTTTCTCGACAAAATAATGTTTCAACATAAGAAGTAATTAAAAATTTTCCCAATAATCTCATGAAAATTTATTTATTGTGTTAACACCTTTCAAAATCCTTGAAGGCGACCAAATTTTATATCGAAATTTCTAAAAATCGACATATTGTTTTTATTTTTCTTAATCTTTTAAAAATTCAAATTATTTATATCCTTCTAAATACATACATTTTAAAATTATTCGCGTTTGTCTTAAAATTTAAAAAAAATTGGAAAGAATTGCTTAGGAATCTTTCAGATTATTTCTCGACAACTTTGAAAATATTTCGAAACGTTTTGTAATCTATTTAAATATTATCTTAAATTTAATTTTTCAAAAGAAAAAAGCATTTAAAACTTCAAGAAATTGCTTTAAAACCTTCAAGATTCTTTTTGGACAATTATTTTTGAAATTTTTGTCAGTTTTCTCTCAAAAATTAATTTTTCAAGATAACAAATAATAAAAAAATGTTGTATTCTCTTATACTTGAAATTTAGTTTTGAAATATTAGAATTCAAATGTTTCAAAATGGTACCATTTTAATTTCGTTTCAATTTAAAACCGTTAATGCGTGTAGACATAATAAACCAAAAACATTACAATTTTTTCAATTTACAATCAACTTTTTAAATTAAAAATGTAACCATATTTTTTATTTTTAAACATATTTTATTTTGTAAAAAAATCATCCTTTTTGGCTTAAAATTCAACCATTTTGTCAAAAATAAACTTTTTTCTTGATAATTCATATTTTCGGGTTGGTTTAAAAATTCACCCCTTTTGGTTAAAAATTAAACTATTTTGTTATGAATACATTTTCTTTGGTTAAAAGTTCATAATTTCGGTTCAAAATTCATAATTTAATTTGAGAATTCATGTCTTTGGTTAAAAAATTAATTATTTTATTGAAAATTATTTCTTTTTATAGAAATTACCTTTTTTAACTAAAAATTTAACTATTACATTTTTGCTTGAAAATTTATCTTTTAGTTCATGATACTACTATTTGGTTCAAAGTTTATCCTTTTCAGTGGAAAATTTAACTATTTCATTAAGAGCTTATGAATTATATTAAAATTTTTTTTTGTAGAAAATTAATTTTTTTGTATGAAAATTCAACTGTGTGGTTAAAAGTTGACATTGCTGTTATTGTTGATACTTTGTTACAAATTGATTTTTCGATAAAGATTCATAAATTTAGTTGAAAATTCATTTTTTTTTTGAAAATTCAACTATTTGGTTAAAAATTCACTTCATTTGTTGAAAATGCTATATTTTTACCCGAAAACACAGGTGTTTAGAGCGTTTGTAATTTAATTTATTATAATATAATATCCACATTAATTTTATTTGAAAGAATTTATTGCCTTATTTTTTCAAAGTGAAACGAACGGATTCGCAATCGCTCTAAAGACTCCTCTTCGATATCCCCACTACGGCGACGCCGTGTGGCCCCACTGTCACACATTGTTTTTAGTTCAAGTGAGACTTTTCCAATATATTTTACTATTTTAATCAATAAAATTGAAACAAATATCTGATTTATTAGTTCAAGTCCTCAGTATTTTTTTAATTAGTTGAATTTTTGCTAATTCAGGACAAAAAATTTTATTTTAAGGTACCTTTTTTTTACAGTAAAACGATAATTTTCACGAAATATGCCTCCAAAATCTGATTTTAGAGTCAAAAGCCCGTTTCTTATTGATTCTTCTTTTATGCGGTGAAAAATTACGACACTACAATTGAAAATATTTTGAATTTTCTAATTTTTTAAACTTTAAGAAAAAGTTAAAAAAAAATATAATTGGTTGAAATTTGACTGAGTTATCTAGTTTTAAGCTCATTTAAATTAATTTTCCAATAAAATAATTAAATTTTTATACACATAGTTAGATTTTTAACCAAATTGTTGCGTTTTCAACTTACAAAGATGAATTTTCAACCAAATGATCGAATTTTAAACAAAAAAGATTAATCTCAACCAAAAACAGTTGCATGGAAAACGCTTGTGGCAAAGGGGGCCTCGTATTTGCATCTTGTAAATAGAAGCAATATCAATTCAATGTCTGCAAATAGTGAGATCATCTAGCAGTAGCTTGTAAATCGGGTAAGAATAACGTAAATTTTTTTGGCAAAACGGAAGAATTTGACATGCATAACATCAACAGCGACGGGGTAATTGATACATACATGCTGACAATATCAATTAGTGGACCAACTGCCAAGGACAAAATCGTTTCGGAGGCGGGAACATCATGAATTCGAGTCGATTATTTTGAAAGATATCTTAGCAAAGTAGCACAAAGAGTGTCTACCATGGTTCGATTGGCTTATTATGGTGGACGTGATGTCCGACTCAGGGATGAATTTCAGTTGAAAGTTTCTTTTCAAGCATGCTTGAAAAATGGATGAGGTTGATTTGCAAAGAAAAGCTATGTAATGGATTGTGACGCCGACCAACAGAAGGGAGCTTTTAACCCTCCGTCCCCCACGTGGGGTCTAGGTGGACCCCACGTGGGGGGACTGAGGGTTAATGAACAACCCTTGAAATCAATCAAATTTTTGAAAACAAAAGAGTAGATAGATGGAACTGAAAAGGAAAAAAAAAACATCAACGATAGATATCGAAAAAAGTTTCGCCTTGAAAATAAACTTAACATTTTTGATAGTTACCTTTCTGAAGAAATCTATTCAATACAACTTTCACAGCAGAGAAGTTCAACAATCTGATTGAAATTCAGTTAATAATCGATAATCTACAGGAGAAGGTCAAGATGATTTCGAAATGTGCAAGATTTCCAATATGGACGTGATCCTTTAGAGCAGCTGATCTCAAGCGACTTTAAAAATGATCTGAAAACGCTTCATTTTGTTTAACGTTATGTTGCATAAACCGAATGCACTACCTTTAAGAAAAGAAGTTACAACGTTAACACAGTCAATAGATAATCAAGAAAGCCTGAAAATCGCAACTGTACAAATTCACGCATCAACACAGAAAACATCTACTGTGGTATTCATGGATGAAGGGTCCACTACTACCTTAATCGAGGCAGATTTAGCAATACATGTTGCACTAAAAGGTTAAATCAAACAGCTTTCTTCCAATTAGGCGTAAAAAATGAAAACTGTTTAAGGTATTGAAATCCCGGGACAATACTGATATTGATTTCAATCCAAAAAATTTATTCCAAAAAAATTAATATATAATTCTGGTTTCGATCTTATTTCTTCACAAATGTTTGTCTACAGACTAACCTAGTTCTGACTTCTACTTCTAAAAGGCTGACACGTTTTTAGCCTTAACAATAAGTGTATTAGAAAATTTGTAATATCAAGGCTTTTATTTAGAAAAAGTATTGGGAATTTCTTCGAAAGCTTAGTTTCAAAGTCGATGATGAGTAGAACCCCCTTTGCTCTTCCTTTTGAGGACTCTCTGGTAGCCGTGCTGTAGACAACTTCACAGTCGATTTCACGTTGAGGATAACAAATTTGAGGTGAAGAAGTAAGCCATGTCTCACTCACACAAATGATGTCATCTGTAGTAGTATGGTTATAGAAATTGTCTAGATTATTAAATCCCCTTGCATTCCATAATATAATTCGAGATGCTAGGACTATTTTCGAACCGTTTATGAACTTAGGATCGACTTGACGTTTCCACCTCCCGGTGTTTCCTTAAAATGTTTGATCAAATTTCCTTTTTTAGTGTGTTTGATTTTTTTATTTAAATCTTTGTTGGAAGAATCTGATTTTGGAGGGCGACCCCTTTTCCTTTTCCTGCTAGCAGTAGAGCTTGAAGAAGATGTTGAGATTGCCCCATCTGACTGATAAACATCCTCACTCTTCTCTGCCACAATCTTCACGGCTAAGGATACATCAAAATACTGATTGTCCATGAATAGTCGGGTTCCTTTAATTGTTGAAGACTTCACAAGACTATCAAGCTTTTGTTGATAATCTCGAAGCTTTTTGCGTATTTCTCTTTGTTCATAAGTAAAGTCATTTGCGAAAGATACCTTTAAAGAGCGGAGATTTTTAGCCTCCTTAAATATTTCATCTTTGAATCTTCAGTTCGTTGAAGTAAATAGAACAGGTCTTGTTCCCTGTTTTCTTCTAATTCTAATAACCTTTTCGAAACAGTCAATAGGTATGATAATTGAATCTTGCTTGAAAATCTTGTTAACCGTGTCAAAAAAATTCTTGCTCAATTGTTCAGAGTGCCAAATGATCCAAATGTTGTTAAAGAATGGCAAATAGGTACGTTAAGTGATAATATCAAACTTAAACCTGGTGATGCAGTTGGTTCTTTGCACTTCAACCCAAAATATATCATCCAAAACAACGTTTTTGTACTTTAGATTATAAAAAAATTATATCTATATATTTTCAGGGTGGCCGCTGGACCAGGAAACCGGGAATTTTATGAGACCGGAAAAAACCGGGAAATGATATTAAATTTGTTTTTTGACCGGGACTTTTACAAATATTGAGAAAAAAATCGGTCTAAGTTTGATTTCAACACTTTTTAAATAATTAGTTGAATTGTTATCTGTTTTAATTATGATATAATTCAGTTAACACTTAACAATGCGTAATTCGAAAATCTTCCACTTAAAAATTTTCTATTTTAGATTCTAATTTTTGAGCGTACATCCTTCATTAAAAGAACTTTAAAATGCAGTTTTAAAGACATAAGAATTTAAAAATCAGAAGCATTTGAAATCGAACATTTTGGATAAAAAATCTTTGTAGTTGATCAACTGTGGATATAAATTATAATGGGAATGAACGAAATAAATTAAAGAAATCAAAGAAATGAATTCAATCAAATAAATTAAGAAAATGAAGGAAATAGAGGAAATGGAAGAAATTTAATAAAATGAACGAATTACATGGAAGAAATTAATTCAATGAAAGAAATTGAGGAAATGAAAGAATTTTGAAAAATAAAAGAATTAAATAAATGAATTAAAATAAATAAATGAAATAAACAAAATAAATTAAAGAAATGAAATAAATGAAGTTCAGGATTCATCTATTTTGGTGAAAAATTCAACTATTTGTTTGAAAATTTATTTATTTTGTCTAAAATGCAACTATTTTGTTAAAAAATTATCCTTTTTGGACAAAAATTCAACTACTTGATTGCAATTTGAACTACTTTGTTAAAAATTCATTAGATTGGTTGAAGATTTAAGTACATATATTTTTTTTCGATAATTTTTTCGTGGCCGATAAAGCAAGAATGAACAATGGCCTCTGATTTCAGGCAATCATTAAATAAATTGTTTGGTTTTCTAGTGTTTAGGATTTTCATGAAGAGCAAACATTGATCGATACTGAGGTTTCATTTTTGGTTGAAAATTTATCTTTTTTATTTGAAAATTCAATTGACTGTTGAAAATTTTTTCTTTTTTAGTTGCAAATAGAACTATTTCCTCGAAAATTCCATTGTTTTCTTGGAAATTCGACTTTTGGGGTTAGAAATTCCATTATTTTATTGGAACATTAAATTATTTGTTAAAAATTAATTTTTCAACTGAAAATTGAACTATTCCATCTTTGCTTGAAAAATTATCTTTATTATTTGAAAATTAATTATTTGGTTGCAAATTTGTATTTATTCGTTCAAAATTTATCTTTTTTATTTGAAAATTCAATTAATTGTTTACAAATTTGTCTCTTTTAGTTTATAATTGAACTTTTTCGTCGAAAATCCCACTTTTTTCTTGGCAATTCGTTTTTTTTGGTTGAAAATTCTATTATTTTGAAATAAAATTCAAATCTTTGGTCGAATCATAAGTTTTTAACTCAAAAATGAAGAATTCTTTTTTTTTATTATTTTTTTATTTGAAAATTTAATTATTACGTTAAAAATTTGTATTTTTTAGTTGAACATTTATATTTTTTATTTGAAAATTAATTATTTGGTTAAAAATTTGTATTTTTTAGTTGAAAATTTATCCTTTTCATTTTGAAATTAATTAATTGGTTATAAACTTGTATTTTTTACTTTAAAATTGAACTATTCAATCGAGCATTCCACTGTTTTCTTGAAAATTCGTCGTTTTGGGTTAAAAATTCTATTATTTTAGTAGAAAATTCAATTATTTGGTGGAAAATTAATTTTTTAACTGAAAATTGAACTATTCCATCTTTGGTTGAAGAATGATCTTCTTCTTGCTCCCATTTGTCCTCCTCAATCTCAATTTTTCTTCTTGCTCTCAATTTTTCTGACCTAAAACGAAAAAATCTAAAATTCGAGTAGACTCTCGAATAAAATATTTGTTTGTAAAAGCACTTATATCCGAAATTGGCGTTTATCCCTGAAACATGTTTTCTATTAATTTTATTTCTTTAAATTATTTTCTTCTAATTTTTTTAATTTAATGTCTTCTTTCTTGAAAAATTTAGATGAAAAATGAAAATAGAAAAGATTGAAAGGAATGAAATTAATAGAAAAAATGTAAAAAATGATTTGTTCTTCTAATTTTTAAAAATTTGGTAAATTTATTTCATTTATTTAAATTTGTTTCTTTTCATTTTTTTTCTGCTAATTTTTTTCTTTTAATTTCTTCTTTCTTTAAAAATTTAGAAGAAAAATGAAAGATGAAAAGAAAAAAATGGGAAGAAATGAAATTAATAGTAAAAATGTAAAAAAATGATTTGTTCTTTTAATTAAAATTTTTTTTTAATTTATTTCATTTCTTTAAATTTTTTTCTTTTCATTTTTGTTCTTCTAATTTTTGAAATTTCGGTTCTTTTTTCTTTAAAAATTTAGAAGAAAAATGAAAAGAAAAAAGTTGAAAGAAATGAAATTAATAGAAAACATGTAAAAAAATTATTTGTTCTTCTAATTAAATTTTTATTTTTTTATTATTTCACTTCTTTAAATTTAGATTTCTATTAATTTCATTCCTTTTCATTTTTCTTCTAATTTTTTAAAGAAACAAGAAATTAATTAAAAGATTAGAAGAAAAATAAAAAGTAAAATTAAATGAGAAAAAAATAGAAGAACGAAACTAAAACAAATGTAAAGAAATGAAATTATTATAAAAAATGTGAAGAAATTATCAGAACAATAATGGAAATAAATTAAAAAAATATGGAAAGAAAATTTGTTCTTGTAATTTCTTACATTTTTTCTATTAATTTCATTTCTAAGCTCTTTTGCAAAAAAAATCTTTTATTCGAGAATTTTTCGTTTTAGTTCAGAAAAATTTATGTCAAGGAGAAAAACATGAAAAACGACAGAAGAATAGAGGAAAAAGAAGAAATTAAATTAAAAAATTAGAAGAACAAAAATAAAAAATAAAATTTTTAAACAAATAAAATTAATAAAAAGAATGTAAAGAAATGAGAAGAACAATAATGGAAATAAATGAAAAAATATGGCAAGAAAATTTGTTCTAATTTTTAACCATTTTTTCAATTAATTTCATTTATTTAAATTTGTTTCTTTTCATCTTTGTTCTCCTATTTTTTTAATTTAATTCCTTTTTTCTTATAAATTTAGAAGAAAAATGAAATTAGTAGAAAAAATGAATTGTTCTTCTAATTTTTAAAAATATTCACCGAATTGATGAAATATTCTGAATTTCCTGAATATCTCTAATATTTTGAATTCTCTGAATGACTTGAATATTATAAATTCCAGGAATTCTCTAAACTCCCCAAATTCCCTAAATGCACTGCAATTCTCTGAATTCCCTGAAGTCCTGGAATTTATTGAATATTTTGAATTCCCAGAATTTCCTGACCGCAAAATTTCTGGAATATTTCGAATCCCCTTAATTTCTAGAATGTTCTGAATTCCTTAAATTCCTTTAAGATTCAGAATTTCCTGAATTCCTTGAATATTTTAAATTCCCGAATTTCTTGAATATTCCGAATTCCGAAAATTCTCTAAACTTTCTAAATTCCCTAAATGCTCTTAAATTCCCTAATATCCTTGAATTTCTTGAATGTTCAGAATTCGCTGAATTCCTTAAATATGCTAAATTCCTTTCATTCCGTGAATATTTTGAATTCCCTGAATTTATAGAATATTTCGAATTCCAAGAATTCTCTAAACTCTTTTAATTCCCTAAATGCGCTGAAATTCTCTAAATTCCCTGAAATTTTTAACTTTCTGGAGTATTCTGAAATCCTGAAATTCCTTGAATATTCTGAATTTCTTGAATATTTTGAATTTCCTAAATTCTCTGAATTGCTGAAATATTCTGAATTTCTCTAATATTTCGAATTCCCTCAATGACTTGAATATTCTAAATTCTTGGAATTCTCTAAACTCCTTAAATTCCCTGAATGCACTGAAATTCTCTGAATTCCCTGAAGTCCTGGAATTTATTGAATATTCTGAATTCGCAGAATTTCTTGACCGAAAACTCCCTGGAATATTTTGAATTCCCTTAATTTCTAGAATATTCTGAATTCCTTCAATTCCTTGAAGATTCCGAATTTTCTGATTTCCTTGAATATTTTAAATTCCCGAAATTTCTTGAATATTCCGAATTTCAATAATTCTCTAAATCTTTGAATTTCTTGAATGTTCTGAATTCCCTGAATTCCTTAAATATGCTAAAATTTTAGAATATTTGGGATTCCAAGAAATCTCTAAGCTCTTTAAATTCCCTAAATGCTCTGAAATTCTCTGAATTCCCTAAAATTTTCGACTTTCTTGAATATTCTGAATTCCTGAAATTTCTAGACTATTCTGAATTCCTTGAATATTTTGAATTTTCTGAATTCCCTGAATTGCTCAAATATTCTGAATTTCTCTAATATTTTGAATTCCCTCAATGACTTGAATATTCTAAATTCCCGGAATTCTTTGAACTCCTTAAATTCCCTAAATGCACTAAAATTCTCTGAATTTCCTGAAGTCCTGGAATTTATTGAATATTCCGAATTCCCAGAATTTCTTGACCGGAAACTTCCTGGAATATTTTGAATTCCCTTAAAAATTAAGAGGTGAATTTTCAAAGTTTCAAATTTTTGGATTTGAGAAAAAAAAACGAATGTTTAGCATAATAGTCCAATTTTCCACAAAATTCTTGAATTTTCAACTAAAAAAGACAAATTATCAACAAAAAATAGAAAAATTAAATTTTCAATTAAAAAAAAAGGATTTTCAACAAATTAGTTAAATTTTCAACCAAAGAGATAAATTTAATCAAAACAAAAAATTTGATAAGAATAGTAAAATGTTCTACCAAAATTAAGATGTGAATTTTCAAAGTTTGAAATTTTTTGATTTGAGAACAGAAACGAATGTTCAGCATAATAGTCCAATTTTTCCACCAAATTCTTGAATTTTCAACTAAAAAAGACAAATTATCAACAAAAAATAGAAAAATTAAATTTGAAATTTGAAAGAAAGGAATTTTCAACAAATTTGTTAAATTTTCAACCAATGTGATAAATTTTCAACCAAGAAAATTAATTTTTTTTCAAAGAAAAAAAAACGAACTCTCAACAAAATACATCAATTTTCAACTAAAAGAAAGACCAATTTTCAACAAAAAATGTAATAGTTAAATTTTCAGCTGAAAATTTAATTTTCAGCCAAAAAAAAAACGAATTTTCAACTAAATAATTACATTTTTCCACCAAAATTAGGAACTAAATTTTCAAACAAAATGAAGAATTTCCGAAAAGGAAAGATTTGTCAGTCAAGTAAGAAAAAAATTCCAACCAAATTGTTCAATTTTCAATGTACAAAAAAAAACGAATTTTCCACAAAATAAATTTAACTAAAAAAAATAAATTTTTCAAAAATTCAAAATGTTAGTTAAATTTTTTTTCTTACTTGATTGAAATTTTGTTTTGTTTCAAGATTCCTAATTTCGCTTTGAAAATTCACCTCTTAATTTTGTTAAAAAATTGAACTATTTTTTTAAATTAATTTTTTTTTTGAAATCTGTTTGGTTAAAACTGAACTATTTTCTTGAAAATTAGTTTTTTTGTAGTTGAAAATTAACTTTTTTACTGAAAATTTGAATATTTTATTTTTGGTGGGAAATTCATCTTTTTTTAGTTGAATCTAACTATTTTGTTGAAAATCCTTTTTTCTTTGTGAATTGAAAAATAATTCCTTTTTTTCAGAAAATTCCTGTTTTTTTTTAATTGAAAATTTAATTTTCCCAAATTTTGTTGATGAAATTTTGTATGATTTTTTTTTTTTGAATAGTTACATTTTAATGATTTGAAATTGAAAATTTGAGTTACAGAATTTTGAGTTGTCAACATTAAAATTGCATAATTTTGAATTGAATGTTTTCCAAATTAAAAAAATTTTTAGAGATTCAAAATTAAATTTAAAAGTGAAAATTATTCAATTTTAACGATTTACGATCATCTAGTCTATAAGTGGTAGGATAAAAAAGGAAGATTTTTGGCGTTTTTCTTTTTTCAAATATCGACAATCAAACTTGCCATTTTCAACATTTTGGGTCTGCATACCATAAGGGTGGTTTTTAGGGATATTGCCGAACATTCTCATCTGGCCTATAAATGGCAGGATAAAAAAAGAAGATTTTTGGCGTTTTTCTTTTTTCAAATATCGACAATCAAACTTTTCATTTTCAACATTTTAGGTCTGCAAACAATAAGGGTGGGTTTTAGGGGTATTTCCGAACATTCTCATCTGGTCTATGAATAGCATGATGAAAAAATAAGATTTTTGGAGTTTTTCTTTTTTCAAATATCAACAATCACACTTTTCATTTTCAACATTTTAGGTCTGCATACCATAAGGGTGGGTTTTAGGGGTATTCGAACATTCTAATTTGGTATATGAATAGCAGGATAAAAAAAGAAGATTTTGGGCGTTTTTCTTTTTTCAAATATCGAGAATGAAACTTGTCATTTTTAGCATTTTAGGTCTGCAAACCATAAGGGTGGGTTTGAGGGGTATTTCCGAACATTCTCGTCTGGTCTATGAATAGCATAATAAAAAAAGAAGATTTTTGGCGTTTTTCTCTTTTCAAATACCGACAATCAAATTTTTCATTTTCAAAATTTTAGGTCTGCATACCATAAGGGTTGGTTTTGGGCGTATTGCCGAACATTCTCATCTGGACTCTAAATGGCACCATAAAAATACAAGATTTTTGGCGTTTTTCTTTTTAAATATCGACAATCAAACTTTTCATTTTCAACATTTTATGTCTGCATACCATAAGGGTGGGTTTTAGGGTTATTGCCGAACATTCTCATCTGTTCTGTAATGGTTAGGGTGAAAAAGGACGATTTTTGGCGTTTTTCTTTTTTCAAATAGCGAAATCAAACTTGTTATTTTTAACATATTAGGTCTGCATACCATAAGGGTGGATTCGGGGTATTTTTGAACAATCTTATCTAGTTTATAATCGGTAGGATAAAAAAAGAAGATTTATGGCGTTTTTGTATTTTCAAATATCGACAACCAAACTTTTCATTTTCAACATTTTAGGCCTGCATACCATAAGGGTGGTTTTTATGGGTATTGCCGAACATTCCCATCTAGTCTATAAGTGGTAGGATAAAAAAGGAAGATTTTTGGCGTTTTTCTTTTTTCAAATATCGACAATCAAACTTGCCATTTTCAACATTTTGGGTCTGCATACCATAAGGGTGGTTTTTAGGGATATTGCCGAACATTCTCATCTGGCCTATAAATGGCAGGATAAAAAAAGAAGATTTTTGGCGTTTTTCTTTTTTCAAATATCGACAATCAAACTTTTCATTTTCAACATTTTAGGTCTGCACCAGGTCGTTCAGCATGTATTCTGCGCCAATTTTTTAAAAATATAAATTTTGTTAATATCCAAAATGACTGCCAGCGATGAGTCGACGATCTGGGTGCACCGGGTCGCGCACCAGGTCATTTAGCACGTATTCTACGCGAACTTTTTTAGGATTTAAACTGTCTCAATAGCCAAAACAACTGCAAATAGTTAGTTGACTACGCACGTGCATCGGATCGTGCACCAGGTAGTTAGGCACATATTCTACGATTATTTGAAAATAAATTTAATTGTATCAATAGCCGAAATAACTACCAATGGTGAGTCCACGATGCGGGGCACCCGGAGCATCAACTCAAAATTTTTAGTTATTTTGGCTGTTGGCACAATTTATATTTCAGAAAGGTTTTCGTAGAATACGTGCTAAAATACCTGGCGCGTGATCCCGTGCACCCGCGTAGCGCCTCACCGCTGGCAGTTATTTTCGATGTTGACAGAAATGAAATTTTCAAAAAATTCTCGTAGACTAAGTGCTGCACGACCTAGTGCACGATGTGGTTCACCCGAATCGTCGACTAACCTCCTGCAGTAGAACACGTGCTGAATGACCTGATGCACGATCTGTTTCACCCGCGTCGTCGACTCACCATTTTGAGATGTTTTGGCTATTGGCAAAATTTAAATTTCAAAAAGAGCACTCGCAGATGATGTCTTACTACTTGGTGCACGATCCGGTGCACCCAGATCGGCCACTCACCATTGGTACTTATTTTGGCTTTTAGCGAAATTTGAATGTTTTAAATGTTCTGGTAGATGACGTTTTGAACGACCTGGTGCACGATCCGGTGCACCAGGAGCATCGACTCACCATTTAGAGTTGTTTTGGTTATTGACGCGAATAAAATTTTTTTAAAGTTCTTGTAGATAACGTCTTGAACGACCTGGTGCATGTTCCGATGCACCCGGTAGTGAACTTACCATTTAGAGATGTGTCGGCTATCGGCAAACTTAAGATTTTAATTTTCAACGCGGTCTAATGTTCTCTATCACTTACATGTTGTTAAAAATATCTATTTCTGTTTAGCGTGTCCTAAGCATGTAGACGGACAAGAAAAAGGCTTTAGCCATGCTACGGTTCAGCCGCAACCCATGCTTTAGCCGGATATTTCCAAGGTTATTGCCATGCGCGAGCCATGCAAACTTTTTTCACGCGGGCCGCAAGGCAGAAATTTGGACATTTCTGGAATATTTAAATGTTCCGTGTAGGATATACCATTTTTTTCTTCCACTCGGGACATTTGAATATTCGAGAAATATCCCAGGGATATCTTGGGGATATGCCATTTTTCGCCTTGTGGGATATCCGACGGGTTATCCCTGGGACAACCTGGGAGATAAATTTGATCGACTGGGATGGCGAGAGATGTACGAACAACGCGGCTCAAAGAAAGGCGTAGCAGGATGTCGAGAGAACCTGCTCATCGATAGATGTGTCTGTAAAGACGCAGCATTCTATCAGCGTTACCTATCGATGGGCACCTCTGAGGCAAACCTCGAAATCGAAAGCATAAGGGCACTCATGTATTTTACATGGATGATCTTAAGATCTATGCTTAAAATCATGAGAAACTACATCTAGCTCTAGACATTGTCAAAGAGTACACTCAAGAGATTGGAATGGGGTTCTGGTTAGAAAAATGCGCCAAGGTTTATTTGAAGAAAGGAAAACTTAATGGCATCCTGGAGACACTAAGCTCGCCGACAGAAGCCCTATACAACACCTTGGCGCTGGAGAGACCTATACATACCTGGTCGTGCCACAGAGGCGCATTCAGGACGTGAAATCTATAAAGGATACTCTCCGATGCAGGTACAAGCGTCTCATCCGCCAGATTTCGTCTTCCGAACTGTCGGCGAGGAACAAGGTATCTGCGACGAACATGCTTGCCGCCTCGGTAGTACTCTAGTAATTTGAAGTGATTCAATGGCCAAAGGACAAGCTCGGATCCCTCGATATCGGGTCCCGAAAAGTTATGCACATGAACAAAAGCATGCAGCTTAAGTCTTCTGTTCCGCGACTTTAAATCTCACGCCGTCAAGGTGGTGCAAAATGCATCAAATCTTATCCATCTTGAGTACTCACTCATGAAGGCACGGATTAAGAAAGCACAGGAGAGAAACTTCCGCGAACAGCTCCTCGACAAGAAGATGCACGGCATCTTCCGCAGAAATGTGGAGGATCTGTCGATGTTGTATGAGCTAACATTTGCAAATGAATAAGATGAAAAGAATAAGAGGTGTAAAGACCTTATAAGGGAGTTGCGACGATTATACCCGGAATATTCTGTTAACTGATCGTCCTGATCATCGGTGCTCTTGGAGGTGCCAAGGTTTCACTGGTTAATATCCTGAAAAGCATCCCTGCGTGTCAGGAAAATGCTGAGACACTTGCGGGGAAAATGCAGAAGGCGGCCGTCCTTGGGTCACTCCGTGTCCTCAGGGTAGACGAGAATTTCGCCGGATCATCGTATTGAATTCTTTGCAGACTGTGGCCACCCATCTCACGGTCGTGGGACGTGTTTACAGCTGAAATTTTACCGCGATTTCGCTGGGAGCGGGTGCAATTTTCAAGATTAGCACCTGCTTCCGACGAAATCCTGCAGTTTCGGTTTCGACTCCTTTGGAATAGTACTGGCGAGCCTATAACAAAGCCATCGAACGCGTCCTCAAGTTGCGGATAGAGTGTCCCTGTACCAAGGGTTTCTGCTGAATATGGTTACAATAATTAATAAGCAGTCGCGGACAATGTAAGGCAATACACCTTTACGTGTAAGCAATTGAATTTTTTCCCGACTTAGATTGGAGAACACGGAATTTACAATTTCAGAAGTCTCTAAGTACGAGGCTAGTTTCTCTAGTGATGACGCCATAAATCTAAACGAGTCAATGTAGCGCAATTTGATCTCACTCGCTTTGACGTGTTTCGTGAAAGAAATATATCTTTCTTTGTTCAAGGGGAGGAGGTCAACTTTTCCTTCGAATTCTGTACAAATTTCACGAATTATAAAGTGCGCGTCATAGCCAGTGAGATTGTGGAACACTACAGGTATAATTCGAGAATCTTGATAGTTTACGTTACAATCTTTCCGGATGTTATATGTAGAGGGACAACAGTATAATGAAACTTTCGCCTGTTCAGACCATACACGTTTATAGAGATATCATTTAGTTTTTCGAATTTTGGTATATCTTTCAAAGTTGCGGGAAAGTTTATTCCACTAAAATCTAATTTATCTTTATACTGGGTATAGTTAGACATGCGATATACATGTTGTAAAGCTGGATACAACGCCGATAACACTACCCATTTGAAGCATTCGTTGTCATTATTATTTCGTACATTCACACAAGCATGTTTCTTTTCAATTGGTAGCGGTAAGTCGACATAAAAACTATCTCGCATAGGGTTGTATTTGTTGATGTTAATTTCTAATTTCATAATCGAGTGTAATGTCCATTCGGAATCAGTTTCTTGGAAATCTTCAAGTTTCTTTAGGATTGGTTGTTTCACTTTATCGTTGAACCAATCCTCTAATAAAGTGGTCGAGTAAATTTCTTTTGCCTTAGACGTAAATGTTTTCAGTTCAACGTTTTCATTATCGTTGACTACTTTTTTAAATTTAGCACCTAATTCAGCGCACACTTTTTTCGCTCCAAACTTATTTGATGCGTCTATTATGTGCTTTCCAAATAAAATGAATGCATCATCAAAGAACGCATTAATATCCTCATGAACTATATTTACAATGACTTCTGTTTGGAGTCGACACTTAAACGCTGCGTCACGATCAGCCCATCTTACACGATCCGTAAGAGGATCTCTCACACCTTCACCTTGTACCAGTAACGCATCAAGGTGGACATGCAGATATATAATTTGTTCGAAGATATTTACAGATTTTTTTCGCTCAGCTGACGATATACATACTTCTCGATGTGAATTATTCACACTCCTTAAAATATTATCACACTTATTTATCCATAGTTGGATGACGTCAGATGCTCCATCTTTTCTTCCCAGTTTCTGAAGCAGGATCGTAGCCTCCTCGATCATCGGGATGACTTTAGCCCATTCGTCAATCAGCGCTGAAGTCTCCATCTTGTTGTTGTTGTTCGTACTGCCGATCACCTAGACAGATGTGTGCAAAACTACGAAACTTGCCGACGTTTCGTAGTTTTGCACACGATTGAAACCCGAAAAAGCTTTAAATTTTAATACTTTTGTACTGTTCACCATTCAGATGAGTCACCATTAACTCGAATAATTTTCTTGCGAAATTTGGCCATGCATCATAAAAATGTTGTATCTTAAATTCATCATCTGCAGATCCATCAGCGATTCTACCTTCAAACAGATTCTCGTAATCACGTTCGAGATACCAAAGAGAATAGAGTTGATATCATTATTTAGCTCAATGAAATTAAAAGTTTTGTACAGAAGAAATTTATTTTTTGCATAAAAGCTTTGTGCTTCAAGATACCAGATTATAGCCATCAGGATGTTTTATAATTGGGAACTCCTCAATGAAACAGTGAATAGTCCCTCCATTTTCTTTCTCATTTCTTCTCTAACTGGAAAACTTTCTGCCCAGTATTGTTCGATCTTGTTTCACGCCGAAATGTTAAATCTTAAGTACTCAATCGCGGCCCTGCATTCTACAATTAATTATTTACAGTTTTATATAAATAGGATTTGGGTATCATTTGATATCAGAAACAATACTTTTCTAGCTAATGAAAAATAATTTGAAAACAATATTTTCAATTATATTATAAAGTTTGTAAGACAAATTTTCTATATGAGGTTTGAAGTCTTTTATAAATTGATGAAGAATGTAATTATAAAGTTATTTTAAATCAAGATCGAAAAGAAATCTATTTTATCATGAATAATTTTATGCAAAATGAGCATGAAAAAATTCACAATTAAAAAAAACAGAATTCCAAACTATCTCACTTTTCGGCTCATGAGAGACAAAAATAACCAAATGAAAAAAGAGGGAGAAAAAGAGAAAAAGTCAACCAAAAACCAACCTCTCAATTTTCCTTTCTACCGTTCTTTTTATACTACCAGGGAACCAACATGAAGAAATCTATTTTTTATTAAAAGATCTTTTGAAAGAAGAATGCATTAAATATTAGCAATGTTAGAAATACATCAACGTTTTTTTATTGTTTCTATTCCTATTTGGAAAATGTAATAATCTAAACAGAATGGTTCATAATCAACCATAAATATAAGGTTATTAGTATTTCGAAAATCTGAAGCGTTAAGAAAATATTTTTTAAAGAGTAAAACAAATGTTTTTCCCAAGTAACTTACTATAGTAGTTTTCACTATGTATGTTCTGCTCAACAGATTTATCATCAAGGCCAAATTCTCCACATTTACGTTTTCGAGGAACGATTTCAATTTGCTATCCGGGATTTTACCTTTCGAAATTTTTGTTCAGGCCCTTCTCTTTTTGGCTCTACATAATAAATTGCGAGATCCTCACTTGGGAACAGTTTACAAATTTTGTTAGCTAAAATTGAAGATACTGACAATATCATCTACTTCAAGGAATTTTGCGACAACCTCATGAAATCTGAGGAGGAATGTCCATCAATTACTGCGGAAGAGGTGAAAAAAGCACTTAGAGCAGGGTTGCAAAAATAGTAATGAGTACATTGACAATTAAATAATTAAAGTTCAACTATCAATTCAAATTTTTTAAACTATGAATTAAAATTTAATTTCTAATTAAAGTTTTTCTAATTGAGAATTAAGATTTAATTTCTAATTAAAATTTTTCTAATTGAGAATTAAAATTTAATTTCTAATTACATTTTTTCTAATTGATAATTAAAATGTAATTTCTACTTAAAATTGTTTAAATTGAAAATTGAAATGTAATTTCTAATCAAAATTGTTCTAATTGATAATTAAAATTTTTTAAATTGACGATTAAAATTTAATTGAACTATTTGTAATTAAATTTTAATTCAATTGTCTGTTGTGAAATAATTAAATTAATTATTTATTTGTCATCAACTAAAATGTTGTATGGGAATCAAGAAAAATTTTAATTTCGTGTGGAATGAAATAATTTACACTTTGTTTTGGAAGGCTGAATTATGTTTACTATGCATATATAATAATATGCATAATTATGTATGTACATCATTTTTTGATTTTCCAAAATAAAATTCCCAATCCATCTATATTATATATATTCATTCAAAATACTGAATTCTGCTATATTGAAGTCATTATAGAATCCTATGATACTTGTACTATGTTATCGGAATCGGTCAAACATAACATCTGTTTACCTTTCAAGTTGACAGAGTTGCAAATAGTTAATTAATTTTTCAATTAAGTCAAATGGAATAATTATAATTAAACCTTTTAATTATTGATAATTTTAACAATAATTAATAATTAAACGATTTCATTATTAATTATGAACTCCATGATTGATAATTAAATACTTTAATTATTAATGATAAACCTAAAATAAATATTGTGTTTTTGTATAATAAAAACTTTTTATTAAAAAACAGGCCCTTGACAGAGTTAAAGCCGTAATGTGCGCAGGGTTGCAAGCGACCAGTCTACGGGAGCTCTGCATTACCCCTATTACCAGCCTCGCTGTTTACACGACTGTATTTGTATTTAATTTAAACATATATTCATATTTTCCTTTATCTTGAAAGAAACTTTTTACATTCTCATCATAATGAGAAGGTATTGGTTTTATGTAAAATTGGACACAGTCGGTTTTCATCGAATCTCCACGTTTTGAGACCCTCTGAGTCAGAAGAAACTATTTTCACGAAGGTGTCTGTCTGTAGTCTGTCTGTAGTCTGTAGGCACTATAACTTTCGAAAAAATGATCAGATTGGATTGTACTTTGGCACACTTTGTTAAGGTCTAAAAAGAAAGTATTTGAAAATATTCAGTATTTGCATTTATAAAATAATTTTTGCTCCATATTTCTTCAGTCATCAAATTTGTACAGACGTAAGCACAAAGAATTTCGCATTCAAACAAGATAGATAATTATTAATGTTTCAGATCATATGTTATATACAAAATGAAAACTGAAAATGTTTAGTATTTGAAAATATTCAGTATTTGCATTTATAAAATGATTTTTGTTGAATATTTCTTCAGTCATCAAATTTGTGCATACGTGAACACAAATAATTTCTCATTCAAACAAGATAGATAATTGTTCTTGTTTCAGATCATATGTAATATAAAAAATGAAAACTGAAACTATTGAGTATTCAAAAATATTGAGTATTTGCATTTATGAAATAATTTTTGATCCATATTTCTTCTGGCATCAAATTTGTACATACGTGAACAAAAATAATTTCGCATTCAAACGAGATAGATAATTGTTATTGTTGTAGATCATATGTAATATAAAAATTAAAATCTGAAAATATTCAGTATTTGCATTTACAAAATAATTCTTGTTCCATATTTCTTCAGTCATCAAATTTTCACATACGTGAACACAAATAATTTCGCATTCAAACAAGATAGATAATTATTATTTTTTCAGATCATATGTAAAATAAAAAATAAAAACTGAAAATATGTAGTATTTGAAAATATTGAGTATTTGCATTTATGAAATAATTTTTGATCCACATTTCTTCAGTCATCAAATTTGTACATACGTGAACACAAATAAATTCGCGATCAAACAAGATGGATGATAATTAGTGTTTCAGATCCTATGTAATATAAAAAATGAAAACTGAAAATATTTAGTATTTGAAAATATTCGGCATTTGCATTTATAAAATAATTTTTTATCCATATTCCTTGAGTCATGAAATTTGTACATACGTGAACAAAAATAATTTCGCATTCAAACAAGATAGATCATTATTATTGTTGTAGATCATATGTAATATAAAAATGAAAACTGAAAATATTTAGTATTTGAAAATATACAGTATTTGCATTTATATAACAATGTTTGTTTCAATTTAGTGATTGAAAATATATATTATTTGCATTTATAAACTAATTTTTGATGCATATTTCTTCAGTCATCAAATTTGTACATACGTGAATAAAAATAATTTCGCATTTAAACAAGATAGATAATTATTATTGTTTCAGATCATATGTAATATAAACAATGAAAACTGAAAGTATTTAGTATTTGAAAATACTCAGTATTTGCATTTATAAAATAATTTTTGATCCATATTTCTTGAGTCATCAAATTTGTATATACGCGAACACAAATAATTTCGCATTCAAACAAGATAGATAATTATTATTGTTTCAGATCATATGTAATATAAAAATCCACACATAAAATGGAAATCTACAATATCGACCAAAGTTATATTCTCCTATACAGAAAATATTTTAACGACATTTCTGTATAGGACAATATAACGGTCGATATTGTAGATTTCCATTTTATGTGTGGATTTCTCTCCTTGATTCGTTACCTTCTCCGATGATAATACAGATTTCTATTAAAAATTGATGTAACACCTTGCTAAATAAAGCGTATTTCAGAATAAAGAATTCTTCCTCTGATCCATCTGTAGCTCAGTGGTTAGAGCACCTGACCGGAAATCAGTTGACCTGGTATTCGAATCCCAGCGGAGTAAAAGAAGAAGATCTTTTTTCTGAATAAAATTTAGTTACCCACATAAATACTATAAACACCAAATTTTAAGTAACAATTGGAAGATAGGAATTTGTTTAATTACTCAATGAAATATAAATGACTAAGATATAAATAGGTCAGAAAATGTACAGTTTTTGGGTGGGTCATCCTTAGAATTCTGGGCATCCGTAAAAAAAATATAAACATAAGCTTGTTCATAAAAATACAAAAACAGGAGCTTCTTTAGTCACTGTAAGAAATCTAAATTACTAATGCAGTGAAGGGGGTCGAAAACATCAACCATCCCTAAAGATGTTCCTGGTAGTACGGACAGATATAAAAAAGTAATAAGCACCCAATTTTCAATAAAAATCAAGACAAAAATTGATTTAGTTACTTTGTCATCGATTTTTGAGCTCAACACCCTAACAATAAAGACCTCTCCTTCTTTCAACAAAGTTACTTTTTTGAATTTTCTTTACTTCTAGAGACTTTATTTCTTAAAGGAAGCCTTATGCTGCTACTATATGTAAATCTAATAAATTTATTATTTTTCGTAATAACACGTTGGCAAAGGTTAATGATGTCTATATAACGAAGCACTTACATTTTCTACACATTTATAGGACAAAAAAAGAAAAGGAAAGCACCTTATATCGAACTAACAGACAACACCTTGACACCTAGCTGATATGACATTGTCAAACAATAATGTTTTTTAGAATTTTACAGTATAAATAGAGTTTTGATTTTTGGGCTCCTCAAAAATATCAACACCGATTTTTGGGCTCCAACCCTTATGTTATAAAACAACCCTTTGACACCAAGCCGATATGACTTTGTCAAAAAATAATGTTTTTTAGAATTTTACAATGTAAATAGAGTCTCCGATTTTTGGGCTCCTCAAAAATACCAAGACCGCTTTTTGGGCATCAATCCTTAACCTTCCAGCGGGCGTGCCCTATAATTTCCCTTGAGCGAGCGCGTGTCGTAAATTTTACGTCATTCGGGTTTATCCAAGTTGAAGAAACAATTCCAAAGTGTTTTCATGTGGAACAGCCACAACATTTTTAATCTGAGAGAGCACCTATTACAAGGACAATTACTTGTACCGAATATTTTGGGTACAGTCGTTGCAGCTCCCTTTTAAGGTCTTGATAGCTCTCCTCATTTTCTTTCTCCTTGACAGTGATGTTGTATTCGGATGGAGCTGAGAATTCGATCTCGAATATAGTTCGTTTCTCGAAGTCTTGGAGAACAATGTCAGGCCTCGAGTATGCAACGGAGACTGCAGTCCGAAAATCGTAGTTCCAGAAAATTTGGCACTTCTCGTTTTGGACAACTGACTCTATCTCCCTTGGAGCTTTCGGCAGGGCAGGGTCGCGGCCAACACCGTACGAAGGACAAAGATGGTAGTAAAGCATTCTTAGGGCCGCATTATGTCTGTAGATATACGTCGCTCCTGCGTTGGTGGGACACCCCGATAGTATGTGCTCTAGGAACTCAGCGTGTGCATGACACGCTCTACACCTATCGCTTGGAACTTCTTGACATAAAGTGCGGTCACGGTAAGCCAAGGTGGATATGATACCATCCTGGCATGCGAAAATAAAACCCTCTGTACCCGAGTTAAGCCGTGATGATCTGAAAAAAACAAAAGTTTGCTCCTTCCACAAGGACGGTTTTTTTACAGTTTTGTGAAAGTTTCCGTGCAATTTCTTCTCGAGTAGCTGTTTGTCAAATTTTGCAAATTCTGCTTTCTTCACTTCGGCTTTTAGAATTGAAGCATCTAGATGGAGCAATGCATTTCCTCACTTCTGATGTTAAAATTCAGGCCAAGGGTCTCGGCCGCTTGCTCCGCGGCTTTGTAAAGGAACGCTGCTTCACCAATAATTTCGTGGTTCCTAGCCATTCTTAGGAGAGGATCTCTAACATTAGCAACGGTATAAGCTGTACTTAAAACAATTATGTTCTAAAGACACTGGAGATTCAGAAGTCCGCGTCCACCTTGACGGCGTGAAATGTATAATCGCGGAACTGCCGAATTGATATGCAAGCTTTTATGCATATGAATGATCTTACGTGTGGTGACATCCAGGGCCTTAAGTCTGCATGTTATTCGCAGATAACTTGTTCAACGCTGACAGATTGGAAGACCAAATCTGTCGAAGAAGATGTTTGTATCTGGTTCGGAGAGACTTTGAGGCACGCCCAGGTATGTATACGTCTCACCAGTGTTGAGGTGTCTAATAACACTTATATCCACAAGCTGAGGGTCCTTGGGAACGCCAGCAACCTTTTCTTTCTTCAGATGAATTTTGGCACATTTATCCAATCCAAAGCCCATCCCAATCTCTCCTGTGTACTTCTTGACGATATTTATGGCAGTTTGAAATTTGCTTTTACCAGAGGCATAGATCTTGAGGTCATCCATATAAAATACATGAGTGACCTTATGCTCGCGCTGGTTAGTCTGCGCCCGCGGTTCCCGTTTCTCTCCTCAAGCATAACTTTTAAAACTTGTGATTATCTAGATCATCTAGATATTACTTTTATCATTTGTATTAAAAAAATATGAACACGAGCAAGGGCGGTAGGCCAAAACATGATAGCTACAGCGAATTATAATAGCTTTCATGTTTAAAAAAATGGAAAAAGTGTGGCCAAGTACAAGGGTTGCTACAAAGTACAAATTTTTTCAAAATTGAACATAAAAACATATGAACAGCTTTTCTGCTATTAATATTAAATTGATCAATAATTCATTATAATAATAATATGTATATGAATGTGAAAAATAACTACAAATTACGAAGGCTTTTTAGGTTAGAATAATTTACTGGTATTCCTAAAAAAATTATATTAAAATACATATCAATTACAAATATTTGAATGAAAAAAAATAACTGTGTGTGTGAGCGTTGAAAAATAGCATGTTTTTTCCACTAGTGAGGAAAAGGTTCCTACGTAGTGGGAAAAAGTACTTGGAACAGTGGGAGAAAGTGATACTCAATCATGAATGTGTGATTGAATAAGCCGTTACGTGACGCCATCTACAACTCATATGGGCGCATTGCAGGAGAGTCAATGTATATCCATGACTCGTCCTCGTGTTGCTATTTTCAGACGAAAAATGTCGTCTTTTTCGCGTAGGTGTTGGACAAAATAGTATGTGCCACTCGTGGAGAATGGTCGATTGTGAACTCGCCCAACTTGTAGCACAATATACATTTTTGTATTGAAAGGTATTACAAATAGAATATGCGATTTTTTAAATCCTAATTCAAAATTATCATAAATGCTCATTGAATTCTCAAATCACATGAGGTTCGAGCATATTCTCGTGTTCGTGAGAATTTCTCCGAACACTAACAATTTTTAGAACCCTACCTCTGGTTGCTTTCATTATTTGGCGGAAAATTTTTTTTTTTGTTTGAAAATTTTTTTGGATATCGCCTCTTTTATTATTCGATGTATAATAGTGCAAATAAAAGTGAATTGAAGTGAATTAAAAATGTTTCATTTGATAAATCTGTCTGCGTATGAGCAGTGTTGCGAAACGAACGTGTCATTTAAATAACTAACACGAAAATTCTAGATCAATCTAAAATATCTATACCTTACACCTGTATGCCTATCTACCCTATACCTATATACCCATGTACACACTACTAATTTCTAACCGAGCAAGTCACGTCTACCCCGAAAGGGAAATGGCTTAATGGTATAATAATAATAATAATAACAATAATAATAATAATATTGGCGAAGTTAATTGACAGTTAAATGGCGTAGGGATGTGGCGACCCCATCGCCCAAGAGCTACGGCTCTTGCAGTCAGCCACGTTGCATTGGGCTAACTCCCACGGTATCGAGATATACCGCTCTAGCGGGGTTACAGGACGAACCAGAAAATACATTAAAATTTGATTTCTACATCCCGAGCGCGAGTCAACAAATATTACTTTGACCGCCGTCCGCAACTAACAAATCTCAACGGCGTGTGCCTACCAGTTCGGCTGACTTGGTTCAGCACGCAGATTATTCATGGCTGCTTGCTCCTGTTTTCCGAGCGCACTTGAGAGTGTGGGAATCCCATCCACCACGCATGCGCCAGGAAGATCTTCTCTTCGTAGTCCCTGGTGACAGCAGACATCCAATGCAGCCAACCTCATAGGATGTAACAGTTGTTATTGTTGTGTGGAGGTGGTTGATCCACCCTTCCACATGAGTTGAATATGGAATAAACAAACAAAATACGAATCATATAATTGGAACCCCGTGGTTTGACAATTTGTGGTTCCGGTCAGATGACTTAATCTCCCTAGTTTTTAACAGGTGATACATTATTTCTATTTTTAAATTGGTTTACTTTAATAGAAAATCAAGGTGAGTTCATGACAATTACTAATAATGAAATAAAATGAATCATGACGTGATGATCTGATATTAGCTTTCAAACTCTCATATTCTAGGCTATTATCTCATACAGAGTTTTAAGTTGTTATTGACGTTATCAATCCTTAGCATTTAATATAATAAACGAAATTACTACAAAGACATTCTTTTGAATACTAGTCGTAGAACTCTTATATTGTCGGCTAGTATAGTACTGTCTGCAGATAACCCGTGGATTGGATTCGTGATTCCAACCTCATATTCCCAGTAAAATGATTTTTAACGTTGAATCATATAGTTATTAGATGTATTTGTGCGGATTACGAATTACCCCGTCACAGTTTGTAGATTTTTGTTTGTTAGCACGATAACGTTCGAAAGAATTCACAGATTGGATTGGGCTTTTGTATGCTCTTCAAGTGTCCCTAGATGGAGGTCAATTTCGTAAGCCAGCCATTTTGGACTAAAATTCAAAAAGCGAGTGCTTATTCAAAATTTTTGAGACCACTTTTTTACTAATTTAAAAATTCTATGTACGGATGTTCGAAGTACGCAAAAAGGCAAACAATTCATCCCCATGACTATTTTGATGAAACTAAAATTACTTGAGTTATAGCATTTACAAAATTCCGTAAAACAAACGAAAATGAATTACGCCTTTACAGCCGATGAAAATAGGTTAATGAGATACAAATATTGAAAAAGAAGCATCAGCGATTCAAACTGTCCCTATAAATGTATATAATAATCTACTGAAATTTCTGGGAGAAATTTTATTCGCACATCTGTTGAGGGAAATCAGCGTAAATCAGTTTTCTCTATTTCGAGAAAATGCAGATCATTATTGGGATACTCTTCTTTTTTGTGGTATTTGTCCAAATTTTATCGTAAGATTCTTGGTTTATTTTCAAGAATTTATACATTGACTTAAGTGTTGGACGTGAAATGGGATTTTGAATTTGATTTTCATCTAATTTAGGATTCTTAAATTTAAATTTGTTTACATAATTTTCCACTTAAATTTTCATTTTACTTTCATAAAATTCAGAAAAAAAATACTTAAAAATTACTTTTTAGTGTCTTAAGGGGTGACTTTTGGCAAAGTTAGGGGTAAATTCAAATTTTTAAAATGTTGTCTGGCTTTGTACTCCTCACATGGTAGTTTTACATCATCGTTGTAAAGTTTTTACAATTCTTTTAAAAATTCAAGGACTTACTGAATTTTTAACACATTTGGGTACTGCAAAGGCCGTGTCCTACGTCTAAACATTTTCTTTAAATCTCAAAAAATTAGGAAGTTTTTTTTCACCAAAAGACACAAAATAAGGGGTGAGGCTTTAAAAAATCAAAATATAATTTTTTTGGACGACTCTAATATATAATTTATTATAAATAAATATATATTTTTTAGAGAGTCGAAATTACCAGATGAATTAATAAAAACGTATATTGTAAGGCTAATTATCAAGATTTAAATATTATTTTTACTATTATTGATTGAATAATATCAATAAATGATTGAAATTTGTAACACTTACAATTGTTTACAAAATGAATTAATTATATTAGGAAAATGAACAATAGAAAAATATGAATACAATTCAAACTGTTCTAAAAAACTCTCCTTTATATTCAATTTTCCTAATATTAAGTTAAATGTTTTCACGTATTTATTTTTATTACTAATTACAGCTGCTATTATTGTTACTGAAAACTATGTTTTTCTTTTATATTCATGAAAAGTATCAAGTTTTAAATGAATTTTAGTATTTTTGCTTTACATAACAATGCAAAAACAGACCTACCTGGTCGGAGCGCCATCTGTTGGATTTATTTGAACTACGATACATCTCCGGATGCTAAAAGAACAGAAAGAGTGGGGGCGATGCATAGCATATATAGGGCTGCTTTCAATAAGAAAACTCTTAGGAAACTTTAGGGACCTTTCACACCATTGCAGATCCGCAAGTTGCGGACTGGCTCAAATCATGATTTCTGAAAATACAGATTTTTCCGTTAGCGGAAAAATCTCCGAATGGCGGTAATTTCAATGCTCGATTTTCTTTTAATAGCAAATTTAATGTTTGTCAAATTATAGGCAAGTGTATTGAGCTAAAAATAGTTATGCAGGAATAACGGCGATGGATTAAATACATTTTTTGCAACACCCACATCAAAAGTTGACGTTTTCATGATTCTAAATGGTGCCTAAAGGACCTTATTAGAGCATACTGTGTGCGAAACAATTTGCGCATTTTTTCAGGACTTGATGAAGAACTAATATCTCGCTTCGGAGATATATTAATGGTTATATCTAGTGGATATCTAATGAATATCGAGAAATTTGAAGAGTTGCAGAGACTATCAGACTTTATGTGGAATGTTATTGGTGGTATCCAATGACACCAACCGTCCATAAAGTTTTAATCCACGGCCCTGCTATTGCAAGTGAGTCTATTCTTCCTATTAGTCTATTATCTGGGGAAGCCTTGGAAGCCAGTAATAAAAATATTAGAAAATATCGAGAGCGGTTTACAAGGACGTTCTCTCACGAAAAGACAAACGAGGACTTTTTCTTACGGTTGCTTCTCAATTCCTACCCGAAACTCTCTAGTTATCGGCCAAAAAAGAGAATTAGAGATATACCTAAGCGAGCCCAAGATCTCCTGATATTAACGGATAAGCAAAATTATGAATCTCAAGATGACAGTGAAAGTGATTTTAATGAAGCCGAAGAATTAGAAGAACATATATTCTAGGTTGATACCGACATCTTACTGTCTTAAAATTGTAATAATTTCATTTTATTGATATGTAAGATTAAAAGAATACATTATTTTCATTTATTAAAAAAATCAGTTGTTCATATTTTAATATCCCTGTGTTATTTGCGCTGTCATTGAAAAAATACGACTTTTCTTTATCTTTTCATGTTTTGAATCCACGTACAATTTTTCTAAAATTTTTATATTACCATTAATTTACCGATTAGAATTTAGAATTTCCCTTTTTAAGTAATTTAGAATTTTTTGTAACATATTTTTCATCAGAATCTTTAAAAATCCTAAGTTCATTTTTTATCTGCCATTTTGCATTTTTAATTTTTTATATCAAATTCATTATCAGTGACCTTCATAATATCTAAATGCTAATTTTGGTGAAAATCCAATTAAATTTAGACTTTTGACCAACTTTTTGTCGTTCCTGGACCACTGTGCCACGCGAACGCGTAGAAAACGGTTAGGCCAGCAGATCAGAACAGATGTGAGCAATCTTGTTCGAGTTCACCACTGGCGGCCGCATACTCCTCCTCACAGATAGGTATTCACCGTCAGGCAGATTTAAACAGCTACATGCGAGCTGATGCGTGAGGAGGAGAAACGTTTCTGCGTTGTGAACGTTCACTGCACAATATATATTTCAGCAGGTGGCGCTACGTCACATGCTATAGAGTTCAATACATAATATCATTCTTGGGATTTATTTGAACTTCAGCTTTCAATTTTTATGTCACATATGATTTGTATACGTGTAATAATTATCTGCCTTGTTTGAATAAGAAATTATTAGTGTTCACATATGTACAAATTTGATGACTGAAGAAATATGGAACAAAAATTATTTTATAAATGCAAATACTAAATATTTAGCAGAATTTCATTAAATTATTTTGCATCAGACTTATTTGATAGATTTTTTAAACTATCGAATAAAAGTATAGCATTGTTTTCCTAAATATTAGACAGTTTGGTTGTTGCATAAGAAATAAAATTTTGAACTTTTTCAGGGCATGATGCAGTAAAGTCCGAAGGAATGTACAAACTATTACATTTATAACATTTTATTGTTACGATATGCTGGAAACCCATATTACTTGTTTGTAGGCAATGTATGGGAAGTTCTGAAAATAAACAAAAAGAGGATCAAAACGATGCGCCAGTGTATACAGAGAGTTTGGGGGCGGGGGTGCAATCAAATTAATAATCTGCCATCCAAATCGCCTTTTTTTTCTTATCGAAATATTTTTCGGTAAAAAGACGCCCCCAAGCATGCCTCCTACCCTGCGCCCACAGACCCAGTCCACCGCTGGACTGAAATCACGCATTTGTTATAAAAAATATCGTATGCATCCAGCTGAATGTGAATTTTGGTATAATATACTATTTCGGGTTTAAGTGGGGAATCATGTACTTATATTTACAGTACCAAAAGAATGTTTAGGTACATTTCCTTTAACCATTCGAAAATTCATACTTCACTTCAAAGAATAATACTTGTGCAGGAACTAAATCCACGACTTTGTAAGTAGAGTCATTTGAAATATTAGAAAATTTCGCGTCGAATCAGCCTATATTGAAATTACTTTAATAACCGAGTCAATAAATATTCAGTCTTAAAGCTAAAAGTTTTTTTTAGCAAAATGAATATTTTGAAATCTAGAGTTCAACTCTGTCAAATCTCGAAAAGTGTTCCTAAAAATTGGAAAAAATCACAAGATCAGGAAACAATCCTACTCTTGAAATCTAAATAAAGATCACGATTAAATATTATCTGATGGCTGAGTATTCATAAAAAATATTTACTCATTATTATGTACGAAGTTGTAGGCTCCGGAAGCTACGATAATGGTTCCTTAAAACAGACAATCCCGTCGCAACTGTAACGTGTACGTCATACACTTCTGCTCTTTCTGCCCTAGAAGGTAAGCAAGAGCGGGAAATTTACGCGAGACAACATCGTGCAACACGGTTTCGTGCAGTCAGATCTCTAGCCGCGGATGACATTACGCGGCAGACGGGACAGTAGCAGATGAAGGTTTTACCTCTGCATACTTTTTGAAAGCTACCAATCTTTCTAGAATGTTATGAGAAACAGCGTTGACGGACCAGATGAAGTGATCCCAGAAGAATAGCCTTTTGCATCCGGTTCGCGATGAAATGAGCCTGACGCTGGCAAGCCGGGATCTTGTTGAGTTGACTAAGAAATAAAGCTTTCATACCTCCAAGACAGCCTATTATGAGAACTACAAGATGGACTTTCATTGAGCTAGCATTTTTTCTTCACATACTTTTTCAACGTCAAAGCCAGAGGACTCGAATTTTCTCGCCGATAGTAGTCATAACCTTTCATTTAAAGGAATACGAACCGAAACAAAAAAAAACCTTCCTGGCTCTCCCTTGCTAGTAACCTTGCATGGCTAGCGTAAACCAATTTTGACTGAAAAGTGTTTCCTATTCCAGTTTTTTTCTGAATGCTTTGGGAATCCCTCTGAAGTATTTTTAGCCTTAAATTAAACAAATCGTTGCGTTCCTTTTTAAAAAATCTTTGTTTTTTTTTGTACGCACAGAAAAAAATTGGTATTTATTGAATAAAATCGTTTTGTTAGTCAGAACAGGAATTAAAGTGCAAAAAATTCACTGTAAAATTAAAAAAATATATATTTTATCTTAAATAGTTTCGGAGGTATGACTTCCAAAAGTGATTTTTTTATCAAAGATTCACCTAAAAAAGTTTATTCTAGTTTTCTTGAAGTACCTCATGTTCATTTTAGGTCAAAGTTGCACGCATGTCAGTTAAAGCAGACTTAATTTTCCGGATATATAAAAAAATCTTCAAAAAGCGTGTAGTTTGGCAAGAGTTGCTGAAGTTTTGGCTAAAAGGTGTGTAAATGTATTTCGCGAAATATTAAAGATAGGACATTCAATATTTTGTTGTTTTGAATGTATGAACTTTGATTATTATAAACACTTTTTTTAACGTGGAATACAACAGATACAAGCTGTATCCGAGAAACTTAATGTCTAAAAAAACTGAATAAAAAGGGTGACATTCGGGATATAATACTCGGAAAAAATTAGTTTTTGAAAGTTTACTTGACTGTTTGAAACTTTAGGATAAATGATAATTAAAAAAAATTTGTATAAAGTTTCTTGGATTATAATCTGTAGAAATGCCTGCCGGGACAATTTAAAGGTGCACTGGTATCAACAATCTGGTATCAATGCATAAATGAGAAAAAAATATTGGTACAAAAGTCGTTCTTTTCCCTCTTCTTTTAGATAAACGGGTAACAATGCAAAGAATAAAAAAGAAACCTTATTCGTACAGAATAAGATGCCGAACAATTTTCTATTTGACTATTTTTCACTAGAAGTAACCGTTTGCATGAAAAAAAATTAGAAAAACTTCAAAAATATTATTTTTGCCCCAATTTTGCATCAGGACGATCAAAATATTTACTGGCATTTTTATGGTTTAGCATACCATCTGAAAGGAATTCAAAAAACATTTAGCTTGATTAGATTTAATTAAGGCTGCTGGTGTAAACAGTATTAGCGCTGAAATGCTTAAATATGGTGGCGAGTACATACCTCACAGGTTGTGCGAATTGATAAATTTATGTATCGAGACGAGACAAGTCCCAGACGATTGATCGCCCCCAACCCCAAGGACGAAGCGTCGGTGTGCAGCTCGGTCTCGGCATTAGGCGAATACAATGCAAGTACTGGCTGCTTACACGCTTGTCTTTCATCCTTTCCAAACTGAAAACATACATCATCTTTAGTTAAATTCGACAAAGGTCTCGCGATACTAGCGTATCCTGCTGTAAATTTACTGAAAAATCTGGTAAGTCCTAAAAACTCTGTACTGACTTAACATTTTTCGGTTCAGGAAATCGTTCTACAGCTTGCGTCTTTCAGTTGACGGTCTAATTGTACCCCCCTCTACAATTTAACCTAGGTTATCGACTTTTGTTTAAAAAAATTGACACTTCTTCCAGTAAATCGTCAAATTATACTCGCTCACAATTTTTAAGATTCTTTCCAGTCGTTTCAAACCATCTACTTCATTTACTGAAGGTACGATCAAATCATCTATATAGATTACAACAATTCCACTAGCCGCTAAATCTTTAAATATAATGTTAATATATTTTTGGAAATACGCTGGCGAAGTGCGCAGACCAAAAGGCAACCGCAGAAATTCAAAATGTCCCCCCGGTACCACAAAGGCTGTGTACTTACAATCTGAATCCTCCATCGGCACGTGGAAAAAGGCATTCTTAAGATCCAACGTGCCAAACACATTCGCTCCACGTAAACAATCCAGATGATCGTCAACTATCGGCAACAGATACCGATTCTTAATAATTTTCTCGTTCAGGTTCCTGTAATCGACACATATTCTCGAAGATCCGTCTTTTTTCTTTGCTAAGACAATTGGAGTAGCGTAATCCGAATTCGAACGTCTCACAATTCCTGCCTCAACCCATTCGTCTACCTGATCATCCACCATCTTCCTCTCAACAGGCCCAAACCTTCTAGCCCTCTGATAAACCGGTATTTCGTCTTTTAAAATGATACGCACTCTCATGTCTACCTCTTTCGTCTTATTCGGTTTATAATTTTCTACAAGTGTCTCGACAGCTTTACTACTTGTTTCGCTCCTAATGTGAGACACATCAAGACTATTTACTTCATTAAATACGTCAATTCTACAAATTTCCTTACCCTCGGAAACTTGTTCAATTTTAGAAATCGTAATATTGCCCGATCGGCAACGCAGGTCAATAGTATTTAAAAAGTCAGCACCTGATAACAAATCGTCCCTCATCACATCTTCTGGGACTACATGCAGTTCTACGTCAACATTATCATCATCTATCGTTAAGTTGAAAATCGTTACACCTAAAGTGGATAAGTGGGGATCCTTTGAACCTATGTCTCCGAATCGCGTGACATTTCGCTTAACATACGGTACTCCAATTTTCTCAAAGTAATCCACTCTTAACAAACTTAAATCACTCGCGGTGTCAATCAAGGCTCACTCGCACAACGAGGTCCTTATTGTTACACAAGGTGCAGGGTCGTTACGAGTAGTGCTATTTTATTAGTTATCTTTGCGCTTACTCGCACAACGAGGTCCTAATGTTTAAATCAGGTACAGGGTCGTTACGAGAAGCTACATAATTTTGATTTTTTTTCTTAAAATAAAAGAAATTCCCAGTTAAAGTTCAATTTATAGTTTACCATGCTAGCATGCACAACAAGGTCCTTATAATTAAATAAGGTGCAGAGTCGTTACAGGCATCACACACAAAGTTAAGTAATTTTTTAACCCCACAGCTCTAGAGATTGTCGATAAATACACTTAGGAGATTGAAATGGAGTTTGAGTTAGCAAAATGTGCCAAGACTTATTTGAAGCGCGGAAAACTTAATGGCATCCCTGAAGTCCCTGAGCTCGTCGACAGAAGCGCTATACGACAACTTGGCATTGGAGAGACCTATACATACCTGGGCATGCCACAGAGCCGCATTTAGGGCGTAACATCCATAAATGATACTCTCCGAAGCCGATATAAATGTCTCATCCGACGGATTTGGTCTTCTGAACTATCGGCGAGGAACAAAGTTTCGGCAACGACATACTTGTCGTCCCGATAGTACTCTATTCATTTGGAGTTGTTCCATGGACGAAGGACAAGCTCAGATCCCTCGATATCGGGCCACGAAAGGTTATGCACATGAACAAAAGCATGCACCTTGAGTCTTCTGTTCCGCGACTTTACATCTCACGCCGTCAAAGTGGTCGCCGAATACTGAATCTTGAATGTTTTCACAACATGATTATTCTGGGTGCAGCACATATAGTCGCAAATGGACGAGACCCTCTTTTTAAAATGGTCAGGAAGCACGAAGAAGTGGGCAAAGGAGAGTTTCTATACAAAGCAGCGGAGGAGGCTGCTGAAACACGTGGCCTTGACTTCAGCATCAGGGGTGAGTAAAATGCATCAAATCTTATCGATCTCGAGTCTCACTCCTGAAGGCCCGGATTGAGAAAGCACAGGAGGAAAATTTCCACGAAAAGCTCCTCGACAAGTAGATGCACGGCATCTTCCACAGAAATGTTAAGGATCAGTTATGTCATATAAGCTAACGTTTGCTTTCCTTAAATCACCCGGATTGAAGTCGGGCACCGAGGGTTTTATTTTGGCGTTTCAAGACGGTGTCATTTCCACTGTAGCATACCGGCGCCACATTTTGAGCCAAGACATTCCCGATGATAGCTGCAGAGCGTGTAATGTACACCCTGAGCATCTAGGACACATAGTATCTAGTTGTCCAATTCATGCGGGAGCGACTTACATCCAAAGGCACAATGCGGCACTAAGAGTGCTTTATTACCATCTCTGTCACTTTTACGGCATTAGCCCTAATGTGTTTGAAAATGGTTCCTCTACATACATTTCTTGTAACTCTTATTGAAATTTATCAATAAATATCTTTCAGTAATAGATTGTTCCAATTCTTGTTTAGTTTTCCTTTTTGTGGTGAATTTTCCAAAGGCTTTTTGCAAGGTATAAATGCACTTTTACTATATTCTTAGTTACTTATGATGAGTGCTTTCAGGTTCACAATACTGCGATTGTATATTCTGCTTTCAGTAACGTCACATATCTTTTGGTTTTTGGTCAGCCATCTTCAAATCACTTTGTTTAATTTTTGTATAATTATTGATTCATTTTAATTTAGTATCATTACCTACTCAATTATATAACAATTTTAATGAATTATTACATTTTTAAGCGCTCTCTTCTGTATGAAGAACGCCGCCCGAAATGGTTTTTCATGATTATTTCGGAAAGGGTGCATCGGACAAAAAGGAAATTTCGCAGAAAACTTGTATATAAAATATACATAAAAACCTATGGTATTCACTTTTTCTTTGTCGGCCATACTTTCCGAGATATCCACCCTGGGAGTAGGAGGTGAAATTGACAAAGTGGGTCTCACGCTCCTGTCGTAGCTCATATCTCCAAATGAGATGGTTTTTCGATAAAAATGCATTGAACTTAGGTTATAGAGCGTAAAATTCTGCATAATTTTCGTAACGGACACGATTAACCAGAAACGACCCCATTTCGAGATATGAGCTACGAAAGAAGCGTATGACGCGCGCGGTACCACTCACCCCCTACTCCCAGGGTGAATATCTCCGAAAATATGGCCAACAGAGGAAACGTGAATACTGTACTTTCTTATGCATATTCAATGTACAAGTTGTCTGTAAAAATTCATTTTTTCCCGATCCACCCTTTTTGAAATAATTCTCAAAAAACATTGTTTGGGGTGTTTTCCACGATTTAAGGGTGTGTTCACCCTTCACCCCAGGTCAAAATTATTTTTTATTAACTTCTTATGCCTTAAGGAATATTCATGCCAAATATTAATCATTTATAATTTTTTTTTTCAAAGTTTATAAATGTAAAAAATTGTTGTTTCGCAATTTTGAACTTCTTTTCCCTTAAATTCACAATCAAAAACCCCAATATATATTTATACACAGTGGTTGTGTTTCTCTAGAACTTAATTTATCCAAGTTAGTCAAGTTTTTAATCGATTTTTGGAAATTTACAAATAAAAAACATGGATTTTCAAATTAGCGCACAATATTTTTTGTTCAACTTTTCATTACACACATTGAGCTGTGCAATTAAAAAGTTCCATCAAAATCGGTGGAAAACCCCCATTGTCCGGACGCCATACCCACTTCTGTCGGATTCGCGTTTGATATGCAATGTTGTTAATGATTCTTGTTCAGACTGATCCGGTACCCGGTCGGCTCCCGACCATGAAATCTAACCAGGGTTGGCCCGGCCGGTAACCGGCCGGCTCCCGACCATGAGATCCAACCAGGAGTAGCCCGGCCGGGATCCGACCAGAAACCTTGTTGTAGTAGGGCTAACCGGGGCAATTTCTGCACGGGTAGCTGCTACGCAATATTTTCTTGAAAACACAAGACCAGAAGTTTAAGAGGCTTGAACTTGTTGTCTACATTTCACGGCAGGTCCGACTGTCTCAATATAGTCTAGTAAAATAATTAACCATGCATACAATTCCAATTAATACCAGATTAATCCACAGCGACAGATCATCGACAGAACACTAGTAAATGGGCGGAGAATATGCGACTACTCAGAATTATAAAATATATCTACATGGATAAATGTGAACTAAAGATACTATTTATATTATTGAATAACTGCTAAAATTGTCCTGAATTTCCCACTGAAGAAGGCGGAGTTTTCACAAAGCGTCTCGCTCGATTTCTTGAATATTTGATGTCTCATGTCGTCGGCCATCTTGCCTATAGCGTGCTATGAAGCATGGTATACAACTAGGGTTGTTAGCCTCCTTTTCTATAACCCGTCTTTCACCTGAAGCATGTGTACAATTGAGTTAGATTATTTAGCAGCAAGTGCTTGTATGGCTGAGAAAGTCGGATTGACACAGAGATTCGTACAAAAACTTGGGGTGATTAAACTTATTCGCTTTAAGGGAAACAACATTGTGTAATAGTGTTGTTTTAATTTTTTCCGGAAAAGATCTTCACTACATTAATATTGTGTAATAGTCCTAGTGTCTAAATCTGAAATAGTAGAAATTCGGCTAATTCAAAATTATATACAGTAAATTTATCTTATGATTCATTTATATTTGTTATGAATACTTATGTTATTTATTATGATCTTATGACTCATGATCTAGTCACAAAATTTTAAAATATTAATTTTACCGCATATTCTAATTTAGTTTTCATAACGATGAAAGATATTAACATCATTCAAAGTGGCTGTAAACAAATCTAAAGTAGCAGCAAATGCTGTAAAATATGTACAGCGTTATTTATCAATGAATATTATGTTATAATCAATATATTAGTGAAATTAAACCAAAATATTTTTTTACCATAAATAAATAAGGTTTACAAAATTTTTCGCAGACCCTCAAAATTAGTACTTTATCATGAACTTCTTAAAAAAAAAACAATTCAAAAACTAACCCTGCCAGCAAGAACGAATTTTCGAATTTCATACCCACCTAGGAGTAAAATTATTCCTAAGGCTAATACAACCCTAATCCTTTTTTTTTGTTAATTTTTTGAACAACTATTAGATAGTGCGACTCGCATTGTTATTATATATATATATATATATATCTTGACTCCAAGGAACAGTGTTGAACGATGTTTTCTCGCGTAAATTTCCTGCTCTTGCTTACCTTCTAGGACAGAAGGATCAGAAGTGGATGAAGTACACGTTCCAGTTGCGTCGGGATTGGTTGCTTCAAGAAACCATGATCGTAGCTTCCGGAGCCTAAAACTTCTCTCATGAAAAAAAGGCACAATAGGCGCATAGGCAATTGCTACCCGTATGATTGCAGCATTTGCCTTCAGCTCCTGGTGCAAATTTCACACTCGTGGGTCTTTTGAGATCCTGGATAAAGTCCGGCTTAATTACAAGAGAAATCAGTACTTAATTAGGGGAGACCACCCTACAGTAGATAATGATCCTACAATAGATAATCAATAATTATAAGTACAAGTATACGTAAAATAATCAATTATAATTTTAATATATTAACACGTACCATGAATTACATTACATTATTATGGAACATACATAAATATTCTAAATTAAAGATCATCTACTGTAGGACCATTATTTACTGTAGGGTGGGCTCCCCTACCAACTTTTCTTTCAAAATTTTAAAAGTCTAAAGAAGGAAAAAAGTACACTGGGACCTGGAAAAAGTTATCTTGGATTTACTAATTCCGAGAAAAAATTCCGCGCCACGGTGGTTTCGGATGAGAGAAGAGCCCGCAGGGTCAAGAGAGGGTTGCTCACCCATGCGTGAAACACCAGCAGTGTAGGGAGAACATTTTTTTAGTTTTTCACACCTATCGATAGTTTTTTATTTGCTCTTTCATAATAAAAAATATTGTTCTTATATCTAAAAAATTGAAATTGAAATTAAGCTGCAAAGTGAGGCCCTCTTATGGAGTCCCTGTGTTGGACCGCCTCTTCAATCGCTCCTCCTGTAAAATGAAGCTAACCTCAGGCGGAAAAGTCTGACCCAGAAGTCTCGGTTTTAAAGTTCAAAATATTTAAATAGCACGTGTACGGTTTAATAAAAAAATATATAATCTCTTCACCAGTTAAATGCGTATGATTTGGGGGGTGAGGGGTGTGAAATCCCCCCCCCCTTCCAAACGGTTGTGCCGAGTCGGCATTTTCGGGTAATTCGACTTCAAAGTCGGCTAGTCGGCAAAAAATGGTTACTAGTCGGCAAGTCAGAATTGCTGCGACCAGATGGTTTTTTGTTTCAGAAGCCAGCGACAAATTCCACTTACTGAGTTGTCCCTAGATGCTTTTGATTTAAAAGTTCATGTTTGAAATTAAGAGTTTTCGTTCTAAAAATATGATAGTTTCGCATAATTTAGTATTTAAAAAAATCGGGAAACAAACAAAATTTATAATACTAAAGTTTGATTTTTTGTAACGGTGTAACCTGAAAATCGGAAAGAAAATAGAAAATGTTGGAGTCTACTTTGGATAGGTGCTCTCGGAGGTGCGAAACTATCACTGGTTCGTAACCTTAAAGCCACACCCGCGTGCCAAAAATATGCCATGGCACTAGCGAGATGGATGCAGAAAGCTGTCATCCTCGGGTCGCTTCATGTCCTCAAAACGCACGAGGGTTTCGCCGGACTGTCGTTGTGATTTCCTCGTTTCCTGTGACCACCCATCTCACGGTTGTGAGACGTGACCATGAATGGTATTTACCGCGGTCCTACTGGGAGCCGATGTCATTTTTTAGATGACAGTTGCTCCCAGTGGGACACTGCAGTGGTTGTTAACCTTTAGTTTTTAATTATATATTATATTCCTTTTTTTCATTATCCATTTTAATTTTTGCAAACCGATGCATTCGCATTTTTAAATGAAAATCAAGAACGCAGGCGAGAGAGTTCAAATCCTGCAAAGTTAAAAATATTTCCTCAAAGTCTTCCAGATTCATTTTTGACAATTTTAAAAATCTTTATAAATCTTTTCAAATATTTTCTTAAAGTTAATTATTGATAATAAAAAGTCATTTACAATTTTCCTAGGAATCTTATGAAAATTTTTTTTTATTCTTTTGAAGCCTGTTATACGCGCCTAAGCGGTAAAAAGTTATGAGGAAATCAATATAATAATATAAACTAAATTACCTTAACCTAATATATTGATTCCCTCTTCAGCCAATTGTTTTACCGATAGAAATTAAGTCGACCACATTAGATATTAAGATTTAGATTAAATGCGCCAATCACGTAAAGGAGACACCGTGCTTACCTTGGTATGAACACACCTACCTTCAGTCTGTCCATGTCAAGCTATAGACGCGCTCTACACGAACCGGCGGAGTAGCAGAACCGGGTGAAGGAAAGTGCCACGAATGCAGCGCCAGTGAAGCTCTGCGCACGCACCTCTCGCCACTCGATTCTGCCCTCTCCATACGGCCTCTCGTGAAACTCTCTGTGAGTACGGCTATAAAAGGCTGTGCTCGAGCGAAAATCGAGAGATCTGCTGCAGCCAGGCATTCCGGGTAGCAGCAAAGAAAAACAGCCTGCTAGTCCGGTTGTAATCCTTGAGTTACTCTATACCATTTTGTAAACAGTGATAAATAAAACTTATTCTAAACAATCATCGTAAGTGGTTACCTTTACTGACTAATTACCGTATCAACCTTTAAACGTGGCACAGACGGCATACCGGCTGCGTCCACCAAGCAAATCTCGCTTCTCGAGTCTCTCTCTCTCTCCCTCTATCCTTCCTTTTTACTCCGTCAGGCAGCCGGCATACCGGATGTCGCGACAAGGCGATTGCCTCCTTTCCCTTCTTCCTCCCCCAATCCGATAGGCGGCATACCGGCTATCACTCTAATACGTTCTAGGTCTCTAGGAAGGTTCATTGAATCCTAAATGTTTATAATTACGAACTAAATTTCCAAAAATTAAATAATTTACCGCAGTTTCTTTTGCAGTGGGTATCTCAGGTACTGCTGCAGTATTTTCTGTATCCGTAGTGTCTATCTTCGCCTTGGTTCTCCGTGTCAAAAGATGGGATGCAGGACCTCTTAATCTTTTAGTTTGTCTAATAGTTTCTAACTTTCCAATCGAAACTGTAAAGGTTAATTGACTTTTATTTTAATGCGACTTTATTTAGAACTTAGTTCCACACAGTAGTTTAACTTTCAACCAAGTACTTGCATTTTTAATAAAAAAAGAGGCAAATCGAGGCAAGTGTCTTAATGAATTTAGAATTGTTTTAATAGTTTTGGTCTGATTGGATATGCTTGTAGCGAGTACTTCATTTTCTGTGTGTTTCATTGTGTGCGAGGGATCGACAGAAACGACTAAATGCGAGGTGGTATGATATAGTTTGGCGGGACCAATATCTTCTGCGTAAACGGTGGTATCATCAAGTGGTGTAAATGTTACCTTTCCAAAAGCGGACATGATGAGCAGCAGCATTATCATCAATCTGCAAATCAGTAGTCAAATGATTTTAATTGATTCGCGTGAACCTGCGCTCTTTTAATGTCTAGAAGTATTGTATAATTGTTGTTGTTTCCAATTTTAAGTCTTGTAACAGGGCCTAGCCAATCTGCATCTAACTTTGATGTTTTGAGATTATTAAAAGTTAGGACCGTATCTCCGACATTGAATATAGTTTGAGGGATAACTATATGTTTGTCTTGAATCTCCTTGTATTTTTGCTTTAGTATCTCTATTTTTTGTTTAGCTTTACTGATGTATTTCTCGTGCCGTTCTCTCCATAGCGAGACTAACTCGGAGTATTTTAATATGGTTTTCCGGGTTTTGGGTGACGCGATTGTCTGTCGAAGTCTGTTCGCGTGGTGGTCTCGCGAGGTGCAACGGTTGGACCTGTCTTTGTTCGTATGGCAGAGAGGACCCTGCGTTTGGCTGATGTACAGGAAGGGAAAGCGAAGTGTTTTGTTGAGAAGAATGCAGAGGAATGTGTCGTGACGAATCCCTATGCCTATCCTCGTCGTGCGACTCGTCTTCGGTTTCGAGCATATTGCTGTGCTTAGCAAGTTTTTTGATATCTTCTACTCTCTTTCTATTTTCATTGTCCAGAAGTAAAAGTTTTTCTTTCGTAATCGACTGGTTTTGTTCGACTATCTCCAATTTTGTCAAAATTTTATTAAGGATCTCGGATACGGACAAAAAGATACTTGAAATTATATATTCTTAATCTATTTTGATATTACTTACAGTGATTGCATTTTGTAGGTTTTCGGCGATGGTCTTTGTGTTGTACAGCTAAGTGGCCAAAAAAAGGCAGGCTGTAAATTGATTTTTTGCTTGTGATAAATACAGTTCAGAAGAGAGGATCGCCAGATTATCGTCACAGGAACGATTTTTCCTGAATCCATACTGAGTTGGAGGAAGGATATTTCGATTCTCCAGCCAATAAACTAATCTATTCTGAATAAGTTTCTCCGTAATTTTAAGAAAACAAGAGGCTAGCGCAATTGGCCTAAATTTCATTTTGTCATTTTTTGGAAGAAGAAAGTTTAAAAAATCTTTCTATGAATCAGGAAAAACACTTTCGTCGACAATGTGATTTAAAATGCGAAGCAAATGGAGAAGGAAGGATTTCGGAAGGTTTGAAATTACTTCGAAACTTATTTTGTAAAGACCAGGAGAGGATTTAAGTTTGAGGCTTCCCAAAACAGTATTAAGCTCATCAGAAGTAAAGGGTTGATGAAAAAATTCAAGGTGCTGTGGTGTAGCGTTGATGCTAGCAGAAGGAGAGGGAGTATTATTATGAGTGGGAGGAGGATTACATTCTAAGAAAGATTCTAGGAGATGGGGAATAATTATATTAGAAAAATCATTGGACATCGATAAAACACTTTCAATGTAAGCATTTATATACTCCAGTGTGTCTAAATTAATAGAGCTAGAAGTAGGCGAAGGCGGATTCAATAGTCTGTTACGAAATCCTCTTATTTTATTCTAAACATTTGAAATAGGAGAGTTAAAAGACAAGGATTCGCAATATGATCTGGAACTGGAACATTTGATCTATCTTAGGGTCTGCCTAATGAAGAGCTTCATCTATGTCATTTACAAAACTATAGTTTGCATGGTTGATGTCATAAGGTGAATTTCATTCCTGTAGATTGTCACCCTCATGAATTGATGACAACAAAGATTTAAAAATTTTCCAATCGACTCTTTTCAAGTTATACTTGTGTGACAAAAATTTATGATATGAAAACGGGAAAACTATATCAATTTTTATTGAAAAGTGATCACTTCTCGTTTTATGATCAAGAACTACCCATGAGGTTATTAGTTTTAAATTACTAGACACTAATGTCAAATCAACTGCGGATTTGGCTTGACCAGGACGAAGGAATAGAGTCGATTCCCCAGTGTTGGTAAATGATAGGTCTGAGTCAGCTAACGCATTAAATAGAGAGATCCCTGGTTGGCATGAAGATTCACAGCCCCACGATGGATGATGGGCATTTAAATCCCCTCCAATAAGAATACAAGGAAAGGTAGAAGTAGAGTCAAAGAATGTCTGCCAATTTACAGAACGAGCGGGAGTGCGAGGGTTTCCATAAACATTTAGTATGAGTAATTGTCCCAGATCCGTTGGAATGGCTGTAGCTAGGGTATCGAAAGATTCGTCTACACAGTAAATTGATTGTACTCTCACCTCAAATTTCGTATAGTTGATTGTATTTCGCGAAACACTTAAAACACTTGAAAAATATTACTATCGAAACCTATATAACGTACCTTTACGTTTGGAAGATTTTCTCAAAAAAGTCGTATGCAGTTGCAGTACCATATACTAACCTCCCTAACGGCTGACATTTCCACCTATTGACGTCATGCCACAAAATTCACTATTGCGCGAAATATTTTCGTCGGTTTTTGATTCTATAATATTGATTTTCAGTTGGCAAATGGTCGTATGCCAACAAAAACACTAATGCCAACAAAAACTAACGGGCCGCAACATTTTCCACTCGCCTGAACCGTTTCCACAATATGGCGCAATATATGTACTCGAAACTGCATGGGCCAGCAATTCTAGGAATGTCGAGTGTATTTATTTGTGTTATTATTGATATTATTTATTATTGATTTCAAATCACCCGCGCTTTTAGACTGAAAAAATAGCGACGGACGGCGCATCGATACAAGAACGGGGCAGCCAATGAGCGTCGTCGATAAAAATAAACTGCCCACTCGTATTAAGGGTGGGGCCCCCTCCAGCTTTAAAATAATTGGTCGAGTACGTTTCAAGGACCTTAAAATAAACGGAAGTTTAATGTATTTGCACTTTTTGAGCTTCATTGTTACTGACAACAAATTTCCACCTCTTCTTTTGATTTCCAGTGGCACTTACTAAACGTGGATCTTCAATCGAATCAACAATTTCAATAATAATTCTGTAATATATAAAAGTTATATTTAATTTTTTTTTTCTAGTATTTATTATTGAATTTTATTAATTCTCATTTGCTAGTCATTAGTTTGATGTTCATCTATCGTTAATGCATGTAGTAACATGTGTTATAAAAATGTTTAAAATTGTTTTATTTATAAAATATGTACAATCATAATTGAAATATTTGAAACTTCTATTAATATAAATATTTTGTTGAAATGGTACTTACGCAGTGCAGTCGTTTGATTTGATCTTGTTTAATTCCTCAGTTGTGGTTAAAGAAATTGATTCGATGTCATCATCTAAATCGGAATCATTGAATTCATCCTTTTCAATAATTTGTTCTTCAAGATAATACATTATTTCGTTTAATTCCAATGCAAAAAGTTTATTAATTTCTTGTCATGTGAAAAATAGTTGCCAAGTGCATAATAATGTAGAACAACATTTAGTGTTATCCAATATACAATTGAACGCTTTTATGTCTAGGATAGTCTTTATAATCAAATAAAAATATTTTAGCTTATTGCTTGTTTTCTTTCTGATTTGTAACAATTTTCTATGCTCAATGAAATTAACCCTTAGCTGTCATACTGTGGTTTATATGAACCCAGCATAGTTTACCTGCAATGTAATGTACCTAAATAATCATTCTTTTCCTACCTTCAGTTCATATCGCAACTTATTAAAAATAACCTAATACTACGAAATTTTAAACTTAATCGTTTTTGAAATAATGCAAAAGACCTACTGAAATGATAGTACAATTAAAGTATGTCTAAGTCTCTGATTTTTCGAAGGCAAAGTTTCAGTATTTTACGCAAAGCAGATTTTACAATAACGAAATTGTACAAAATCTGGGTGGCCGTTGTACTAGGAAATGACGAAGTTGTATTTCAACAGTTGAATGAACCGTAGAATATGTTTATAATATGGAAAAGAAAATATTGGGTTGACCCTGGATAATTTTTTGGTTACTACACCTTGGTTCATTGCAGTATATATTTTGGCTGATCAAAGCAAATATTTTGGATGACCCAAGTAAAATTTTTGAATAATCGAAGCAAATATTGTACTCAATCCAAGAGAATATTTTTTTTAGTTTGTCACCTTGTGCGAATAATACAGTAGTTTATTCAACAACTAAGTATCAGAAGCCGAGACAATTCCACTGCAAACCATGTGCAGGACCCTTTGTTTATTTGATTCAAAAAATCTTGTTAAAATTTTTTTTGTTCTTTTGAAGTCTTTCACAATTCTTAAAAAGTTTGTCAATTTTTTGTTCGAAATCTGCAAAAATCTGTATTAAGCCTTAAATTGGACCGTGGGCTATTTGCACCGAAATTTCGGTACGAATAGCCGCATTTTGTCGGTATGAGTAGAAACTTCGTTTAAATTATTTGAAATCATTTCAAATTTTTAATTATTTTTAAATCTTTTCAGATCTTCTGAATGTCATTTCAACTAAGTCGAATTTTTCCTAAGAGAACTATGGTGTTCAATATATATTATACATCTAAATTCAACAATTTTACTTGTAAATTAAATTTTTTGAATAGAACAATTAAAATTGGAACGTTCAAAATTTAGTTTTTTCTTTTGTTTTGAATATTTTAATTATAATTACTGCTTTCATATTAACAGTCAAATATTTCTAAATATTAAGCTATTGTTCTTTTTCTTAATTAACAAATTTTCAAGTTTTAGACTACAGCAATATTTTAAATTAAATAAAAGCCTTTTATTATGAATATATGTATTTTGAAGTTATTTTTGAAATAGTTTATAAAGTTTCAATCGGGCATTTACATTTGTTTAACTAGTACAAAGACTTTCCAATTGAACAGGTTTAATTTTTAACCTTAAAATCTGAAAATTCTTAAATTTCAAACAGATTCCGAATCGCCTGGTAAAATCAATTCTTATTCACTTGTTAATCCTTAATGTACAGTTCAATTAAAAAAAATCATAATCTATATTCATAGTTGATAGATTAAAATGGTTTTCAAACACTTCTAACTTTGAACTTTTTAAGTATAATTTATATTACTGTTTCATATATTTCTAATAATTCTACATTTATTTCTTATAATTTACATTTGTTTATAAGTTGAAAAATTTTTTCTCTACAATATTATGATTTTATTCAAACTGATGAAACTTTCAGTGCAATATCTCTATATATTTCTTTAATATTCTTTAGTTTTTATTTTTGTGGTCTGCAATTTCTGTGGATTTTTCAGACTATTCGTCTAATGAAGTTCTCGTATGTATTTTCCAATTTCTAGATTATTATGTATTCTAAAATTTTAATAAAAATGGAATTATAATTCCCGAGACCCTCTTCTTTATAACTTTCTACGACTATTAGAGTCAACAAAATACGTATGAAAATTTTTGTTTAAACAAAAGTTATCAACTTTGACTTGAGACATGGAAAAATTTTCGGACTTTTTCATTACTTCGAGGATTCTCTTGACCCTTCTAATAAACCTTTTACGAAGTTTTTAGAAATTTGTGGCCAAGTAAACTTTCGACAACTTAATATTTCTTTATAGAAATTGTTTAAATGATTACCAGTTATTGTTAACTGAGAAAATATAACAGCAAGAAATCAGTGGCAAGATATTTTTAGTCGATACCGTAAAAGCAATCGAGTCTATTTATAGTTTATTTATATATATATTATAGTATTATTTAGTCTATGACTAAATATGACAACACAGAGTCCTTGAAAAGATATTTTCAGTTCATTCTGCGAACAAAATTAGGCCTATTCATTCAGGTGTTATCAGACGGTAGGGTGACCATCCGTCCCGGTTTTCCAGGACGTGTTACCAGTTTTTAAGAGGGCTGGGGACATAAGCTTTTGTGAGGTCATCGCCGCCGACTATTTTCTTCGAAAGTATAGTGAAAAATATGACTTGTGTGGTATGTCTCGATTCAGAAAATAATGAGCTACAACGAGCTTTTTTCAATTTTTTATAAACATTTAATATAATAAAAATATGCTTGGTCAAAGTTACCCTACTTTTGAAGACTAATTTCTCGGCTTTTAATGATGATTTCGCAAATTTTCGAAATGTTCAATGTAGATTGATATTTTATCTACAAATGTATCTAATTAAAAAATTCCTCTTAAATAAATATGAAAAAATATGTGCCGACGAAGTGTCTGTATCGAGTAAGTTCAAGGCAAGTAACTACAGATCCTGGCGGGCAAATATTGAGGAGAACTTTAGGCACGTCCACGCACTGTACTCACTACAATGCCATACCCTTTACCTCGTCCAGTCAAGTTGTAGGGCCTACTGTAACATTTGGCACCACTCTCAACAAAATCTTCTCGTGCAAGAGCTGGTGACGTTTTTCGTGAAGTGGGAGTATAAGTCCTAGTTTGTGGCGAATATATCTGGGAAATGACCCTTATTATTGATGTTATTGTGTACTTCAATTTTTGTATGTAATGATATCAATAAACGGTACTACAAATTATTGACAACATGATTAAGTCAGGCTGCCCACAAGTTCCCTTTTCCTCTTTTCCCTGTGTTTTCCCTGAGTTATTTCTGTCTTTTACTGGGTTTCCCTGCGACTTCCTCATAAAAAAATCCCTGTGTTTTACCTATTTTTTCAGAAAGTGGGCACCCTGTAAGTCCAATATTTTAAACTTGAATATCCGGCTCGCTCGGCCGCTTGCGAATTTAGTTTCATGAAACTTTCAATGTTTCAATGAAACGTTTCATGGACTTACAACCCTAAAACCGGATATTCTTAATTGCTATGACTAATTCTACTACGCATTTACCTAGAAGAGAGAGAGAGAGAGAAAACATGCAGCATCATTGCACCATTTCTGGACATTTAGTGTAACCAGAGGTGTAACTCTATTTCCTTAACCATCGCACTACTGGACTTAATAAATAAACTAATTGAATTTATATTATTGATTAATATCAAGCAATTCCTTAACAAATAGCCATCCTTAGCGTACATGCAACAACCCATTCTATTTATTATATGTAAGCCTGAAGTGACCATATTTGAAACGCTGAAATACAGGACGCTAACAGTAGGCTTAAGGGGGGGAGGGGGATCAGATTCAATATGTTTACACCAAGAAAGTCAAGACTTTCTTGGTAGGTAGTCTTCTTGGTAGTGAAGGTCAGGACCTTCACCCTTAATAATACATAAAAAATTACATTTTCTTCCTTTAAAACTTTTTTTTTTTATATAAAGAAATTTATATTAAATATTTTTAATACTCAGCTTTAAAGAAATAAAATGTAATTTTTTAAGGATTATTAAGGGTGAAAAGGGGGAAAGTGTTCATTTTGAGGGCAATATTTTTCATATTTGTATAATAATTTTTTTATATGATTTTCCACCTAAATTTTCATTTTACTTTCATAAAATTCAGAAAAGATACTTAAAAATTACTTTTTAATGTCTTAAGGCGTGAGTTTTGGGAAAGTTAGGGGTAAATTCAATTTAAAAAATTTTGTCAGGCTTTGTACTGCTCACATGGCAGCTTTACATCCTCGTTGTAAAGGTTTAATGATTCTTTTTAAAATTCAAGGACTTACTGAATCGTTAACGCTTAGGGGTACTTCAAAGGCCGTGCCCTACGTCTAAACATTTTTTTTTAAATCTCAAAAAATTACGAAAATTTTTTTCACAAAAAGACACAAAATGAGGGAGTGAGACTTTAAAAAATCAGAAATATAATTTTTTTGGACCACCCTGATATATTATTATTATTATATCATTAAGCCGTTTCCCTTTCGGGGTAGGCGTGAATTGCTCGGTGGTAAAGTAGTGTGCAGTTAGTAAAAGCCATTACCGAGGCCGTTACAGGCCACGTGTGTTTATTTCGCCGGCTACTCAAAGCCATTGAATATTCAAAGTATGTGGTAAGTGCAAGTGTAATTAAAGCATGTCAATTATCATTATACGCATTAATTTATAATATATCTAGGCGCGTATAGATTAGGCAAATTGAAGGTTCCCAAAGAAAAAGTAGCCAATCCACATTTTCCTTATTTTATAAAAAAGACAAAAAAAGTTGTCTAAAATTGAATTCAATGGAAATTATGAATTGAACCGAACCATTTCCGGCCATTTCGAGGTTATATAGATTGCATGTTAACTATCAGACTGCCACATCCTTGAAATGTTCGTTAAACATATGATTAGCCATTTTTGTTAAAATCGAAATGTGAATTCGATATATTGATTTAATGAATTTTATTAAAAGGAAATTTATTCTAAAAGCATACAGTGTAGAAAAAAGTGAACAGTAAGTTGTAAAAGCTGAAAAAATGGTTAAAAAGCTAATTAAAGCAAACGCTTTCGGGAGACTGTTATTTCTGTTGTTTTTTACATTCTCATCTCAATGAGAAGGTATTGGTTTTATGTGAAAAATGAATTTCGCGGATTCAATCATAAGTCGATGTTTCGAGACCCCCTGAGTCAGAAAAAACGGTTTTTACGAAGGTGTCTGTCTGTCCGTCTGCCTGTAGTCTGTAGTATCGTGTAGGCACGATAAGTTTCGAAATATTGATCAGATTAGATTGTGCTTTGGCGCACTTTTTGAAGGCCTAAAAAGAAAGAACGATTTCGTTAACCAGCTATTTTGGATCAAAATTAAAAAAGTGAGCACATTTTGAAAATTGTTGAGACCACTTTTTTCAAAATTTGAATATTCTATGTGCGGTTGTTAGTAGTACTCCAAGAGACAAACAATTTATCTCAGTGAAGTTTTCCGATAAAATCAAAATTATCAGAGTTATAGCGTTTTCAAAATCTCAAAAAACAAAAGAAAATTAATATTTCAAGCCGAACAACGCATGATATGAAAAAAGTCTGTGAAAGAAAAACGTTTCATTTTGAGAGCCCTACAAGATTATCATTACAACTTTTTGAATTTTTTCGAAAAATCGAAAATTTAAATTTTGATCGCACAAAAAAAAATTAAAAATTCCATTTTGCGGTCAAACTATGCAAGACACAAAAAAAGATGTGGATACAAAAATCATGCAACCAAAAAAAGTGTACAAATTTATTATTATTTACTTTTTGATAGGACGCGTAGTTGTTGTTTTATTCGTGAAAAATAACACTTGAAATAAAAAAAATTTAATGTTTTGGAAGACGACACAAGGAAAGAAAGAAAAATAATATGCAAACTTGTTCACTCAAAGTGGATGTACAAGTTTTTTGTGAACTCTTACACTTTTTCTCCACTTTTCACTTTGTGAGGTACTAATTAATGCAAGTGAACAAACATTCATAATTAAACAACTGATTATTGTTTATAAACATATTCTGTTATAGTAATTCCAGAAAGTTATTTTTTTCCGAAATCTTGTGTTGTGCTTTGACTTTTTAGTTATGATTAAATAATAAGTGAACCTCGACAAGAATCATTTTTTAAATAGTATTTTACCTTTTTATGTGATTTTTTTTTTCTTTTCCCAATGTTTGAAAAAACTAATTTAAACAAAAAAGCTCTATTACATAAGAAACAAAAACAAAGAATGGAATAATTAGGACTAGGTGGTAGAACTAGGTGTGCAAACGACTTGTAATAATTTTGATTTAAATTACAACAAGAAGCTTATTGCAAAGCATAAAAGAAACATTTGAAATTGAACATATTTTGATATCAGACGCCCCTCTCCCCTTCAAGCAAAATATATTTACGAAAAAGAAGGTATTCTAAAGTAAGAGCAATCCGTACTATCATTAATTATTATTATATTGTGATCATCATATCTCTTTTTAATGTGAATGAATCTTTTTAAATTTTGTAGAATGCAAAATACCATTTTTGTTTGAATTCTTTTAAACTGCGTTTTTCTCGAAGGTCATTGAAATTTTCGTTAACATGTGTCCTTTTACAAGTGGTCTGTTATGAGACGTATTGAGTCGCTCGTAAAGATTGAGTTCCTGATCCATAATCGGGGTAAAACTATGTCAAAAAAAAGCGCTTCGGTTTAATTCTTTCTCTAGCTATATCTCCCTCTTTCTTTTCCTCTCCATCTCTCACTCTCTCTCCTTCTTACTGATATCTTTTCTGAAAATCTGACAAATTCTGAGAGTTTTTCTGTCTAAACTCAACGTTAGTGTATGACGTGACTTTGTACACGACGCATCGTGAATATTCAATTTCTGCTGATTTTTCAAGTTTTACTAAATGAAAGTGAAATTTGAGTTTCCAAAGTGTGCATTTTTATAATAATTAAAATAAATTTATTAACTATGTTTTGTAATTCTTACAATGTGATGTAAACAATCGTTAGAAGTTTTAAATAGTGGTTTCCTATGTGTGCAAAGGAGAAAAACTAGAAAGTGTATTTTCGATTTTTCAAAAGATGACAAATACAGGGAGTTAACCTTTTGTATAAAAAATACAAGAGGATTATATATTTTTATGTTTGTTAAATTGATTGTTCCTTGTGAGGAAAATGGATTTTATTGAAATGGACAGAAATTGGGGTAGTGGGATTGATGTGCTAGGAGGACCTCTGAAAAATATCAAAGAAATTTACTTAATTAGTAAAAAATTAAGATCAACAATTTTACAACAAGACTTTCTGATCAAAAAATAATTTATTTAAGTACTTACTAATTTTAGAGAATTTTCCGCGTAATTCAAATATTGTATTTTTAAATATCGTGTATTTAAAGGGGAAAAAGGGGAAGTTTTTCGAAAATAGGGGGGAAAGGGGGAATTTTTAGAAAAAATGGGAAACTAAGAAAAAAAGGGGAAGACTGTGCACCCTGTAAATCACTTGATCTTGCAGTTTCCTAATTTTAAAAGAAATATTCACTTTGTTTGACTCAGGTAACCCAGAGAATTCACTAAACTGAAGATTCCTATTTTACCGGTACATAGAAATTTAACTTATCAAACATTTATTGGCTCTGCTTGTTTATTGCTAGAGCTAGAGCAACCCCGACTTACTTTGCGAGAAATCCAACTGATGGCGCCACCACCTAGTCTAACGAATATGTCGATGAACGAACTACCTTATCCTCTTTAAATTTTCGCGCCAGAAAATTCGCAAATTATCACAATTCTCAATTGCAAATGTCACATGTTTTTTTTTCTCAACAATCAATTAAAAAGATTATTTCTACTTTCAAGATTTAAATCAGTCTCAGAAAACCTGTAAATGAAAAATATTCTGAGAATTTATTCTCAGAATTGATTCTGCGAAATTAACCTATATTCCAACCGTCATTCTAGCGTAGAACCAGTTATTAAAATAGACAGATAACTTGAATTTAGGACTAAATTAGACGAGAATTTTTTTGAAAATCGATCGCTTTTCGAAGAAAGGTACAAGCCGTGACGAGAGAAACGAAAAATTGTTGTAGGAAATCGACTTGAGCGATCTCGGAGTCTGATCCTCTGAAATGAAAAGTTTATAACCTGACATACCCAAATTTCTCGATCCAGCTGGGTCCATTCATGGTTTAGGGAAAGGTTTATTCGCATATTTCTGCAGCGGATTGGGGACAGCCTGACAGTCGTTGCATTCAAGCCGTAAATTAAAACAAGACACAGGAACGATGCCATTCCTCTTCGCCAAACGGTTGCTGGATGGGAAATGGTGGGAAATTCCAACTTGCAAATTCGAATCCCGCATTCGCGGAATTTTCAGCGCCATCTGCCGCTCGCAGTCTGAACTATGGTCGGTAAGATAGGTAAGGTAGGTAAGGCAATCATTTCAAATTTTCTAGCTGACCATTAGGGTGCACAGTGGAATGAAATAAAAAAACGAGGTTCAAAATTAGAGTTTTTAAATTCTCGGTAATTTAAAATCGGGTGATATTACCGGTAAAATACCGGTATGTTACTGGAGCTTCGAGAATTCATTGAGAATTTATGATTATATTCAATTATAATAATTTTTTGTTATTTTTAAAAGTAATTAGATAATGCTCACGATGTTATAGTTAATTTTAGATCATTTGGATTATTTTATAAATTACTTTATTTGTGCCGGCTGTACTATACGGTAGCGAGACATGGACATGTCAAGAAAAGAACAAGAGTAAAATTAACGTGATTGGCATGAAACCTCTGCGCATAGTATGCGGGAAAACACTGATGGACAAAGTCTGAAGCGAGATAGTCCTCAAAGAATGTGGTACAGGGGAGACACTAGCTGATATATGGGAAAGAAATCAGTTAAGGTGATTCCGACATCTGGAAAGAATGAAAGATGAACGACTGACCAAACAAGTGTATAAAGGTAAACTAAATGGCAAAATGCCCAGAGGTAGAACACCGAAAGAATGATTGGAATCCGTGATTGAGTCATTATTTCGAAGAGACATAAGAAGCCATAGAAACACGAGAGCTTGCATGAAAAAATGCATGTACATGCAGGAAGCTAGAGTAGTATGCCAGGACAGAAAAGTTTCGCGACAAATAGTTTATAGAAAGAATGTGAGTAGGGTGAATGAAGCCTGAAGCAAAGACCGTGGACACTAATGGGCCCTAGCGGAGAGCCACACATAACAATTTTGTTGCTCTCCAATTGGGGTGATCGCTAGAGAGATTGATCATCAGCCTGTGTCGGAGCAGTTTTGCGGAATAAACGTGTTATTTAAATAAGTCACACGATAATTCTAGATCAATCTAAAATATCTGTACCTTAAACCTATATACCTATCTACTTTTCACCTATATACCCACTCACAAATCACTACTTTCCAACCGAACAATTCACGCTTACCCTGAAAGGGAAACGGCATAATGATATAATAATAATAATAATAATAATAATAAAGTAAAATGTGGCGACCCCATCACCCAAGAGCTACGGCTTTTGCAGTCAGCCACGTTGCATTGGGCTAACTCTCCAACGTAAAGAACTATGTGGTTCCGTCACCAGTATTACGCACTGCCACCCACAATAGGCCTCTCTCGGATGGAGGCCATGGTTCAGTTGGGTGTGGCAATAGGACCGAACCGAGGTGACGACCAGGCAATGACCCCGGACAAACGCGAGAACATAGATTTAAGTGGTCGGAACAACTCCAGAGGGACATTCTTACCTGTTCGCAAAGAAGTTCACCGGCACGAAGAGGATTCATGCAGAGGTTACATGAACGTTGTGTCAATATGCACCTGGAATATGCTCATGAAAGGCCTCAGTATTTAAGAGATCAGGTATCCTTCTTGCGCAAAAACGGATATGAAGCTCTTTATCGGCAAGAATAACTTGTTTTCTTTTCCAGCGAACATAACACCCGTTCCAGCAAGACCACCTTCACAGATAGCCGATAATGTCAAAATGGATTGGTAGCTCTAAAAAAGTATCCAGAGGTGAAATTTTCATCTCCAACTGTCCCGTCTGCCGCGTAAGGTCATCCGTAAGATTACACGAGTGACATCAAATTGAGGTTATAATTGACAATTTGATATTTGAGTTTCTCTTTGTTTAAAAAAAAACAAGCAATACGACACAGTAATTAATCATTAATGTACTGCACAAGATTTCACAGGTTACGTTAAAAGTGAGGTGAAATATTTGTCATTTTGACGCTTTGTTTACATTCATTCTAAGAATCGAACATACCACAGTTAATGGTCGATTTTTATGTTTTACATACCTTTAAGCTCGGGTTTATAACGAAATAATTCAATATTAATCACTTTTGTACACATGTAATGTACACTAGGTACATAAAACGATGTTCGAGGTAGATTGTTAACCTAACCGACGCGCGGCATTGCTCGGAGTTTGTCAGTTGAATTATTCTCCACGCATTCGAGCGTGACCGCGCTTAGAGTGGCGGTTTATGGTGAAAGAAGTAAGAAAAAATTATTATTTTCCTTTAAAATTAGTTTAAAAATATAATCATTAAATTATATACAATGATAGTAACACAAAAAGGGATAATTTTTTATATATCTAAAACTTTAATACATGATTTTGCTAGACATTGAGAATATAATAATAACAAAACATCAATTAAAAAGACAAATCTCAAAAAGGGAACCTGTATATCATATCCGCTTTCGAATTTGGGGGGAGGGCAATCTGTTAACTAAAGAACCTCAGAAACGTTTTCTCTTCGTCAATCATGACCAAAGCACTAAAATTCAAATGAAAATGTGTTTGAAAACAGTATAATAATATACTGAGAGACTTTCCATTTGAATAAATGACAAAAACGTTTGAAACTTAATCTTCTACAATATCAAAACACAAAAAAAAAGTGATGCGTTTCAAAAATTGATGTAGTGGTTTCCAACTGGCGAATGTCATATTTTTGTTACAATAAGTGAAAGAAGTGTTGCACTATTTAGCATAAAAAGTGTGAAAAAATTGAGAAAAATCTACCCAATCACTTGAAATATCACAAATTTTATATCACATGATGGCATATTGTACTTTAAAATAATCTTTCTATCTTTTCTCTTTTCTGAGCAATTATGCACAAATTTAAAATAGGGGAGAGTGGAGTATGGTGTCTCGCTTTGAATTAAATGATCTATAAATTATGATTGAAATGTGATTTTGATGTGTGTATTTTTTTTCGTGGAGCTTACATTGCAAGGGAACATATGTTATTACTCCGAACCGCTTTTTAATTTCTTCATTATTTGATATTCAATTAATTGATGGATGTTGCATATCAGTCAGCGTACCCCATACATTGGGGTGCGGAGACCGTCATATCACCGCCGTTCATTTAAACAATATGAACATTGTAAAATAAAAATTATATAATATAATAATTCTGGAAAGTGTAATGTAACGAATTGGACATTTACGACAAAGCGTCACTTGACCCATCCAACAACACGACATGAGACAAAGGACAGATTTCTGGAAACATCACACACACACAAAAGTAATCTTTATATCATGCATTCAATGAAAATTCACAATACTTTGCGTTATTTTATGATATACTGGTATGAAAATAATACAACCCTTATATCAATTATTACATATAAGAATTTTCACTTTTGGACTTGAGATTTTGCATAACTTTTTTGTATGATTTATAGTTCTGTTTTGTATTGAATCCTAAAATAATTGTAAACTTTATCTAAATGCAGTAATGTCCTCCATTTACCCAACTAATTGGGTAAATTTTAATGAACAAATTTTCTCGGTGTTTCATTAAAAAATTGATTGAGTTTAATGTAATCAAATATATTTGTTGAGAAATTGATTGCTTAATACAGAAGAATTCTTTCTGTTATCTAGTCAGAGAAAATTACTTTAACTAGTTAATTACTCTTTCTCATACTTTTTTATATCTTGAGAGGTCCCTTTTTAATTTCACAAATTTAAAAAATATATAATCCTCTTTTATTTTTTTAGAAAAAGGTGAACTCCCTGTATTTGTTTCCTTTTAGAAAAATCCAAAGTTTACGTGTTTGTTTTTATCCTTTGCACACTTAGGAAAACACTATTTAAAAATTATTACAATTGTTTAAATCACAATGTAAATATTGCAAAACATAGTTAACAACATTATTTTAATTATTATTAAAAGAAACACTTTGAACATTTAAATTTCACTTTTATTTTACAAATCTTGAAGAAATCAATAGAAACTGAATATTACGATGTGTCGTGTATACAGTCACGTGACATACTAACGTTGAGTTTAGACAGAAAAACTCTCAGAATTTGTCAGATTTTTAGAAAAGTTATTAGTAAAAGGGAGATAGAGAGAAAAAGAAAGAGAAAAAAGAAAAAGAAAGAGAGCTAGAGGAAGAATTAAAACGAGACGACTTTTTTTGACATATTTTTACTCCTATTATGGACCAGGGACTCAATATTTACGAGCGATACAAATACGTCCCATAACAGACTACTTGTAAAAGAATACGTGTTAACAAAAATTTCAATGACCTTCGAGAAAAGTGCAGTTTAAAAGAATTTCATCCAAATATTATATTTTGTATTCTTTAAAATTATAAAAAGATTCATTTACATTAAAAAGAAGTATCATAATCAAATTATAGTAATAGTAAAGATTGATCAATTTAAAATTTTGTTTGAAAAAAGTTGAAAAAAAACACTTATAATATAATCATATTAATGTACTTTAATCATATTAATGTACTTATTTTAATAAGTATTTAGTGAGAGAAAAAGATTTGAAAGATTAAAAAAAATGCAATCCCCCCCCTCCCTCGTGGTAACCAAAGGTGGCAGAAAATCTCAGTACTTCTAGTGTTAACTTAATTCTCTTTCCATCATGTTCTCACTCATGTACTTCACTCTCCACACATGTTCGAAATATAAAAAAGCAGTTTAAATTTATTGAAAATATGTTTAGGTTCAATAAACAGCAAATGTGACGCTGAAAGGCTCTATGACATTCACTCAATCCGAAAATTCTCTGAACCACAGTGCTCCCAATTCTTGTGTATCCTTTCACACTGCATTCATCGCATCGACAACCGGATTGGTTAAGATTGGCGCACTTATTTAAAATGAATTAATGTTAAAAGCCATTTTATACTGCAAATAATTAGAGTCAAGTGATTAAAAATAATTCTTTGCTCCCAAGAAAGACTTGTTAAGTAAAATTTAAATTATTTATCAGATTTTCTCCTTGAAAATAAATGATCGATATTAATTTTAAAGAAAGGAATATCTTTTTTATCTGGAATGTGAATTTACAATAATTCCTGATATTTGTACGTACTTTACTTTTATTATTTGTTGTTAACATTTGACTTGCACATTTAATCATTTTAAATAAAAACGCCAATGGTAACTAATCCGGTTGGCCCTCCACGATGGGTTATTTGCTGTTCCGTGGATGGTCGAAATTAGTGAAAATAAGGTGATCGTAATGACCATCCCGAAAGGATACCTTGATTATTCCCGGAAGTGAGTCTGACCTTCTTATAACAGTCAGACTGGCTATCAAATGAGAGTCTCTTTGACTATGTCGAAAAAATTCTGGAAGGCTCTTTAGACCATCTACAAGAACAGACTGGCTCTCTTAATTTTGACCCTACAACTTTGACCATCCATTTTTCTCCGTGTATATTCTCAGAAAATTGGTAACAACGAAAGCCACCGAGATCTAAAAAAAGATTGGCCAGATTCCAAGTTCTGCCTGGAGAATAAACATGGATGTGGTACAATAGGCTTCATAGCTTGAGAGTCAAGGGCGCCTCACGCCCCCCGCCCCCCTTCTCCACAATGAAACTAACTATCAAACTTATTGATACATAAAAAATAAATACCATGAAGATAAATAACATAAACCTTCTTTAAAATTCAAAGAGGACTAATGACAACCCTCAGAGGCCATTTGGCAATTTTCAATTTTCAACATTATTTTTCACTAAGAAATAGGAGAAGAAATGATTTTCTAAATTTATCGCAAAAGGCCTTTTGGCTTGTCTACAAGTTGTAAATCTTTTAGATTCTTTCCAAATCAAGTAATATAGAATAACTTGAAATTGTCTTGGATTAATGTTTACCCAAGACAAGATCAAGACCAAATACTTTTACCCGACCAGGTTTTTTGTCAAAGTTTCAGGGAAAGTAATACACCAGATCGTTTGCTTGAAATAAAGTTGCTAGAGAAGTCATATGGATTCATCTTTAGAAGTGAGAAAATTGATAACGCTGTGTGGCGTGAATGTTTGTTCACATACGGGTTAGATGCATGCTCCACATCACAATGTATCTCAGAGAAAGCCAGATCCAAACAACGGCTAATGTTATTTCTTACAGTATTGTATTATTTGAGACCAAGCGAAATCATATAAATATCAATCATTAATTCCATACTTTCCCGGGAACATTCTTTTTGGTAATATGCAGAAGGGGGTGAGTTAATATCCCCAATAATCAGTACATTTGGGTCATAAAGATCAACTACCTCCATGAGAGCTTCTAAGAAGATAAAATATTGATCATTTTTAAAATTTGGAGGAATGTAGATCACAACATACCTAAACCCCATCTATTGGAGGCGACTTTCATACTTATCATATTTATATTTAAATGCAAATCCATAATTATGGAAAGTTTAAGCTAGGACACTATGATCAGGGGAAATCAAAATCAATACTCCCACACCCCTCTTACCTTCTCGATCTTCCTGCAGAACCACAAACATATCTTCAGAGAACACTTCCTCATTTAATACTGCAGGGTGCAGCCATGTTTCGATTATTCCTGATATATCACATGACGTTATATCCGGGAAGCATGCCGCTTCCTGGAGTATCATATTTAAACCACGAATATTTCCATGAAGAATACGAACCACAACATTTTTGGATTCTAGAGTATATGGTCCAGTTTTACAATGACAGGTCGACCGTTGCGGTACCAAATTCGAAAGACTCTCTCTCCTTTTTGAGTCCTAACCTGAAGCTTCTCTTTGACTCGTTTGTCAGGTTTTGTGACTTCTGCTGCTTATGAGTTCTGTCTGGCGTGACATGTACTAATTCGTAAATCAGATGCGATTTGTAGTCTCCTTGTTGGCCTTCGCTGACTCCATGAACAAAGTTGACAAATGTGCTATCTTGAATTTGACTTCAATTGGTCTGAGATTTAGTAGTGACTGTGAAAAGTGAACCAAACTTTGAGTAAACGTATTCTGTACATCAATCTCAGGAACTGTAGTTTTTACGTCTTTCTTCACATTCATAAATGCATGATTCAACCAACTAACCCTCAATGTTTACCAGTTAAGTGGCGAGACTCCGAGCTCCAGCTTCCATTTCAGTGACACGAAAGTCGAGATTCGTTATTTGATCATTACTTTGTCAACAATTGATTGAACTGGAGTAAATTTCATTCTCATTCCATTTACTTGGGCCTGAACGTTATCAACTTTGGTTGAGATTGCATCCAATATAAAATTCATACCCTCTATCGACACCCGAACTTTGGAGAGTTCAAAACGCAGTTCATTATGATGAGCAGGTAAAAATTCACAAATGCCTGAGATAATATTTTGAAGAAAAAATATCGTACCGTCAGCAATAGAGAATGCGTTGTATAAATCTGAACACCTCAGCATTAATGGGTTAAAACGCTAAAATAAAAAATTTGAAATTACAATATTTTGGTGAAAAATAAAGATATCCTAATAAATCCAAGTAGGTTTGAAAGGGGAAGATCAGTACCTTCAAATTCCATATTATCTTTTGTGGTAGACATTTTTCTTGTTCGGTTACATAACCTCAAAAACAGCTAAAAAACGTGTTTTTGCAATTTATGTTAGGATATCTTGAAAACCTGACGCACAGGAGCAATTCTGAGCTCTAACTTTTGGAATTTTTATCAAAAATATCTGGCTTGACCCTTAGTTTCCGACACTTGAGTATACCTGTTTATCGGGTTTAGAGTGTCTCAAAACGTGGACATTTGACAAAAATGGTGGAGCGGGGAGGGCCAATTTGACACACAACTAATACCCTCACTTATAAGAATGTAAAAAAGCGACCAAATTTTGGGAAAATTCAATAAATCCACCTAAAGTTTCAAAATTCAATTATATTTTTTGATTCTCATTTGCCCTTCGCCCTTATTAACCGAAGTTTGGTGAAACTGACGTTATACATAGACTCTCCACCCTACGACGACTAACTACTTTATTTTGGACATGATTTCAACTGATTCGCTGATGATTTCAAGCTTGAATTTCAGGAGACGAATAGAGACTGGGTGCTTAGAATTCTAGAGGTGTAAATGAACTCAATGTAAGGGAATTACAAGAAACTATGCACGTAAGGAAGCTAGATATTCTGTGTATACCTGAAACAAAGAAAATGGGATGCGACACTAGAAACATAGAAAATGGAGTGTTGGAAGGCGGATTCGAAATATGGTCAGGAGAAGATAGTGAATCATATGGTAGTCAAGGAGTAAGTTTAATTGTGAATGAAAAAGCAAGATAGAATCTCAGAGATCAAGGATACGTATCTCCCAGATTGCTGTGGGTTAGAATGAAAGTAGGAATCAGACGACTATTTATCATAGCGTGCGGCACCCCAGTTGATGGTGATTCGAACGAAGTTACAGGCGCCTTCTGGGATATTTTAAATGATACTATCAGTGCTTGCAATCACTGCTAGAAAATCATTATTCTAGGAGACATAAACGGATGTCCAGGCGCCCAGCGTCAAGATAAAGACAATCTATGCTTTTTTGGTAAGATGAAGACAATCTATACTTTTTTGGTAAAAAAATGAATATTCACATCACTCGCACTACAGTCTTTGAACTTTATAACACGCACGCAGAAATAGCATGAGGTTTTTTGTACCATGACCAAGGTAGCCAACCATCTAGACCCACAATAACTAGTATTGATACGTAGCGTAACATGTACCTTCAGTTCTATTCGAAAGGAATAGAAACCGAAACCGAATAAATATATATATATATAGTGTATCTATTTTATATCGCTTAATTTAAATATTGAAAATGTAGTGTTAAGTTTTAATCAAGTTTATGAAAGATATATTGTTTGGTTTTTGATATAGATTAACCTTTTATAGTTTCAAGGGAATATAATATTCGCTTAAACGGAAAACGTTAAATTTTGTATTTCAAAGTGCTGAAAACATTTGTTCCATTGATTATCAATAATGAATTATGAATATATTATTTAGATAACATAAATGATATTTCAACTAAAAACGATATTAATTTTTAATTTAAACAAAAAACAGTTGAATTCATGCCAAGAAAGTTAAATTTTTAACGAAATAGCTGAATCCTCATCCAAAAAAATTAATTTTTAACAGTTGCATTTTTAACTAAAAAAGAATCAATTATTTCAAGAAGATACAAATTTTTCATAAAACAGTTCAATTTTTCAACACGAAAATATGAATTTTTGACGAAATAGATTAATTTTGTACCAAAAAAGACGAATTTTTAACAAAATATTGATATTTTCACCCAAAGAGATAAATTTTTAAATAAAATGATAAATCTTCAATAAAAAACAATGAATTTCTAACAACTTCCCGTGGAGTAATTGCTCAATTTGATCCCGATTCCTGACGTGGCCCCGATCGGGTTAGCCCAATGTGGCCCTGATCATGGTTCCTGCTGTGGTCCTGATCGGGGCCACATCGGGCTACACTCTGTAAATCAGAGTCGAGTTAAAAATTAGAAATAATTAAATTTAAAATTATTCCCTCTCTTAATTAGCGAATATTCAACTAATTTTTAGTTCAGTGACGGACCTAAAGTTAAATTAGTTAAATCTAACTTCTCGATTGCAAAGAATATAAAAACGACAAAAAAGCAAAAAAATCTTCATTTAATTTGAACAAAATTTCTAAAAATGTATGTTTAGGGACGCACTCAATTAGTTAATAAATATAAAATTATCAAGTTAGTATTAATTGTAGGTTTCTTTTTTAATAGGTTTAGACTTCATACTTAATTATATTTGAATTTGCCGCGCTTATCTTGAATGTTTTCGATTAGTCTTCCATTCGATTATTTGGCAACGTACTGACGGAAGGAAGACAACTTTGTAAAAGTGACGATCAGTAAACAGATAAACCGGTAACGTCATTGTGGATAAATCGCTTTGAATAATTTTCAATCCACCTCGTTATTCATTTGCGCAAAGTTTTCAGACCGGGGTGATGTTTTCATATAAAACTAGAATTATCCACTGTAGCTCTCTTAAGATTTCCGACAGTGAACCTCGAGAAAGCATCGACAATTTGAAGATCATTTATTGTTCGTCTTTGCGTGAAAGTTTATTACTCATAAAGTTGCCTCTCTGGAGAAAACTAAGTTGCTTTTCTTGGACTGATATATGAAATATAAACATAATTATCTTGGCAAGACAAGTCCGACGCCTATTATTAATGACATAACGATTGATTTAAAATATATAGACTCTGACGAAACACCAGAATATCAATTTGGTACACTGATGAGCACATTCGTTATTCACATAGAAATCAGTTTTTCCTCTAAATGCCAAATATGAGGGTCGTTTATACTCCGGTCTTTATCTTGACGGTGATACTCAGTTCTATTGGTAAATATAATACTACGCTATATTTATATATCAGAAATAAGTACAAATTTAATCTAAACGGTTAATTATTCAGAATAGAAATTAGAGACAAAAGCACAGTCTTTCATGAACATACAGCTCAAATACATACAAGTTCAAGAAAAGATTATCAACCAGTGGAATCTAAAGAAAATTCTATGAAAATTTGATATAAATCATGCAAAATTAAGTCAACTAAACTTCAAGAATCAAATTCTTTCTGTCAATATGTTTTCACTCGTATTCCATTAAACCTTTTCAGTAAAAGACTTGAATCAATTTCTTTGCTTCGGAATCTGAGACATCACTATAAAATGCTATCTTTTAAGAAATAGTACACCTTTTTATCAACAGTATCTCATTGAAACTCTTTGAAATCCTGTCCAGACTAAAATTTATCAAATCCTATGCTTCATAATGTCGGAAATTTCTATCAAACTCTATCGTTTGCGTAATTGTTCACTGTTCTATCAGAAGTTACAAATTGAAACTTCATCAAATCTTACCAGCATAAGACACATATTAAATCTCATGCTTGGGAATGCCGGAAATTTGTATCAAATGCTATTCCCATAGGGATCTCATACCTTTTTAGGAATAGTTTCTCATCAAAATTCTATCAAATCTCATTGACACAGGACTTGAGTCGAATTCTATGTTCTAAAATCTTCGGAGTTCTTATCTGCCGTATCCGACGAGAAATCTTACAATTTTTTATTAGTTTTTCCTCTAAATGCCAAATATGAGGATCGTTTTTACTGTGATCGTTATTTTGACGGTGATACTCAGTTCTATTGGTGAATATAATATTACGCTATATTTATATATCAAAAATGAATATAAATTCAATCTGACAGGTTAATTATTCAGAATAGAAATTATATTTTGAGAAATCGTGTACTTTCCAACCGTATCTCATTGAAACTCTTTGAGATGCTATCCAGACCAAAATTTAAGAAATCCTATGCTTCATAATGTCGAAAATTTCTATCAAACTTTATCGTTCGCGTTATTGTTTACTGTTATATCAGAAGTTTCAAATTAAAACGTCATTAAATCTTACCAGCACAAGACGCATATTAAAACTCGGTTGAAAATTCGACTGTTTAGTTACAACTTTTCTTGCTGTTGAAATTTTCATTGACATACAGAAATATTAAAAAATGTTTGAAAATTTTCTTAAGAATCTTAGGAAAAATATATTTATACAAACTTAAAAAAAATACACTTAAAAATAAATAGTTAGTCGAAATTTGTATTTTTCGTACAAAAATACAAACACAATTTAGTGAAGAAAAAAGTAAAATTTCAACAAAATTATAATTTAAGACGAAAAATATTTTTGTATCAAAAATAAAAATTTGTAATAACCATTTATATTTTAGGTTTTTCTGTTTGCTTATTTTGAGGTTATATAAATAGAATTTTTACATGATTCTTGAAAAAATTTCACAAATTCTTTCAATATTTCAGATATTTCAAATGAAAATTTCAACAGCAAAAAAAGTTTTAACTGAACAGTCCAATTTTCACCCTAAGAAAGATGATGTTTCAACAAAAAAAGCTGCATTTTCAAGGAAAAATGTAATAATTGCTATTTTAATGAAAATCAAACATAGTACAAAAATGTAGTACAATTTATAAAATGACCAACTCTTTACAAGAATTTTCAAGATAGAAAACAATGTGTGTCATATTCAAATAACATTTAGGAATTTTCATAAAAAGTATCCATATTTTTCATGTTTAAAGTTAATGTATACAGAGTACAGATTTTATTTGAAATTTCAAGACATTTTTTTTTGTACCATGTTTGACCCTAGGGCAGAATCAAGGATAAATATTCTATAAATATGTTCATTAGTTATTAAAATACTACAAAGAATTACCTTTAAAATAGCTTTGTCCTGTCAAAACCATGAGATATTTCTTTGGAAAAAAAAATTATTAAATTTATTTTACAATTATTTAGAATTAATTTCCAATTAAAATTATTTTACAATTAGGATAAAATTGTAAAAATAATATAAATATAAGTTTTCTGAGATTCTTCAGAGAGTTTCGAATTATTTTCTGAGATTTCAGGAATTTTAAATCAAAATTTGAAGAAAAAAAAACATTTTCAACCGAATAGTTTAATTTTCAGATAAAAAAGGATAATTCTCAACGAAACATGTAATAATTGCTATTTCAATAAAAAAAATATTTTCAATAAAAAACAATCGAATTTAACATTAGAAAAATGAACTTTCGACAAAATAATAAAATATTCTAGAACTATGTTCATTAGTTATTCAAATAATACAAAGAATTACCTCAAAACATTGTATTGTCCTTTTAAAATCATGAGATATGTCTCTATAAAATAAATTTTTTTAAATTCATTTTACAATTATTTACAATCAATTTCCAATTACAATTATTTTACAATTAAAATAAAATTGTAAGAAGTAAATTTTGTAATGTTGATATAAGTATTTTAATCTAATAGGTCAATTCTTTCGAAAGTTATCGTGCTCACAGACAGACATACATACATACATACAGACAGACAGACAGACAGACACATTCGTAAAAACCTGTGTTTTGGGTTCAGTAGGTCTCAAAACGTGGACATTTGACAAAAACCGGGGGGGGACAAATTTTACACAAATCTAACACCTACTCTGGATGAGAATGTAAAAAAGTTGACCGTATTATTATGGAGTTGGAAACATAACTTGGAGTTTTTTCAACGTGAAGTTTGTAAATATTTTGAATTTAAAAATGTATTGCCTGATTTACATGCTAAATCTTCTGACCTGTTTCGTGAAATGTACAAGGGGTGGAATTTTGATAGCTGCTTTATATTGTTATGGGGTTGAAAACATAACCTAAAATTTATTGAATGTGCATTTTGTGACTATTTTCAATTGAAAAATGTATTGACAGTTTTACATGGAGAATCTTCGCAACTGTTTCGTGAAAATCTATAATTCAAGTAGCAGAATAATTTAAAACTTCAAATTCGAGTACCAAAAAATCCAGTACTACATTTTCTAGGAGCAATAAATAGAAAATCTATTATTTGAATAGCAGAATAATCTTGAACTTGAAATGCGAGCAGCAAAAGAAAATCCGGTACCTTATTTTCGAGGAGCAAAAAGATTTAGAATCTATTATTCGTGTAGTAGATGAATCTAGAACTTGAAATTCGAGTAGTAATAAAATTCAGTACTTCAATTACGAGGAGCAAACAAATCAGGAATCTTTTATTCGAATAGCAGAATAATCTAGAACTTCGAATTCGAGTAGCAAGAAATCCAATACTTCAATTTCAAGGAGAAAAAAATCGGGAATCTATTAATCGCGTAGCAAAATAATCTGGAACTTCAAATTCGACAAGCGAAAAAGTCGGCTACTTTAATTTCGTGGTGCAAAAAAATCGGGAATCTATTATTCGAGTAGCTGAATAATCTGGAACGCTCGGAGTTTAAATTCCGTTTTAACATTGGAATGATGATAATGATCATTTTATAATTTGAATAAATATTTCAAGCTGAATTTAGTATATGGAAAATTCTTATCTTTAATCATGTACACACTGGTGATGAAAGGTATTGTCTGTGGCACTTGAACTTCTGTAGACTCTACAGTTTTTTTTTAATTAAATTAAATTCAACTAATAGATTAATTAATACTTACGGGATAAATTATAGAAGGCATACATTTCCAACAAGGAATTAGTCAATCTGCTTTGAACTACTTCAAACATTTCTTAACAAATAGCCCTTAAAAATTTGTCAGATTATAACAAATTGTTTGTTTTTTTACATGAATATACAATTGTAATATCTTCATTAGAACTAAATATTATATATATATATATATATATTTTTATCCTTGAGACATTGGAGAAGCTGGTCGAGAGATACGTTAAAGATGAAGTGCTCTTGGCCTTCCCGCTGCATAAAGAGCAGCATCCTTTTCAGGCAGGCTGCTCGGTAGAAACTGCGCTTCATGCTGTTGTGACAAAATTGGAGCAGCAGGTCGAAAAAAGGGGTATACTGTTGCAACCTTCTTGGATATAAAGGGTGCCTTCAGCAATACTCCTTCAGAAGTCATCTGTCGAGAGGCTTTCAGATGTAGCGTTTCGGACCAGCTCATATGCTGGATAGGAAGCATGTTACGCCGAAAAAGACTCAAACCCAGAAGGAGTAAGAACCTATTGAGAATCCAATGAGGCCGGGCCAGCACACCTTAGAGCTCTGGTTCGACAGCTCGGGGCTTTCGGCAAATCCGGAAAAGACCAACCAGGTTTTTTTCACGAATAATTATGAAGTTTTAAAAGTTGACGCTCCTGTACTTTGCGGTGTGGAGCTGACGTTTTCAGATTCAGTTGGATATCTGGGAGTATGCCTTTGGATGGACGTGGGGTCTAGGGATTAAAATGCTTGCATGGCAATGAGGACTACGCCCACAGCGGCGATAAAATTCATGATCTGTTCGGAACCCCTACATGTTGCGATAAACGCTAGAGCGGCACACGCAATGGGCCGCCTGACAAGAGCAAATAGATGAAGTCGGGGGAGTAAACACACTAGGCTTCCAGGTGATATGAGAGCACTGCTGATTCTACATATGAGGATTAAATATAATAACAAAACGCTTCAACTTTGCCAAAGTTAACCACGCCTGAATCCCAGGCAGGGATCTGTGGAAAGCAAACGGTAACCCGCTCCTTTCAGGGGAAGTCAGGTATACAGATGGCTCTGGGGGAAAGGGAGGGTCAAGAGCAGGAATTCATGACAGCAAGAGAGGGAAAGGGATGGGGATCCCACTTGGTCGACATGCTACTGTCTTTCAGGTGGAGGTCTTGGCCGTCCTTTGCTGTACTGAAACACATATGAAGAAAACGCTGCTGTCAGACACATTACAATCTGTTCAGACAACCAAGCGACATTAACTATAAAAGAGAAACCAGACATAACATCAGAACTGGCTTGAGAATGCAAAAAGGCATTAAACCAACTTGCGGAAGGAAACAATGTGGCCCTCATATGGGTCCCTGGTTATACAGGGATCAAGGGCAACGAAAAGGCGGACTAGTTGCCGAAACGCAGCGGAGCAAGTGAATACATAGGACCAGAACCGGCACTGAAAATAGCGTCTTGCTGCGTCAGTATAGCGATCGAAAGCGGGATTTGAACCAAATACCGGGAATACTGGGAACAAATCCAGGGTTGCTGTCAGGTAAAATCCATCTTGGGTTATACCTATAGGATGGGCCTAATGGGGATGATTATCATAAGACAGTTGAAAATCTTTCACAAAACAACATATTATACAAAAAAGTTAACACCAGCTTAGTTCCAGCCATTTCAGATAAATGCAACCCACCTTGATATAATAATATCAAGGTGGGAAAATAAAAGGTATATAAATAAGAATTTAGCTTATCGTTTGAAAAATCATGGGAGTGTTGGGGCCAAGGCTTACGCTACCTAAAGTTCACAAACCTGACCTAAAATAGAGATTGATAGTGTCTTCCATTGGATCACCTACTTATAACTTAGCTAAATTTTCATCAAATACTCTTAAGCCTGTTTCTGATACGACTCACAACTTTGTCAAAGACAGTTCGGATATCAAAGAAAGAATTAGGAATATACATGTACCTAGTACCCACTCATTATTATATTTAGATGTAATTTCTATGTTTGATAACATTCCGTTATACTAACTTTATGAATGCAAAGAAGAAAAACTACAAGTTAACAAAATTTGAAAAAAAATATCTGACTCTGAAATTTTAATAGCTGTTAGAAGAGTATTTAATGATACTGTTTTCACTTTCAAGCAAAAATTTTATAAACATATATCAGGTTGTCCGATGGGATATCCCTTATATCCGATTGCTTCCAATCTTGTCTTAGAGGATGTAGAAAATAGAGCACTATCCAAATTAAGTTTTAAACCACTTTTCTATAAAATGTATGTGGATGATGTATTTTGTGTAAAACGCTAACATAATCTGAAATTGTTAGAATATGTGAATCTTCTTCGAAATATAATTTTTTTTACAACAAAGAAAAGGACCAAATTTTTCCAAATTTTTTAAATCTTGTTCAGACTGCGCCAATTTTTCGTGTAAAAGCTAACGTAATTCGAAATTGTTGAAAAATTATGAACCTTTGAAATCTAAGGATTTTCATTTTAAAAACGCTGATTCAGAATACACATGTTGAGTTTAAAAAGCAAAGATAACCAACAGTTATTGGACATTGAACAAAAAATTTGAAATATTCAAATGTAAAATTATTGAATATAACACTAATAAAAATTGGATCAACATAATTTAGAATATTTAAATCTGAAATTATTGATTTTAAAAGTGACTATTAAGGCCTTCGCTATCGAATTTTGCAATTTGGAAAAATTTATTAGTGAAATCGTCCTAACATTTTAAATATTTGAATCTGAAGGCACAGCATCATAAAATTCTCAACTGTAAACCTTGAAAAATTGAAACATTTAATACCAAATATTTTCAAGTTTGAGCTTTTGAAGCACAAAAACTTCATTTTCATGGACACAAGAATCAAACTGTTTTACAATTGCGAATTTAAAACTATAATTATAAATCGAAATTACAGAAATCTCGAAGATGATGAGTATGATATATTCACGCATGCGCAGCTTCAAGTAATCAGAGCTTGGGTGGGATTCCACCCATACGTTGTTGTTCTTGGGTTAAATGATAGAAGTGCTATTTTAGTATGTGGGTGATTTTCAAATCGAAGGCAAACTTGAGCGACTAAACTGGCAATCACTTCACTGCCTGATTATAAAAGGGGACTTCGTCGAGAAGGTAATATAATGGGTTTTAAAAGTTTTTTCCCCCATTGTCAACCGGTTTTTTAACATACGCATGGTAATGAATTTCCTTTTGTCAAAATGCATTTTTCAGTTTTAATTTCGAATTATAAAAAAAGCAGACAACATTATAAGTTTACTTTGATACAATTTTGTAGTAAACGATATACTTAAAATTTCTGTGTTTGAAATTTAATTTAAACTATAATAGAAAAAGTGAAAAAATCGAAACTTTTCTAATTTGACGCCTTAAGTCCCCTCTTTAAAACGAGACCAATAACATAATGAAATATTTATTGGTTCTCTGATTATCATGAAAAATTTGGAAGCGTTTTCAAGACGAAAATCGGTCGAGAGAGTGGTGAACGCGATTTTTTTTATTTGAAGGGGGTCGAAAAGTTGTAGTTTGGTACCCGAATTTTCCCAAAATGTTACAAATAAAAAATATTTATCTTATGCTCGCGCATCTACGGTAAAGTTCAACATAACGAATAATAGCCTTTTTTTATTTTTGTACAAAACACATTTTTTAATAGATAAAAAGAGTTTTCAAAATTAGTATTTATAACTATAAGTACCCTTCAAAAACTATGCAACAATAAAAAAAATTCTTATACATCGTGTATTGTCACACACTAGCAAATTGCAGTCCTATTAGATGGTAGTTTGTGGGGAAAATATTTGTCACTTTTACAAATATTTACCGAGCGGGAGGGGGTGAATTTCGTTTCTTTTATATGGATAGTAGTTTCAAAAGTTTAATATTTATTAATTCAAAACAATCGTTGAAAAGGGCGTGAAAAATCATATCAAAACTGTAGTAGACAACATTTATTTATTTTGATTGAAAGACTTTTAAAAAGCCAAAAAATATAGTGTATTCACACAAAACCAAAACATTTCAACCCCTCCCCCCCCCAGTATAATTACCAATGATAAAAATATCATTTAATCAAGTGAAAACATGAGGTTTCTCCTTTTTTGCAAATTTAATGACAAATTACGCTCTATACGTATTTTTTCGAGCCCTTTTCATCTAATTAAAAAATGATTTCGTACCACAGTAACCAAAAAAGTCGCTATTAACTCTTATTTTGAACACTATCGTGCATGCGCGAGCGCACGATTTTTTTTTATTCGAAACCACCAGGTCAGGAGCCTATCACACACACACACACACACACACACACACACACACCTGATTTTTGACTCTGTAAGTGCTGAAACGTAAAGTTACGTTAAAAACTACAGATCGAAAATTTGGACGATTACATTGCTCTCTCGTAAATGATAATGTAAAAATATGTGTGTCTCAGGACGCACGGTAGAAGTGTAACTTCAAAAGAATCTTTTTATTTTTTTAATAATTGATTGATCATCGTCGCATCAACTGCCAGGGTCATTAGCAACTGTACTATAGGGTTAATTATAAACTGTACGCTATCCGTGGCGTAGTAAAAATGAAGAAAAAGCTGAATGTTGCTAGGCAAAATCTTGAGTTAATTTTATTATCTTTACGCAAACATATTTGCATAGCTTTTAACGGGCCATTATCTGTTATTTTTGGAGGGTTCGCTTGACATTCAGCTTATTGATTTATTTGTACAATCTAAGGCTCTGTGAATTTGTCTAAAGTGTTTTGTCAATCCCGTGAACTCCGTGAATTCCATGAATTCTGTGAATTCTATGAATTCCAAGAATTTCATAAATTCCCTGAATGCCTTTAATTTCTTGAATTCCATGATTTCCATGAATTCCTTGAATTTCATGAATACGCGCGCTCAGCCTGCTACTTTGCTGGAGTGTGACGTAATGTGACGCTCGAGCGTCACGTGATAATTCTTATTGATTCAGTCTTGCAAAAATGTCGTATCGCGCCCTGAATCATTTTTCCCGTCTTTTTTTCAAATCGGTCAAGATTAACTCGCCCTCTCGGGCTTTCGAAATCAACATAGGATTTTGAATGGAAAGGCTGGTTTTTGGAAAGAATGGAAAGAAGGAGTACTTGCTATTATCACTTTGTAGATTCATCCAGGAATAATTTCCATCCAATGACCCTTTAATTATTATTTGTTTAAACTTTTTCTTTCCTTCACATCATGAAGACTTATTATCTCTTCGGGACAAATGATACAGTTAATGAATATCAAGTGAAGTATTCCTTGATCAACATATCAGGTGAGTATTTAAAAAAATGTCACTCCTTTAAAACATTTTTTCCCCTAAAAATCGTGAAAAGTTAATATTTTCTTCAATTAATGACATAATGAACGAATTCTGAGAGTGATATATATTTTCTAACGATATACGCAAATTCATTAAACAATCTATTCAGTTGAAACAATTTTTTTCCCTTTGCAATCTTAAAAATTTACTATCGTCTGGAACTAATGACACGGTTAATAAATGTCCATAGTAATATTTTCTGTGGAAGAAAGTTTCTAATTATTTAAACACTTAATAATCATTCATTTGCTTGAACAATTATTTTTTTTGATCGATTTCTTTGAGATAAAAAAATACTGATTAATAAGCGACATAGTGTGAAAGATTCGAAAAACCTAGAATAATCTCCATCCTTCGTGTGAAAATTATAACTTGTGGCCTAATTAAAATATCAAATTTGTCTGTCCTGAATCTGTGGGGTTGATTGTCCTCTTTCGAAATCTGCCTGAAAATTAACAAACTGTTCAAAATTAATAAAATCGCGGCGGCTTTTTTCTTCTAAAAATATTAAAAGTCGATTTTATTTAAAAAAACACACACATTTTTATTTGCTCAATTCTTTTTTGATGAATTGGTACTCAAATAATGAAGAAATTTTGTTAGTTTGATGCGAGCCAAACTAATTTTCTGACCATGAGAATTTTTTTTCAAAAAACTGATTTTCCACGAGAAAAAAAAATTTCTCGGGGTCACTTAAATTTTTTGGCCTCCATAAAATTCACAGAATGTCTTCTTTATATAATCATAGGTTTTTAAATATTGAGAAAAATATTGTGAGAAAAATTTTATAAGAGCTTAAAGAAAAAAATTGTATTTTTTTAGAAAACCCTAAAATTCCATAATTTTAATATTTTTTTCAAATCTAATGATTTTTCACTGGATAAACGATTACCACGTAAAGCGCCAACATAACCTACAATTGTTAAAAAATTCGGAATGTTCTTTGAAATCTAATCTTTTTTAATTAAATATCCCAATTTCATATGACAATCATTCAAACATAATCCAAAACTGTTTAAACAATTTTTAATCTTGTTCCAATTATAATTATTTTTGTTTAGAAATATTAATTTTCGATGTAAAACGCCAACATAACCTAAAATTGTCAAAAATTATGAATCTACTTTGAAATCTAATGATTTTTGGATGAAAATTTCAATTTTCGACGAAAAACCATAACACAATCAGAAATTATTCAGCCTTCTAATTAAAAAAAATTTTAATTCTAATTATTTTTGCTTGAAAATACAAATTTGAGATCAAACACCCCACCATAACCTACAGTTGTTGAAATTTTTTTACATTTTTCGAAATATAACGATTTTTGTTTAAAATTTTTTAAATTCCCAATTTCCTATGAAAAAACGTGAATATATAAACTAAATCTGTAAAAAAATCATGTAAATTTAAAAATATAAAGATTTTTTAAGTATTAATTTCCCCTTAAAACACGTTAAGAAAACCGAAAAAAATAAATTATTGAAAAAATGTAATCTTCGATTATACATCACATTTAATCTAATATTTTTTGTATTAAAAATATCCACTTCCGGTGTAGAACGCTAACATAACCTAAAATTGTTGAAAATTGGAAATTTTAATGACGATTTTTGTTTAAAAACGCTAATTTTTGCTAATAAAAACTAACACAACTAAAAACGTTAGATATAAATTAGTTGTAGATTTAATTTTTAAAATTTCAAATTTAAGACATAAAAAATCGTCAAGTAATGAAAAGCCAATCAGGTTTTCAACCATTCAAATGCACTATCGACTTCAATAACAACAATAACATTGAAAATTTCGATAGTAAATTTTCTGAGGAAAAATTTTCTCAAGGAAAAATTTTTCCCAAAAAATGTCAAAAGCGCTATCGGCTTCAATAACAACAATAACATTGAAAATTTCGATAATAAATTCTCCGAGCAAAAATTTTCTTTAGAAAAAATTTTTCCCCAAAAATGTCAAAAGCACTATCGGCTGCAATAACAACAATAACATTGAAAATTTCGATGGTAAATTTTCTTATGACAAATTTTCTGAAGAAAATTTTTTTTCCCAACATTGTCAAATGGACTATCGACTTCAATAACAACAATAACATTGAAAATTGTGATAGTAAATTTTCTAAGGAAAAATTTTCTGATGAAAAAATTTTTCCCAAAAAATGTCAAAAGCGCTATCGGCTGCAATAACAATAATAACATTGAAAATTTCGATAGTAAATTTTCTAAAGAAAAATTTTCTGAAGAGAAATTTTTTCCCTATAAATTTAAAAACGCTATTGGCTTCAATAACAACAATAACATTGCAAATTTCGATAGTAAATTTTCTGTGGTAAAATTTTCTGAAGAAAAATTTTATCCCCAAAAATGTCAAAAACGCTATCGGCTTCAATATCAACAACAACATTGAAAATTTCGATAGTAAATTTTGTCAGCAAAAATTTTCTGAAGAAAAAATTTTTCCCTAATAATGTCAAAGGCACTATCGGCTTCAATAACAACAATAACATTGAAATTTTCGATTGTAAATTTTCTGAGAAAAAATTTTCTGATGAAAAAATTTTTCCCAAATAATGTCAAAAGCGCTATCGACTACAATAACAACAATAACAATGAAAATTTCGATTGTAAATTTTCTGAGGAAAAATTTCCTATAGAACAAATTTTTCCCCAAAAATGTCGAAAGCACTATCGGCTTTAATAACAACAATAACATTGTAAATTTCGATAGTAAATTTTCTGAGGAAAAATTTTCTGGAAAAAAAATTTTTCCCGAAAAATGTCAAAAGCGCTATCGGCTTCAATCACAACAATAACATTGAATATTTCCATTGTAAATTTTCTGAGCAAAAATTATCTTCAGAAAAAATTTTTCCCCAAAAATGTCAAAAGCACTATCGGCTTTAATAACAACAATAACATTGTAAATTTCGATTGTAAATTTTCTGAGGAAAAATTTTCGGAAGAAAAAATTTTTCCCCAAAAATTTCAAAAGCACTATCGACTTCAATAACAACAATAACATTGAAAATTTCGATAGTAAATTTTCTGATGAAAAATTTTATGAAGAAAAATTTTTTTTCCAACAATGTCAAATGTACTATCGACTTCAATAACAACAATAACATTGAAAATTTCGATAGTAACTCATCTAATGCTGTATACTGCAACCCTTCAAATATTGTTCCAGAAATAAAATAAAAAAGTTATTTAACAAAAAAGACCATTTACTTCACTCACCTATGTTTGTAATTTATTATACTAATTCATTATACTAATTTATTAAACTGATGCCGCTGGGGAGACTTGCCGCAGTTTCCTCATCCTTAGAACTACTTAGAAAGTGTTCTCGGGCGATAGATGCCGCTGGGGAAACTTGCTGCAGTTTTATCATCTTTAGAACTACTCAGCAAATTTTCTTGGGCGATCGATGCCGCTGGAGAGATTTGCCGCAATTTAGCCATCTGCAGAACTACTTGGAAAATGCTCGTGGGGAGAGATACCGCACGGGAGGCTTGCCGCAGTTTTGCCATCCTTACAACTATATAGAAAATGTTCTTGGGAAAGAGATGTCGCTAGAGAGACTTGGCGCAGTTTTGTCATCTATAGGACTACTCAGAAAATTTTCTTGGGCGATAGATGCCGCTGGATAGACTTGCCGCAGTTTTTCCATCTTTGGAACTACTTAGCAAATTTTCTTTGTCGAGAGATGCCACTGGGCAGACTTGCCGCGGGTAAGAGATGCCGCAGATGTGACAATTGGTCCTGTGAGGCTTGCTACAGTTTTGCCATTTTTATTTGGACTCAAAATATTTTTGGCAAGGAGAGATGCCACTGGGAGACTTTCCACTGGCGAGAAATGCCGCAAAAATGTCAATTTCACTGTGAGAAATGACGCACGAGAGAGAAGCCGCTGGGTGGAGATGTCGCAGTTGTGACATGCCGCAGAAAAGACATGCCGCAAATGTGACATGCCGCAGATGTGACATGCCGAAAATGTGACATGCCGCAGATGTGACATGCCGCAGATGAGACACTCCGCAAGTCTGACATGCCTCAGATGAAACATGCCACAGATGTGACATGTCGCAGGTGTGAACTGCCGCAGAGAGACCTGCCGCATGTGAGATTATATGGACCCGTTCAAGGGAGCACGAAGCTCGGAAAAATCCCTTACCTCAGTAATGGGCGCGAATGACGTTCGTGATTATAACACGTCGATACTACTCAACGTATCAGTTCTACGGAGCCCGATATTGTCCTCCAAGATCTGAAGACCAAGATCATTTACGTGATTGAATTCTCAGCACCAACCGATGGTAATATCACTTGTATTTTTCATAATTGACATCGATAATGCACATCTCCAGCGACAGATGGAGCCTCAGTCGCTATATCAGGAGCCTACCTTATCAATCGGGTCTGAATAACGGATGACGTCACTCAGTACTTTACCATCCTTTGACTCAGCCATCTTCTTCTCTCTCTCTCTCTCCTCTGCTGCTGGCTATTTTTTTAATATTATCATTTTACCATAGGGTCGAAATGAGTGAAAACAAGATGATCGTATTGACCATCCAGAAAGGATACCTTGCTTATCCCTGATAGTGAGTCTGAATTTCTTATAGCTATCAGACTGGTTATAAAAATAGAGCCTCTCAGAATATGTCAAAAAATTCTGAATAGTTCTTCAGGCCATCTAAAAGAACGGACTGGCTCTCTAAATTTTGACCCTCTAACTTTGACCATCCATTTTTCTCCGTGTATCTAAAATCGAACTTATAGTGGCGGTGTGATAAAAGATCAATTAATTACAACTTTAACAATATTTGAACGTAAATGACTCAAAAAATAAATAAGAAGATAGTTATATTCCAAATAGGAATTAAATTTGGGGTGATTTTTTTCAACGATTTCAGTAGCTAATTATCCATTTGAAATTCCCTCGAGTACATCAAAATAGCTTACAATCACGAGAAAAATAAATACTGCAGACATCTATAGGCAGAGAAGACTCTTTTTTATTCTTAAACTTTCATTAATTAGATTGCATACTTGTATACCCAAATTGCATCATATTAAACAAAATTGCTGTACATAATATCTACAATGTGTAAAATTAATTAATTTAAAACTAAATTTTCAACCAAAGAGATGAATTTTCAACTAAAATTATGCATTTTCAATCGAAAAACGAGTTTCTCGCAAAGTAGTTTGATGAAGTAGTTGAATTTTAACAAACTATTTCCACCTTAAATCAAGAATCTTCAATCCGAAAGCTGGATGTTTAAGACAGAATATTTAAATTTTCAGTCTAAAAACTAATTTTTAACAAAAAAGAAACGAATTTTCAAAAACAATACTGAAATTTAGAACCAAACAATTTTCAACTAAAATCAAGAATCTTTAACTAAAAAACTGAATTTTTAACAAAGAAGTTCAACTTTCCACAAAGTAGTTCAATTTTCAACTGAAAAAAAAATATTTCCAATTAAAAATGAAATAATTAAATTTTCAGTTTAAAAATTAGTTGTCAAGAAGAACGAAAATCGAATTTTCAACAGAATACTGAAATTTTTAATGCAGAAAGGAATATTTGACTAAAAGAGTTGAATTTTCAACTTAAAAAGATACATTCTTAATTTAAATTAGAATAAATAAATTTTCAGATTGAAAATTAAAAAAAAAACGAATTTTCAAGAAAAATCTGAAATTTTTAACCAAACCATTTTCAACTAAACTCAAGAATCTTGAACCAGAAAACGCAATTCTTAACAAAGAAGTTAAACTTTCCACAAATTAGTTTAATTTTTAACTAAAAAAAATATTTTCAATTAAAACTGAAATAATTAAATTTTCAGTTTAAAAATTAATTTTCAACAAAGAAAAAAGAATTTTTAAGAAAATACTAAAATTTTCAACTAAAGAAAGGTCTTTCCGATTTTCAGGTTACACTGTTACAAATAATCAAACTTTAGCATTTTAAATTTGGTTTGTTTCCCAAATTCTCGGAGCCCCGACCTTCCTCTTTTCACTTTCCTGAAAAGGCCCCCCCCCCTAAAAATTTTGATGCGGGGCCCCCTCAGGGCTAGCTACACCACTGCTTCTACTATTCTGATAGATTTGTAATTATTTTTTTACCTCCATCAAACGCGTAGAAATGATCATAATTCACCAGAAGGCCAACCAAGTTAGAAACATTTTATGTGGCCTTATTACGCTTTTTTTAACTGAGAAATGTGCATAATTTTCATTAATTTCACTTACTTCTAACGGATCAAAGATATAAATTTATATTTCTTCCGTTTAATTTTAAGAGACCACCATATTTGTAACTTCAGACAAATGTAATATGTTTTGAATTTTCAAATTTGAGATGGTTGTCTAACATTATTTTTTAATCATATACATATATATTAAGATGGGTCAAAAATAAATACTTTTGGAATTCGAAATCGCTACAACGCGGAAAAGTAGCGTATTGGGGTCCTGAAGAAGTATAATTAATTTGGAATCGATCGACATGCAGCTTGGTTACCCGTACCCGAGAAAAAGGTGTAAAGAATTTCTTGTTTGCAGAGTTTTTAAATTTTATTGAGTTTCAATTTTTTTTACATACCTGCAGGTACGAAAAGTCTTCTTAATTTTTTTTGGATTTTAATCTATCATTTTCTGAAAAATAATTTGTATTTAATTCACAATTGTTTTAAGGAATTTTTTTTAACGTCTTTGCAAATAGGAGGAGAATTATTTGAGGTACATGAAAACTTTTTAGTGACAAAAGTGCATTACAAAAAAACTCATCAACTCAACAACTCAAAACAAAACTCATCACTGTATTGCCAATTTCAATTCCTGGGTTTTGGTGATTTTTGTTCTAATGCATTTTGGCCACTAAAAAGTTTTCATGTATCTCAAATAATTCTCCTCCTATTTGCAAATGTGTTAAAAAAAATGTCCGAAAACAATCGTAAATTAAATAGGAATTATCTTTCAGAAAATGATAGATTAAAATCCGAAAAAATTGATAAGACTTTTCTTATCTCCAGGTATGTGAAAAGAAATTAAAATTTAATAAAATTTAAAAACCCTGCAAACGAGAAATTTTTTGTACCTTTTTTTTGAGCGTGGGTAACCAAGCTGCATGACGATTGATTCCAAATTAATTATACTTTTCTAGAACCCCAATAAGCTACTTTTCCGCGCTGTAGCGATTTCAAATTCCAAAAGTACTTATTTTCGAACCACTCTAATATATATTTAAAAACTAAAGGTTAACAACCACCGCAGGGTCCCACTGGGAGCAACTGTCATCTAAAAAATGAAAATGACACTAAAATCAGATCAAAATGATCCGAATAGACAGATCATTATGATCTCGAAAGTCAAATGATCGTTGGAGAATTTAAAAGAGAATTAATTCGATGAGAGTTTCAATGGGAGTTAATTTGATGAGAATTTCTAAGCAAATTATTTCGATGAAAATTTCTATGAGAATTATTTCGATGAGAATTTTAATTAGAATTGCGATACTAATTATTTCGATGAGAATTTCTATGAGAATATCCATAGGAATTTCGATAAAAATAATTTAGCTCAGAATTTTAATGGGAATTATTTCGATGAGATTTATTCCAATGATAATTTCGAGAAGAATTACTTCTATCAGAATTTCGATGATAATTTCGATGGGACTAATTTCCGTGAGAATTTCCATAAGAATTTCGATGAGAATTTTTATGGGAATTTCAATGCGATATTCGATAAGAATTTTGATGAGAATTATTCCGATCAGAATTCCGATGGAAATTATTTCGATATGAATTTCTATGGGAATTTTAATGAGAATTTCGACGATAAATTAAATTATAATTTCTATGACAATTTCGATGAAAATTTTAATTAGAATTTCGATGCGAATTAATTCGGTGAGAATTTCTATGAGCATTTCTATAAGAATTTCGATGAGATATTCGATGAGAGTTTCTATGAGCATTTTTATGGGAATTTCAATGCGATATTCGATGAGAATTTTGATGAGAATTGTTTCGATTGGAAGTTCGATAAGAATTTCCATGCAAATTATTTCGATAAGTATTTATATGAAAATTTCCATGGGAATTTCCATGAGAATGTCAAAGAAAATTATTTCGATGAGAGTTAGAAAAAATTAATTTGCTGAGAATTTCTATGGGAATTAATTCGATGAGAATTTCTAAGCAAATTATTTCGATGAGAATTTAAATTGAAATGTCGATGCGAATTTCTATGAGAATTTCCATAGAAATTTCGATGAGAATAATTTAGATCAGAATTTTACTGATAATTATTTCGCTGAGAATTATTCCAAGGAGGATTTCGAGAAGAATCACTTCGATCAGAATTTCGGTGGCAATTTCTTTGAGAATTATTTAAATGAGAATTTCTATGGGAGTTTCGATGACCATTTTTATGGGAATTTCAATGCGATATTCGATAAGAATTTTTATGAGAATTATTTCGATCAGAAGTACGATAAGAATGTCGATGAAAATTATTTCGATATGAATTTCTATGAGAATTTCCATGGAAATTTCGATGAGAATTTCGCTGAGAACTATTCACATCAAAATTTTCTAAACCAGATTATCTAAACAAAATTTTTTTTTATCAGAGAAAAAATTCTTGCTCTTACAGTTGATCAATTAATCCTTTTTTATTTCTTCCAATATTTTAAACATTTTTTCATAATAACTAAAGTACATTGATTATTTTCTTTACGGTTATGTAATTGACTATTGGCTATAATTCATATAATAAAAGATTATTTATTTTTAAAATGCCTCCATTCCAATTATGTAATTTTTGTAAGATTTCGTGATGTTGTGAAATGAGTATCTGAATTCAATTTTTAAAATTAGGTTTTAATTTTTTATGACGCTTATTTAAAAGGGTAATAACAATAAGAATTTTTTGGAAATTTTAAAATGAACGTTATTTAAATGTTTCAATGTCAATAATCCTTCATTGATTTTTTGTTGGAAACTGATCAATTAATTATCAGCTGATTAGTGTTGTTACAATAATAAATTACATATAAATTGAATTATAATGTTTCTATATTAAGGAACACTATTTAATTAATTATTGCAAGGTTATATATTTGAGTACTAACTATAATTCCTAAAATTAAACTTTATTTATATTCAACATATTTCTATAACAATAATATAAGTTTTTAAAATGCTTGTCCTATTTTGGAATGATTATCTCAATTCCATTTTCACAATTATATGTAAATATGTTTTAATTTCTTCCGAAATTAATTTAAAACTTTAATTATAATTATAATTTTCATAAAGATTTTAGGTCACATTTATTTTGATGTTTCAATGAAAATATTTGTTTTTTAATTTTGACGATGTATACTCATTTTTTGGTAAACATTGAACTACATAATTATTGAATTTTAATTTTTTTTGTGTGGTAATTAGCTATGATATGTGCAATCGAAGTTTATTTATGTTTCATACCTCTATTACAATTAATTATCCTAGCATGACGTCATGGTCTTAATATGATAGATGGAAATGTCAGGAAGGTTAGCGTAGTTGGTGGATATTTATAATAAAATAAGATATAATGAACACTACAACTTAAAATTTTGAATAGTTGATTTTATATCGTGAGACTGAAAGGTCTTCAACCGATAAAAGGATAACACATAATTGCGCAAATGCAGTTCACACTTGAAAAAAATTACTATTTATACATTTATAAATTACTTTCACGTTTAGAATATTTTTTCCAAAAAGTCTTAGGCATTTTCATGTGAGTATGTACTAACTATGCTAATCTTCATGATATTTGCACCTATCCTATCATAATTGTGGAGTCTTGCTCAAATACTCAATCATACAATTATTTAAAATATTTGTTACCAATTCTCGATTATCGAATACAAATTTTTGCTCGCTTCAGAGAAGGAAATGAAACAAAATGGAAGGGTTTTTGACTTAAAGTGGGAAATAGCATCTTTAAAATGAGATTAGGGACATGATAAAATATCTACTGGTTCTCGAATTGCCATGGAAAATGTGGAAGCATAACCAAAACGGAAATAGGATGGTCCAACAAGCAGAAATTACCTTTATCTAAAAATAGATGGATTTTGTTGTTGGTTTCTATTCATTCAGTTTGTATTCAAGCGAAAAAAGAAAATAAAAAATGGGAAAGTTTCTTGAAAACAGGCGAAAAAAGAATTATTTTAAGAAGAGATATATGGGGAAGGCATTAAAGTCTTGAATATTATTACCAAACGTAGTTTTTGGCGGGAACCCATCCGCCTCTCAAATTAGAAACCTAATTTATTGACAGACCCTAGGATTTGAAAGGTTATACGGAACTTCAAATACTTCAAGGAATTCCAATGTTTTTCCAAGAATCTGAAGGGATTCAAAAGGATTCCATAATGTTGTCGAGAGTTTTTTTTTCTCATAGTTACATAGTTCATTTTCTTTGTCGGAGCAGAATTTCTTACAAAACAAATATATGGAAAAGATTTTCGAAAAAAACGCTTCATTCTTCCCACACAAGCCAGAAAAACAAGTATGCTGCCTTTGAATGATGAGATAACATTTGAGATAACATATATTTACAGTGATTCAACACTGAAATATTCAATTGATATACTTTCAACCTAATTTTCCATCAACGTCTTAATTAGTTTTTCCCTCAATTCGCTAATATGAGGTTCGTTCATACTGAGTTGAAGTGGAAACGGAAATTCATCCACCTTAGACTGAATCATGCTTTCACAGAATTAAAATCCTAAAGGTGTCGGTACTGGTTCACAACTACTTTGGTTCGGTTACAGATTTCTTTATGATTCAAAATAATTAAGTGAAACACGTGAAATCCCTGCATATCACCTTTTGCATCTAAAATCGTGTCAAATTCACGCTGGAAAAAACAGTTGAATCAACATCAGGGTCAATCAACAAGAATCAACATCACTTATAGCTGCATACATTTTTTTTGTTTTGCCAGAATTTCTCTTTTGTGTATAAAAGCGCATTACATTCTGTACGAAAAATTCTGAATAAAACATTTTCACTATCCTTCCCAAATACCGTTTCTTGAATATTTCTGGCCTAGCTTCCATTTATTTTGCCAGGGCAATCTTCCTTCATTGCCCTCAGTCTCACCCCGCAATTTTCCCACAAGGAGGTAATGATATGCCAATATTCCTCTGAAAAAATTAATCTTCTGCTTCTCCTTGCAGAGCTAAGTTTGAAGTTTGAATGTTTATCGAATAGCGAGCCTATTCCCGGTGTTTCTCGTGGTGAACAATCTTCTTCTGACAGACAACATTCAGATAACAGGTCTCATTTTCCAGCAAGACTACATTCTACGACCAGGTTTTCTTCTCCTGCTGAGCTTTTTCTCCGTGTTAGATCCAGGTCTCCTTTTAGAAGGTACATAGCTCCACCTGTCATGCTTGCTTCTGCTGACGGACCTGGATATTTTTGGATTAAAAAATCATCTTTTTGGTTGAAAATTCAACAATTTGATTGAATATTGAATTCTTTTGTTGAAAATTAATTTTTTTGTTGGAGCCTCATTATTTTGATTTGGAATTCATCTCTTTGGTTAAAAATGATCTTTTTTTATCAAAATAAACTATTTTGTTGTAAAGTCACCTTTTTTTGGATGAATTCAACTGCTTTTTTATTATAAACTTAAATATTTTTTATTTAAAATATCATCTATTAAATTTTTCGTTGAGATTTCCTCCTTTTTGGTGGAAATTTTACTAATTGGTTAAAAGTTGAAATACTTTGTTAAAAATTCATTTTTATGGTTGAAGATTCAAAATTTTAGTTGAAAATTCGTCATTTTTGGTAGAAAATTAATCGTCTTGGTTGAAAATTCATCCTTTTGTTTAAAATTCATTACTATAGTTGAAAACGCATTTCTTTGGTTCAAAATTTGATTTCAAAAAATTTTTTTTCTTGGTTGATAATTACTTTTTCAAACTGAAAATGTAACTATTCTATTTTTGGCTACAAATTTCTATTTTTATATGAAAATTGGTATTTTACAGATGAATATTAAACTATTGGGTTAAGAATACACGTAGTTTGTTAAGAATTCGTATTTTTTGGAAGAAAATTAATTTTTTGGATTGAAAAATCATCTTTTTGGTTGATAATTCAACAATTTGATTGAATATTGAATTCTTTTGTTGAAAAATCATTTTTTTGTTGAAGCCGCACCATTTTAATTTAAAATTCATCTCCTTGGTTGCAAATTATTTTTTTTTTTATCAAAATAAACGACTTTGTTGTAAAGTCGCCTTTTTTGGATGAATTCAACTGTTTTTTGATTATAAACTTAAATATCTTTTAGTTAAAATATCATCTATTAAATTTTTCGTTAAGAAATCCTCTTTTTTTGTGAAAATTTTGCTAATTGGTTGCAAGTTGAAATACTTTGTTAAAAATACATTCTTATGGTTAAAGATTCAAAATTTTAGTTGAAAATTCGTCTTTTTTGGTAGAAAATTAATCTTCTTGGTTGAAAATTCACCCTTTTGTTTAAAATTCATTACTGTAGTTGAAAATGCATTTCTTTGGTTAAAAATTTAATTATTTTGTTCAAAATTATTTTTTTTCTCGGTTGATAATTACTTTTTTAAACTAAAAACGTAAATTCCATTTTTGGATGAAAAATGCTACTTTAAGCTGAAAATTTGTATTTTATAGTTAAAAATTAAACTATTTGGTTGAAAATACACGTGGTTTGTTAAGAATGCGTAGAAAAGTCGTTTTTTAGCTTGAAAATTCAACAATTCGATAGAAAATTACACTATTTAGTTAAAAATGCGATTAATTTTTTGTTTAAAAAGTAATTTTTTATAGTTGAATTTCCAAATAAGAACAATCAATTTTCAACCAAAAAAAGATATTTAAATTTACATTTAAACCTAAACGATGAATTTTCAACCTAGAAGATTAATTTGTAATTGGAATAGTTTCATTTTCAGTTTAAAAAAAATTGTTTTTAACCAAAAAAACCAGATTAAAAAAAAATAGTTACATTTTCAAACAAAGTGATGAACGAAAAAGATGAATTTACAATCTACAAGAATGAAAATTCAAATTGAAATTCAAATTGAAAATTCAAATTGGGATTGCACAAAAAATAATGAAAAATCAAAAATTCTATTTTGCGGTCAAAGTATGCAAGATACGAAAAAAATGAATCAACAAAAATTGTGCACCTAGAAAAGATCTAAAAATTGGTTATAATCACTATTTGATAGGGCATGTAGTTTTTATTTTATTCGTAAAAAATATTATAAATTAATAAATTAAATTTTTGGACAAACGACACAAGCTGCGAAAAAAATAAGACAAAAGTTGTTTTCCCAAAAAAGAGCTACAAATTTTGTATGGATCATTTTTTGATAGGATGCGTAATTTTTGTTCTATTCGTTAAAAAACAACATTAAAATTTTAAAAATTAAATTTGTTGAAAAACGACGCAAGGTACGAAAAAAAATTAATAGATAAAAGTTCTTCACCCAAAAAGGCTCTACAAATTTTCTTTTAATCGTAAAAAATAAGATTGAAAATTAAAAAATTAAATTTTTGGAAAAACGACACAAGAATATATTATATATTGTTGCAATAAAATTGCACATTTTTTTAATTAGGATGCGCAGTTTTTTAATTATAAAAATAAGACATTGGAAGTACTTTTGTTTCAATATCAATACATATTATGAATTGTAAGAATATAAATTTATTGAAATAATACATTTTTCAGGGTAGCTGAGAATTAAAATTAGAGCAAAATAAGGAGCAAATATTAATGTAATCATGAAAAGTAAAATTTGTACTTTATTTTGTAACATGTAAATAAGAAGCCCTAGACATAGGTACAAAAATAAATATAATATCCATTTTATTTATTTTATTTTTTTTTAATTAATTTTTTTATGACTAAAATATAACTATTCCAGTTGAATATTAAAGCATTTTAGTTGAAAATTCGTCTTTTTGGTATAAATCATTCTTGTAGACTGTAAATTAATCTTTTTCGTTCATCACTTTGTTTGAAAATGTAACTATTTTTTTTAGTCTGTTTTTTTGGTTGAAAATAATTTTTCTTAAACTGAAAATGAAACTATTCCAATTACAAATTAATCTTCTAGGTTAAAAATTCATCGTTTAGGTTTAAATTTAAATTTAAATATCTTTTTTTGGTTGAAAATTGATTGTTCTTAGTTGAAAATTCAACTATTTTTTCTGTATAGGAGAATATAACTTTGGTCGATATTGTAGATTTCCATTTTATGTGTGGATTTCTCTTCTCGATTCGCTACCTTCTCCGATGATAATACAGATTTCTATTAAAAAATTTATATATAAAATCTTGCTAAATTAAGCGTATTTCAGAAAAAAGAATTCTTCCTCTGATCTCTCTGTAGCTCAGTAGTTAGAGCACCTGGCCGGAAATCAGTTGACCTGGTGTTCGAATCCCAGTGGAGGGAAGGGAGAAGCTCTTTTTCCAGAATAAAATTTAAATAAAAAAATGCTTATTCTTCATCTTGTCTGAAATGACGTTAAAATATTTTCTGTATAGGAGAATATAACTTTGGTCGATATTGCAGATTTACATTTTAGGTGTGGATTTCTCTTCTCGATTCGTCACCTTCTCCGATGATAATACTGATTTCTGTTGAAAATACCATAAAATATTTCAAATTCTTTGAAATCCTTTCAATTTATTAAAAATTTCTTAAAATATTTTTAAATTCTCTTTATTATTTCAAATATTTTAAAATCTCTTTAATTCATTTAAATCTATTAAATTCCTTGGAATGTTTTGAAATACCTTGAAATTTTTTAAATTCTTTGAAATATTTTGAAATCCTATTAAATATTTTAAACTTTGAATAATTACTTGCAACCTCGAGAGAGAAAAAAATTATTCGTTGACCCATTAATTTATTAAAATATTTTGAAATTTCATTGGAATAATTTAAAGAAACCCTTAGATCTTTTACATAATTTGAAATCCCTCAAATTTATTGGAATCTGCTCAAAATTTCTTGGAATATTCGAAAATACCCTAAAATATATAAAACACTTCGAAATCTTTTCAAATCCCTTAAAATTCTTCAAAGGTCTTAAAAATGACTTGGAACCTTTGAAAATAACATTATATATTTTTTATTCCCTTTAATTTATTTGAAAATTTCTTGGAATATTTTGAAATGCCATAAAATATTTCAAATTCTTTGAAATCCTTTCAATTTTTAGGTAAATTTTATTCAGAAAAAAGATTTTCTCCTTTCACTCCGCTGGAATTCGAACATTAGGTCAACTGATTTCCGGTCAGGTGCTCTAACCACTGAGCTACAGAGCGATCAGAGGAAGAATTCTTTTTTCTAAAATACGCCTTATTCAGCAAGATGTTAATATCAATTTTTAATAGAAATCTGTATTATCATCGGAGGAGGTAACGAATCGAGAAGAGAAATTCACACATCAAATGGAAATCTGCAATATCGACCAAAGTTACATTCTCCTATAAAGAAAATATTTTAACGTCATGTCAGACAAGATGGAAAATAAACATTTTTAATTAAATTTTATTCAGAAAAAATATCTTCTCCTTTCACTCCGCTGGGAAGTGATGGTAAATGAGGGGAGGGGAAGTAACGATAAATAAGTTGAGAAGTAGGGTAAGCGAGGGGAAATCAGGAGAGAAGGAGTATGAAAATTAAGGGGAAATAAGGAGATGAGTTAGTATGATAACTAGGGGAAGTAAGGAAAAATTGTGTGAGAAAGATTAGGGGAAATAGGGAAAATTAGGAGAGGGGAAGTAGGGAGTAGGGGAAATCAGGGAAGGGGAATTTGAAGAAGTGAGGGGAAATGGGAGAGGGAAAGTATTGGAAGTGAAGGGTGGTGAAGTAGGGGAAATGAGATCAAGGTAATTAGCGGAAATGGCGGGAGGAGAAGATGGGGAAATGAGAGGAGGGGTAGTGATGGTGAAAAAGGGGAGGAGAAATAACGAGAAATGAGGGAAGAAGTTGGGTAATGAAGAAGAAATCAGGAGAGTGGGAGTAGGGAAAATTAGGTGAAAATAAGGAAAAAGTTGGGACGAGAACTAGGGGAAGTGAGGGAAAATTGTGGGTGGAAAATTAGGGGGAGCTGGGGGAAATTATCAGAGGGGAAGTAGGGGATTGAGGGGAAATTAGGGAAGAGTAAGTATGAGAAGTGAGGGGAAATGGGAGAGGGGAAGTATTGGAAGTGAGGGTGGTGAAGTGGGGGAGATGAGATCATGGTAAGTAGGGGAAATTACGTAAGGGGAAGATGAGGGAATGAGAGGATGGGAATTAGAGGAAGTGATGGAAAATAAGAGGAAGGTAGTAATAATAAATGAGGGGAGGGGAAGTAACGAGAAATAAGTTGAGAAGTAGGGTAAGTGAGGGAAAATCAGGATAGGGGGAGTAGGGGAAATAAGGGAAGAAGTTGGGAGGATAACTAGGGGAAGTGAGGGAAAATTGTAGGAGGAAAAGTAGGGGGAGCTGGGGGAAATTAGGAGAGGGGAATTAGGGGAGCGATGGGAAATTAAGGAAGAGGAATTGGGAGAAGTGAGGGAAAATGGGAAAGGGGAAGTATGGGAAGTCAAAGGGACTTAAAGGTGAGGAAGTATAGGAAATGAGAAGAAGTAGGGAAAGTATGGGGAAAGGAGAAGTAGGAGAAATGTTTAGAAATGAGAGTGAGCCTACTTTGACTAATTTTTCAGTTGAAAATTCAAGTATTAGGGGAGATAAGTGGAAATTAGGGGAGGGGAAGTAATAGGTTTTTAAAGAATGGGTATTTGGTGAAGCGAAGGAAAATGAGTGGAGAGAAAGTAGGTGACGTGAGGAGAAATAAGGGGATAGATGTAGGGGAAGTTAGGTAAATGAGGAAAGTATGAAAGGGGGAGCGATGAGAGGGGAAGTAGGGTAATCTAAGTAATCCCTATAATCTTTTGTAATCCATAATGTAATCTCATATATGATCTCATGCTATCTTGGGTTGATATTTCAAACAAAAAATAATTTAATTTTAAATAAAAAATAGTTGAATTCAACCAAAAAAGGTAAGTTTTCAACAAAATTGTTGAATCCTCAATCAAAACAGATTCATTTTCAACCAAAGAGTTGCTTTTTAACAACAACAACGAAAAGATCAATTTTCTACAAAACAGTTGAATTTTTAACTCGAAATTATGAATTTTTAACAAAGACGTTAATTTTCAGCCAAATAGGTTAATTTTCTACCAAAATAGTTGAATTATCAACCTAAAAAACGAATTTTCAACCTAAGAAATGAATTTGAAAATCAAATTAAGAATTTTGAATTTTCAACTAAAAAGATAAATTTTCAACCAAAAATAGAATCATTTCAAAAATGTATTTCCATCAAAATAGTTAAATTTTCAATCAAATAGATGAAATTTCAACTAAAACGATGAATAATTAAATGTTTGGTCAAAAAATTAATGTTCAACCAAAGAGATGAATTTTTATCTAAAATCATAGAATATTCAACTTTAATAATAGTTACATTTTCAGTTGAAAAAAAATTCAACCAAAAAACATCAAAAGGAAAAACAAGTTTTCAATCAAGCAACTCAGTTTTCAACCAATGAAATTAATTTTTAACAAAAGAGTTTAACTTTCAACCGAATAATTTTATTTCAAACCTAAAAGATCAATTTTCAACTAAAATTATAAATATTTAACTGGAATACTTGAATTTGTAACCGAAAAGATGAATTTTTAAACAAGAAGATTAACTTTCAAAGAAAAAAATAATTTTCTACCAAAAACAAATCGATTTTTAAACAAAATACGTGAATTTTTCAACGAAATAGTTGAATTTTCAATTAAAAAAGATAAATTTTCATCCAAATTGTCAAACTGAAAATGGATCAGGTAAATTTTTAGTTAAAGAAATTAATTTTCACCCAAACTAATGGAATTTTCAACTAAAATGATGAATCTTCAATTGGAATAGTTGAATTTTATGCCAAATAGATGAATTTTTAACCACAAAGATTAATTTTCTACAAAAAAATATGAATTTTTCACAAAGTTCATACATTTTTAAACAAATAGTATAGTTTATAAATAAAAAATATAAGCTTTCAACCAAATAGTTGAATTTCCACAAAAAAAATATAAATTGATTTTCAACAAAGTAGTTACATTTTCAACTAGAGGTGAATTTTAAATTAAAATTATGAATCTTCAACCAAAAATATTGTTTGTTAACAAAAGAGTTTAACTTATAATCAAGTAGTTGAATTTTTAACTAAAAAAAAAATGAATTTACAATGAACGTAAAAAAATTTCTATTATAATTCAGAAATATTTCTTCTTTGAAATACTACTTCTATTTTAAAAACTGCTTGTAGTATTTTCTTAGTTGAAAATTCAACTATTTGGTTTAAAATTAATTTTTGTTAGTTAAAAATTCAACTGTTTGGTTGAAAATGGATATTTTTCAGTTGCAAATTTAACTATGTGGTTGAGAATTCATTTATTTTGTTGGAAAATCGTCTTTTTTGTAGAAAATTAATGTTTTGGTTTCAAAATAAATCTTCTTGTTTGAAAATTAATCTTTGTGTTGAAAAATTCAAGTATTTCAATTAAATATTCATAATTTTAGTTGAAATTTCATCTTTTTGGTTAAAAATAAAACTATTTGTTTGAAATGTAAACTCTTTTATTAAAAATACATCTGTTCCAGTTTAAGATTGATAATTTTAGTTGAAAATTCATCATATTTATTGAATTTTTTTTTTTTTTGTGGACAATTAATCGTTTTAACTGAAAAATATAACTATTTCATTTTTGCTTGAAAACTGATCTTTTTTCAAAATTAAATTATTTGGTGGAAAATTAATCTTTCTTAGTTGCAAATTCAACTGTTTGGTTGAGAATTCATGTATTTTGTTAAAAACTCGTTATTTTTTATAGAAAACCAATCTTCTTGGTTGAAAATTCATCTTTTTATTTGAAAATTGAACAGTTTGTTTACAATTATTTATCTCTCTTTAGTGAAAAATCTTTTTTAGTTGAAAAGTCGTATTTTTTGGTTGAAGTCAACAGCTTTTATTAAAAATTAATATATTTTTTGGTGGAAATATCAACTACCTCATTTTTCATTCAGTATTAATTTTTTTGGAATGAATATTTAATTACTTAGTTAAAAGTTCAACTTTTTTGTTAAAAATTATTTTTTTAGTTAAAGATTCATCATTTTAATTTTAAATTCATCTCCTTGATTGAAAATGAGTTATTTCTCCAAAATTCGTGTTTTTCGGCTGAAAACTAATTTTTTTTACTGAAAATTTAACTATTCCAGATGAAACTTTAAATATTTGGTTGCATTTTTTTTTTTTAATTAACTTTTTATAAATAAAAATGTAACTATACCAGTTGAATATTCCATCATTTTAGTTCCACATTAATTTTTTCAACTACAAATTTAACTTTTCAATTTTTGGTTGAAAATTAGCCTTTTGGTAGAAATTAATCTTCTTGGTTAAAAATTCACCTTTGTGGGCCAAAATTCAATTATTATAGTTAAATGTTCATAATTTTACTTGAAAAGTCATCTCTTTGGTTGAACATTATTTTTTTTTAACTGAAAATTTAACTATTCAATTTGTTGTTGACAATTTATCCTTTTCAGTTGCAAATTCAACTATTTAGTTGACAAATCATGTACATTTTTGAAAAATCGTCTTTTTGGTAGAAAATTAATCTTTTTGTTTCAAAATTCAAGTATTCCAGTTAAATATTCATCAGTTGATAGTGCAATAATTTAAAATGCAAGACTGGAAATATAGAGCTTTCAAGAATGAAAATCTTAGGATTTGAAGCTTTAAAGAATGAAAATCTTTACGTTCTATAAACATTCCACGGTGAAAATCGGAAACTCTTCCGTTTTTGAAGCGTAATAATTTGAAATGTATGTCTGGAAATACAGAGCTTTTGAGATTGAAAGTCTCAGGATTTGAAGCTTAAAAGCTTGAAAATCTTCAAGTTCTATAAACATTTCACGGTGAAAAATTTCAGTGTGGATATGTTTTAAGATTGCAAGTCTTTAAAGTCTTAAATTTATAGGCTTTCAGTTCTAAAAATTTTCAATATTGAAAGTCTTATGGACATTAAGGTCTTTGAGATTGAAAGTAGTATAATTAAAATCTTCCATGATTGCAAATCTCACAGTTTGGACAATTTAAAAATTAGAAGCCTTACAATTTGGAAATTTGAAGATTCAGAATCCCATAAGTGAAAAAATGGGTTTTGCGAGATTTTGGCGCTAATTACGATTTTTAGCGGTTTTTTTTAAATACGAATTGTTTCTAATGCATAAAATACTATTTTACACTAATAATTAGATGTGAACATAAATTTTTTAAACAGTTTATTATGACTTTCAGCAATTTTCGGTTTTTGTCCAATTTTCAATTGGACTGAGATAACAATTGATTTATTTCAACAAAAATAATTGTTCAAACAGTTTATTAATAATGTTAATAATATTCTCTTTGAATAATGCTAGAAATTGCAGTTTTTTCTCAAATTTTCTATTTTTCATTCAATTTTCAATTAGGGTGAGGTAATTAATTAATGACAGTGAAAAAAATTAATTTTTTAAACAACTTATTATTATTGTTAATAATATTCAATTTGTAATGTTAGAAAGTTGCGGTTTTTTATGAAATTTTCAACTGTTTGTCTGCTTTACACTTGGAGTGAGTTAATAATTATTTCAATTTGGCAAAAATAATTATTTAAACAAATTTTTTTTGTTTATAACTATCTTCTTCTTTAATAATGGTAGATAGTTGCAGTTTCTTCTGTTAAATTTTTACTTACTGTTTACGTAGTAAAGTGATAGATAATGAAAGTCAACAAAAATAGTTGTTCACACAATTAATTATTGTTTATAAATATATTCTCTTAGATAAGTGCTAAAAAGTTGCGGTCAAGGGGTCTTTTTCTCGTTTTTCCACTTAAATGCGAACTTAATTGAAAAAAAAAACAATAACAAAATCTTATCTATTTTTGCTTAAAAATGTATTGTCTTCAGTAGAAAAGTCTACTAATACATTTTTTGTTAAGAATTCTTCTTTTTTGGTTTGAAAGTGAGTCATTTTGTCGAAAATTTAACAATTTTGTTCAAAAGTCATACTCCCTTGAAACCTTTCAAAACTCTTGAAAACAATTTTTTTCGAATTCTTCATGAATCCACATTTTGTTTTTACATTTTTTGAAATCGTTTCTAATTTGAAATTATTCTCGAAATTTTTTCAATATTTTTAAATATCTTTTAAACTGGTTCGAATTTTTCATTAAATTAAAAAAAAATTGCTCTAACATCTTCCACGTTCTTTTTCGGCAATTTTGGAAATCTTTTGAAATGTTTTGAAATTTCAATTTTATCTTAAAATTAATTTATCAAAATAAGAAATTTTTTCAATTTTGTCAGGACTCTTAAAATAAGTTGGTTATTCTCTTAAAACCTTTCAAGATTCTTGAAACCCTACTTTTTTCGAAATTTGCATAATCTACATTTCGTTTTAGATTTTTTGAAACTGTTTTAAATTCTTTGAAATGTTTTCTTGATTATTTTCGAACCTTTTCAAAACTTCTTCATATTTCTTGAATAAACTCGAATTTTTTTAATTTGGTAATCGTGCAAAAAATCTGGTACTTTCTGTTTCGAAATTTTAGGAAATCATTTGAAATCCTGCAAAATAAAAAGAATCCCCAACCATCTTTCAGATTCTTGTACATAATTTTGGATATCTCTTGGAATATTCTATTAAAATAATGTTTGAAAATAAAAAAAAATAAAACATTTTAAATTTCCTATGAATCCTTAGAAAATTTGTTCTCCGAAATCTTTAAAAATCGATTTTGTTTTAAATTTTATGAAATCTTTGCAAAACTTCTTTAAATTTCCAAAAATAAAACGATATTTCTCTAAAATTTTGTAATCCTGCAAAATTGAAAAATTTTGCTTCAAAAATTTCCACATTTTTTGAAATTTTAGAAAATCATTTCATATCCTGCAAAGGAAAAAATTTCAGCAGAAAATCTTCCAGATTATTTTTCGTCACTTTTCGAAATCATATGAAATCTTTTTAAATGATCTCTTAAAATTAATTTATCAAATAAACTATTTAAATCTTCCCAGGAATTTTAAGAAGATTTTCTTATTCTCTTGGAACCCTTCAAAAGTTCAAAATACCTATTTTGAAATGATCAAAATTCTTCTTTTTTTTTTAATTTTCATGAAATTGTTTCAAGTTTGAAATTATTTTTGAAATCTTTTCAAAAATAATTTTTTTTAAATCTAGCAAAGAAATTGCTTTAATATCTTCCAGATATTTTTTTTACAATGTTGGAAATCATTTGAAATTTTTAAAACTCTTTTTCAGTTTTCTCTTGAAATTAATATTTTTAAATAAAAAATCATCTACAGTTTTTCCAGGAATCTTTAAAAGAAAACTTTTTTATTGTCTTGAAAGCTTGCAAAACTCTTAAAAAACTCCTTTTTCCGAAGTCTTCAAAAATCTACATCAACTATTTGATTCAAAATTAACTTCATTTATTATAAATTCTTCTTTTTTGGTAAAAAATTATTCTTCTTTGAAAATTCAACTATTCGGTGAAAAATTTATTCATTTTGTTGAAAATTCGTCTTTTTTTGGTAAAAAATCAATCTTTTAGGTTAAAAAATTAACAAATGTGTAAAAAATTCGAATTTTAGGTACAAAATTCAATTGTTTTATTTAAAATTGTTTTTTTTTTATTTGAAAATTAATTTTTTGTAAAAAAGATGTAACTATTGCATATGGTTGAAAATTTAGCTTTTTTAATTAAAAAATTCAACTACTTATTTGAAAATTAAAGTAATTTGTAAAAAATTCCTCTTTGTTGGCCGAAAATTAAACTATTCGGTTATTTATTTTGTTGAAAATTCTTTTTTTGGTAGAAAATCAATCTGGTTGAAAATAATTTTGTTAAAAAATCAACAATTTGGTAGAAAATTCAAATATTTTGTAGAAAATTCAGTAGTTTTCTTGAAAATTCTTTTTTTTTTTGCTAGAAATTAATTTTTAGTTTGAAAATTCTACTATTTGGTTGAAAATGAACGTAATTTGTTGAAAATTTCTCTCTTTTGGTAGAAAATTATTATTGGTTGAAAATTCAACTATTCGGTTAAGAATTTATTTATTTTGTTGAAAATTCTTTTGTTTTTGTAGAAAATCAATCCTTTTGGTTGAAAAATCAACAATTCAGTAGAAATTTCAAATATTTGGCAGAAAATTCAAATATTTGGTAGAAAATTTAATTGCTTTTTTGTAATTCGTCTTTTTTTTTGGTTAAAAATTAATTTTTTGTAACAAAGATTTAACTATTGTATTTTTGATTAAAAATTGATCTTTTTTAATCTAAAAATTCAACTATTTGGTTGAAAAATAACGTAATTTGTTGAAAATTCCTCCTTTCTGGTAGAAAACTAATCTGGTTGAAAACAATTTGGTTAAAAAATTAACAATTTGTCAGAAAATTCAAATATTTGGTAGAAAATGAAATAGTGTGATTAAAAATTCTTTTTTTGTTGTGCTAAAAATTAATGTTATGTAGAAAAGATTAAGCCATTGCATTTTTGGTTAAAAATTGACATTTGTTTAAAAATTCAACTACTTGGTTCAAAATTAACGCAATTTGTTGAAAATTTCTCTTTTTGGGTAGAAAATTAACCTTGGTTGAAAATTCAACTATTCAGTTGAAAGTTCATTTATTTTGTTACAAATTTCTCTTTTTGGGTAGAAAATCAATCTTCTTGGTTGAAAATTCAATTATTTGATTCAAAGTTGCTGTATTTTGTTGAGAATCTCTTTTTTTATTGTTAGAAAATTAATCTTTTTGGTTGAAAAATCAACAATTTAGCAGAAAATTCAAATACCTGATGTACTGATGCTTACTACGTGTGCATTTATTTCTTTTTCTTCTGCAGGTTCCGGGTTGATATTGAGATTCTTCTGCATTTCTGCATTTATATTGGACTTCTCCAATTCCGAGTCAATATTCAAGTCCTCCTGCAAAGTAAAATTTAATTATACAGTAGTTATTAAGTTAAGCTTCAAAGAATTGTTATTTTCATGAATTTATTCATAATTTTCTGGTTTTATAAAAAAAATGATTTTAAAAGGTCAAATTCAGGTGCGACGTGTAAAAGTTTTCAAACCAAAAAATTCAAAATGGAAAAATTCTTTAGGTTCCTAGGAAAAATTGAAATGATTTCTTATTTTGAAAACTTAATTTTAAGAGAATATTGAAAAAGATTTCAAAACATGAAAAACTTGAATAATTTTAAAAGGTTAGAAACTTTAGAAATTCTGAAGAGATTAAAAAAAGAATTTTCTCATGATGAAAATTGGAAAAGATTTCAAAATATTTCAAATGATTTCCTTAAATTTCAAAAAAGAGTATAGAAGATTTTGAAGCAAAATGTTTCAATTTGGAAAGATTAAAACATCAAAAAAAATCGAGTAATTTTAAGAAATACTTAGAAGATTTGAAGAAATTCCGAAAAATCTTAAACTTTGAAAGATTTGAAAGAATGTAGATGTTTGAAGATTTAGAAAAATTGTAAAGCTTTTAAAGAATTTAGAATGTTTTCAAGAGAAGAAACAAATGTCCTTCAAATTCCTGGAAAAATGTAGAAGATTTTAAAGCAATTTTTTTGCATTTTGAATGATTTTTCGAAAATTTTTTTTTAATTCGAATCAACTGAAAATATTTTCAGGGATTTTAGAGATTTTGAAGGGAGTACAATTATTTTGAAACTTGAAAACGTTTCTGAAAATTTATTAAATATTTATTCATTCTTTCAGAACTTTTAAAAGTCCTCAATATCTTTTTAAAGGGTTTGATTTTTTATGCCAACAGAACAAAAGGAAAAACAATGAACACGAGAAACTTAGTTTTAAAGCTTTAAAATTTGATGACTTTAAATGTCTTTGAATTTAAAATCGTAAATTGAAGACTAAAATTGTAAATCTTTGACTAGAATAGTTGAATTTCAAACCAGAAAAATCAATTTGCAACTAAGGTGATGAATATTTGAATGAAATAAATTAATTTTTGACCAAAAACATGAATTTTCAACCAAGAAGATTGATTTGTACGAAAAAATACGAATTTTCAACTAAAAAATAATTTTTAATAATTAAAAAGTTAAAATAAAAAGGTAAAATAATTTTTGACAAGAGTTTCACTTTTAACTTCTAAGTAATTTTATTTATAACATAATAAATTAATTATCAACTAAGATGATAAATATTTAATTTGAATACCCTCAGTTCTTGAGATTTTTTTCATGTGTCTACAATGATGCTTTCCTAATTCACTGCATGTCGAAAAAATTACATTAAAATTAAATACAAATTTAATTTCTTTAATTTCGTGAAGTACTAAGAAGTATCTTTGTGACGCAAAAACGCTTCAGAATTAACATATTGTTGAATATTAATCGTTTTTATTTCAGAAATATGAGTATTAATAATAATTTTTTGTACACTAAAATTTGTAATAAGTATTTATTTATTTCAAAATTTTCAAAAACTTCAATTGAAACCTTAATTAGATTTTAGTTATGTTACATTCCATCAGAAAGAATCTTAAAATTTTGAAGAAAATTTTTTTTATTTCACAAGCTTTCGCCAAACTTAGAAAAAATCCAAGTCCGTTTGAAAGATATTTCGAACTTTGAGAGTTTTGAAGTAGATCTACAGCTATATAATGAATTCTCTGAAATATTTTTAAGTTCTAAATAATTTTAAATTTCTTTAAAGCTTTCAAGATTCCTAAATATCTTCTAAAATTATTCACATTGTTCCTAAAGTTCTTAAAAATGTTCTGAAGTGGAAAAGGTCTTGAAATTTCCTAGATTTTTTTTGTTGACATTTTTCAAAATCTTTGAAAATCTACATTTGATTAACAATTTTTCTAACACTTCGCAATGATAAAATTATTTTTAAATCTTCTCAAAACTTCGTAATATTTTTAAGAATGATTCGAATAATTAAAAAAATTGTTCAAAATTCTTTCAAATTAATCAAATGGTCTTAAAGTCTTTGAGCTTTCGTTTTTGATGATTTCGGAAATGTTTCGGAATCCTTTTAAAAATTCTTCTAAAGTTAATTTTACAAAAAAGATATTTTAAACTTCTCCAGAAATCTTTAAAAAAAATTTATTATTGGAACCTTTGAAAATCCTAAAAAAAAACTTTTCAACTTTTCGTCAAAATTTTCAAAAATCTATATTTTGTTTGAATGATTTGAAATCTTCCCCAATTTTTAATTATATCTTGAATGTGCATTTCAATTTTTAAAAAATTGCCTTAATGTCTTCCAGATACGTTTTCAACAATTTTTGAAATCTTTCCATATCTTTCGAAATCTTTGTAAATATTCTCTCGCAACTGATTTTTCAACATAAAAACTGTTTATTGTTAATCGCTCGTTAAATGAACAATTTAAATATTTTATTTGAAATATTCTAGCTATTAACTATTAAATATCATCAAACTATTTTTGCTAAATACTTTATATATTTCTCTTTTGAAGTTTGTTTTACTTTACTATCTGGCTATTTTTTCCTATTATAAACGTGTGTCGATATTTTCACTGGGTTATAAATGTTCTTGCTGAATCTCTAAGTAGTATACTTTGAATACATTTTCATTATAAAAATGCAACTATTCTAGTTAAAGATTCATCATTTTAGTTGAAAATTCATCTTTCTGGTTTAAAATTCAACTATTCAAGTTGAAGATTTACAATTTTAGTTGAAAATTCATCACTTTGTTTACAAATGTATGTATTTTGTTGAAAATGATTCTTTTTTTTTTTAAAGATAATTTTTTTTGTGGAAAGTTTTATAACTGAAAATGTAACTGAAAATGGTTGAACATTAATTTTTTTAATTAAAAATTAAATTATTTAAGTTTTGGTTAACAATTTATCTTTTTTAGTAAAAATAAATTTGTTGTTGGTAGAAAATTATCTTTTTCTTTCAAAGTTAATCTTCTTCTTTAAAAATTTTTCTGTTCGATTAAAAATTCAAGTATTCCATTTAAATAATTATCATTTTAGTTGAAAATTCATCTTTTAGACTGGAATAAAATTATTTGGTTGAAAATTAAACTCTTTTGTTAAATTTTTTTTTAAGATACATCGTTTTAATAAAGATTTAATTTCTTTGTTTCAAAAATAAGCTATTTGATTGTAAACTGGTTTTTTCTTTGGATTTTTTTTTAGTTTAAAATTATTTTATTTTTTAACTGAAAATTTAATTATTATTCCAGTTGAATATTAAATTATTTCAGTTAAAAATTCATCTCTTTGGTTGAAAAAACGTCTTTTTCTAGAAAATTAATCTTTTTTTTTTAATTAATCTTGTTGATTGAAAATTCAACTGTTCCAGTTAAACATTCATCATTTTAGTTAAAAATTCATCAGTTTCTTTTCGAAAGTTAATTGTCTTAACTGAAAATTTAGCTATTTCATTTTTGGTTAAAAATTGATCGTTTTAGTTCTAAATTCAACTATTTGGTTGAAAATTTTTATTTTTTTATTGATAATTCAACTATTTCTTTGAAAAAATTTGTGAAAAAATGATCTTTTTTGGTAGAAAATTAATCTTTTTCGTAAAAAATTCAATTATTCTAGTAAAAAGTATATAATTTCAGTTAAAAATTCATCTTTTTAGTTTAAAATTCAACTATTCGAGTTAAATATTTACAATTTTATTTAAAAATTCATAACTTTGTTTGAAAATATAACTATTTTTTCGAAAGTTAGTTTCTTTTGTTGAAAGGAATTTTTTAATCTGAAAAATTAACTTATTCCTCTTGAAAATACCAAAGTTTTAGTTGAAAATTGATTTGTTTGGATAAACAATAATTTTTTTAACTTGATAATTAATTATTTAAGTTTTGGTGTGAAAATTTATATTTTTTAATAAAAATTAAATTTTTTGTTTGAAAATTCAACTATTTCAGTTGAAGATTAATTTTTTACATTGAAAACTCTTATGTTTTGTTTAAAATTAATTATTTTAACTAAAAATGTTACTATTCTTTTGTTAAAAAGTCATTTTTTTAAATTGAAAATTCATATTTTTAGTTGAAAAGTCTACTATTATATTTTTGGTTCAGAGTTCATTTCGATTGGTTCAAAATTCTACTATTTGGTTGAAAACTTAATTATTTTTTTGGAAATAAAACTATTTTATCAAAAAGTCATTTTTGTTGTTGTTGAAAATTAATATTTTTCGTTTAAAATTCATCTCGATTGGTTAAAAATTCTACTATTTGGTTGAAAACTTAATTATTTTGTTAAAAATAAAACTATTTGATTAAAAAGTTATTTTTTAAAATTGAAAATTCAAATTTTTAGTTGAAAATTCATATTTTTAGTTGAAAAGTCTACTATTATATTTTTGGTTCAAATTTCATCTCGTTTTGGTAAAAATTGTATTGTTTAGTTGAAAACTTAATTATTTTGTTTCAAATAAAACTATTTTGTTAAAAAGAAATTTTTTTGTTTGAAAATGCACATTTTTGGGTCTAAAATTTAACTGTTTTATCGGAAATTTGTCTTTTTGGTTTTGAAAACTCAACAGTTCGGTAGAAAATTAAACTATTAATTATTCCCTTAAAAATAAATTTATTTAGTTAAAAAGTAATTTTTTTGTTGAAAATTCATATTTTCGGGTCTAAAATTCAACTTTTTTGTAGAAATTTTCTTTTTTTGCTTGAATACTCAACAATTTGCTAAAAATTAAAAAATTTGGTAAAAAATTCAAATATTTTTGTTTGAAAAGTCTACTATTATATTTTTGGCTCAGAATTAATTTCATTTAATTAAAAATTATAATATTTGGTTGAAAATTTATATTTTCGGGTATAAAATTAAACTGTTTTCTAGAAAAATTCGTCTTTTTGGTTTGAAAATTAAATCGTTTGGTAGAAAATTAAACTATTTTGTTGAAAATTCATATTTTTGGTTAAAAAGTCTGCTATTGACTTTTTTGTTCAGAATGAATCTCGTTTGATTAAAAATTCAATTATTTGGTTGAAAACCTAATTATTTTGTTGAAGATAAAAGTATTTTGTTAAAAAGTAATTTAAAAAAATGGAAAATTCATATTTTTATTTGAAAAGTCTGCTATTATATTTTTTGTTTGCAATTCATCTCGATTGGTTAAAAATTCTGATATTTGATTAAAAACCAAATTATTTAGTTAAAAATAAAACTTTTTTGTTAAAAAGTAATTTTTGCTGCAGTTGAAAATTCATATTTTTAGTTTTTAAAATTCAAATGTTTTGTAGAAAAATTATACTACTTGGTTGAAAATTCATATTTCTGGTTGAAAAGTCTGCTATTATATTTTTTGTGCAAGATTCATTTCGATTGGTTAAAAATTCTACTATTTGGTTGAAAACGTAATTATTTTTTTGAATTATAACTTGAATTTTCGTGGTAAATGCTAAATTTTCCATTTTTCCTTATCATGAGTTTTAATTTTACAACTAAAATCGATATGGCTCAATTTTGAAAAGTATAATTAACAATTTGAAAATTATGAATTTGCCAACGATTTGAATTAAAAATTAGATACAATTTCAACTGCTTTCTAATGAAATTATCCAATTTTCAAAATTTTAGTCGGATAATTTAAAATTTTGAGAACTTCTAGTTTAAAATTTTACAATTTAAAAAAATTTCAATTTTGAATTAAAATTGAATTTTCACACTATAATTAACTTTACAGAATTCTTTCGTTATAAAATAATACGGAAACTAATTGCACAAAAATTAATAAGTGATTTTTAGAGAAAAAAATTATTTTTTAGTTTTTAAAACAATTTGTTTGTTTTTTAAACCAGCAAAATGTGTGTCGGAAAAAGTTTCGCTTACATGTTTCTGCTGTAAGAAATTATTATATATATTACACCAATATTATTAAAATTATTATCAGGTAATTATTATATCATTTAATATCAAGTGACATTCAAAGTGATTAGATATATTTTTTTAAACTACAAAATAAGATTTTTGTATTAAAAAAATTCATTAATATTCCCAATTTGAAGCTGAACAATTTCAATTGTAAATCTTCTATGTGCAATCATTCTAAAAACGTTAAAAATTATATGATTTATTCATATTTTCACTACCTTAATTTTATAGTTTAAAATTCAAAATAGCTCAGGTGATAATTCACCAAAATTAAATTCAAAAAGAAAGAGGCATTAGTTAAAGTAAGATTTTTCAGTCACATTTTTTAAACAAACATTTGTATTTTTACAGGGAAAATATGAAATTTTTTTACTGAAAAAAAATAATTTTCAAGCCAAAAAGACGACTTAACA
>JAABKJ010075445.1:183086875-183168339 GCA_011634705.1 Andricus grossulariae
AATTTGCACTTTTTACCAAAACAGTTAAGTTTTTAAGAAAATACATAAATTTCCATCCAAATGGTTGAATTTTCAATCCGAAAATATTAATTTTGAACAATCAAGTGAATTTTCATGAAAAAAGTTAATTTTCAACCAAATAGTTGAATTTTCTTCCATTTTCTACAAAAGAATTAAATGTCCGACAAAAAAGTTATTTTTCGACAAAATGTGGGCTTTCTGCTAAAGTACTTAAATTTTTACCAAATTACATGAATTTTTAACCAAATGGTTGAATTTTCAAATTCGAAAATATTAATGTTCAACAAAAAAGTTAATTTTCAACCAAATAGTTGAATTTTCTACCATTTTCAAATCAATAAGACCAATTCTCAACAAAAAAGTACATTTTCAACCAAATAGTTGAAAATTTTGGCTTCTTACCAAAATACTTAAATTTTGAAGAAATTACATGAATTTACAACCAAATGGTTGAATTGAGTATAATAAATAAAATATGCAGACAGTAGACTTACGTGGATTTGGTGGCAATGAAGGCCTATACATACCTGGGTGCATATATCGTGGTGGAAACGGTAATCTTGGTCCGATCGGAAATCTATTTCTCATGAAAGGTCCTCGATAAGGCAGCATAGGCCCACCCATCATTACTGGTCTTGGAGGAAAATTCTATTTAAATAACAGATTTATATCATGTGTAAATTGCATATTATATGTGCTAAGTATTAAAGTAAAACTAAAGAAGTAATTATTATTAATAAATTAGTGTATGAAAGAATGAAAAAACTTTAAACGACATCTTACCTCATGATAATATACAGGAACCAGAATAGGAACCGGAAGAGGTACTTGTTCTATATAATGAGGTAAGGTAGATATTCTTCTCTCTCTAGGTCGTTCCCTATTTATTTTTTGAGCAGATCTTTCTCTCTCTCTTTGTTCTTTTGATCTTCCTCGATATTCTCGATATGATTGTCCATTTCTATCAAGGCAGAAACAAACGTTAGACTTTTGTAAAAAAAATACTCTGTAAACGTAACATTTAAAAACTTTTTGTTTATACTTAATCTTCATCTTACCGAGATAAATGATCATGATGTGAATTACTTCGTTTTATTTCTTCAGAACACGAGCGATCACGAGATGACCTGCGTTTTGAGAAATATTCTTTCCGGTCTGGCTCATGCAATCGATCTTTTTTTATGTTTTCCCGACTGCGGCTTTGGTGTTCATCTTTGTGTCTGTAAAAGTATAATATAATATATATTATAATATTATGTATTACTTCATATCCCAATTGTACCAACTTGTCATTATCAACATACTTCGTATTTGCCTTTTCCCTAATTTTTTCAACAGATCTTTGTCTCTCTCTTCGTTCTCTTGATCTTTCTCGAGATTCTCGATACGATTGTACATTTCTGTCAACGCAGAAACAAAAATTTAACTTTTGTAAAATAAGACGACTCAATAAACATAATTAGAAAACATTTTTTTATGTTTAATATTTATCTTACCGACATAAACGATCATGTTCTGAATTTCGCCAGTTACTTCCTTCAGAATACGAAAGTTCACGTGACGACCTGTGTGTTACTGAATACTCTTTACGGCCTGGATGATGCAATGAAGAATGACCTGTATGATCATGCAATTGATCTGTTCTTCCGTTTTCCCGATTGCGGTTCTGGTGGCCTTCATTGTGCCTGTAAACGTGTAATATAATATAAAATATATATAATAATGTTATTATCTCTCTATATTATAAAATTCTGAGAAACAAGATCTTTTCTTTTTAAAGTTTCAATAATAATTTTTTTATAACTGTACGAATATGCCAAAACGAGACGTTCTTAATATTATTTTTGCTTTTCGAATAATCAAATTCCCGGATTGGAAAATAGCCCAATAATAAAATTCCTAAATTGGAAAATATCACCATAATAATATTCCCGAATAAAAAATTCCCGAATTAGAAAATATCCCAATAATAAAATTCCTGAATTGGAAAATATCTGAATAATAAAATTCCCGAATTAGAAAATATTCCAATAATAAAATTCCTGAATTGGAAAATATCTTAATAATAAAATTCCCGAATTAGAAAATATTCCAATAATAAAATTCCTGAATTGGAAAATATCTGAATAATAAAATTCCCGAATCAGAAAATATTCCAATAATAAAATTCCTGAATTGGAAAATATCTGAATAATAAAATTCCCGAATTATAAAATATACCAATAATGAAATTCCTGAATTGGAAAATATGTTAATAATGAAACTCCCGAAATGGAAAATTCCTGAATTGGAAAATTCGCGAATAATAAAATTTTCGAATAATCAAATTCTCGAATTGGACAATATCCCAATAATAAAATTCCTGAATCGGAAAATATATGAATAATACAATTTCCTAATTGGAAATATCCGAATAATGAAATTCCCGAATTGGTAAATATTCCAATAATAAAATTTCTGAATTGGAAAATATATGAATAATAAAATTCCCGTATTGGAAAATTCTCTGGAAATAAAATTCCCGAATAATAAAATTTCCGAATTAGAAAATATCGCAATAATAAAATTCCTGAATCGGAAAATATCTTAATAATAAAATTCCCGAAATCGAAAATTTTCGAATAATAAAATTCTTGAAAAATGAAATTCCTGAATTCCTGAAAATTCGGAAATTTTCTTTTGTTGAAAAAGAAACTTTTTTTCAAATGTATACCTTGATCTAAAATTTATATTTTCTAGAAAATTAATCTTCTTCGTTGAAAATCAATTCTTTTTGACTGTTTGGGTCAAAATTAATTTTTTTTTTATCAAAGATTTAAAAACTAGATGAGAATTAACCTATTCGGTTTGAAATGATATTTTGTATTGAAAACTTTTTTCTAATTTTAATTTTTTTTAGTACGAAATTTTATTTTTATTAAACATTTTTTGGGTTGACCACTTTTGTTGAAAATTAATTTTTTTGTTGAAAAAGTAACTTGTTGAAAGTTTGTTTTCTTTTTAGTTAAGAATTAAGTTTTTTAACAAACAATTCAATTATTCCATTTTTGTCTAAATATTGATACTTTTCTTGCAAATTGATCTTTTCTAGAAAACTAATCTTCTTGGTCAAAAATTCATTCTTTGTTTAATAAAAATGCAAGTTTTTGGGTCTCAATTAATCTGATTTGATTGGAAATTTAAAATTTTTGTAGAAAATTGAGATATTCGGATAAAATGTAACTTTTTTTGTAAAAACTAAACTTCCAAAAGTGACCAGTTTTCTACAAAACAGTTAAATTTTTCAACCCAAAAATATGAATTTTCAAACAAAAATTAATTTTCAACCAAAAATGAAATAGTTCAATTTTCAGTAAAAAATTCATTTAAAAAGAAACAAAAAAACAACGAATTTCAATTAAAATTATTAATATTAAACTAAAAAAATGAATTTTCAACAAAGTACTTCAAGTTTTGACCAAGCATTCAAATGATCAATTAAAAAAGATACATTTTCAAACAAAAATGGAATAAATCAATTTTGAGTAAAAAATAAAGTAAAAAAAAAGAAACGAATTTTCAACCCAAAAATATGACTTTTCAACAAGAAAGTTAATTTTCAACCAAAAATGATATACTTAAATTTTCAGCTAATAAAAAAATAAAATTTTCAACCAAAAATTGAATTTCTTTATTTTTAATGATATTTTTTACGATTAAAACAAAAACTACGCGTCTCATAAAAAAATTATTGATAACAAATTTTTCGCTCTTTTTTGGGTGAACTTTTCTTCATTCATTATTTCTATAGCTTGTGTCGATTATCCAAAAATTCAATTTTTTATACTATATTTTTTTATATTCTATTTTTTACGATTGAAGCAGAAACTTAATTCGCATCCCATCAAAAAATTATTGATAGCAAATTTGTAGCTTTATTTCGTTTGAAATTTTATCTATTTGGAAGAAATTTCGTTTTTTTTTGGTTGAAATTCATTATTTTTTTTAGCTGAAAATTCAATTATTTCATTTTTGGTTGAAAATTAACTTTTTTTTTTGAAAATTCATATTTTTGGGTTGAAAATTAACTTTTTTACTGAAAATTGAACTATTCCATTTTTGGTTGAAAATGTATATTTTCTCAGTTGAAAATTTATCTGTTCGGCTAAAAACTAATTTTGTTGTTATATATTTTTGAGTTGAAAATTCGTTTTTTTTTAAACTTAATTTTTTACTCAAAATTCAACTATTCAATTTTTGTTTAAAAATGTATCTTTTTTAATTGAAAATTTAAATACTCGTTTAAAATTTGAAGTACTTTGTTAAAAAATAATCTTTTTAGTTCAATATTAATAATTTTTATTGAAGTTCGTTGTTTTTATTTTGGGTTGAAAATGAATTTTTTTACCGTAAATTGAACTATTCCATTTTTGGTAGAAAATGTATCTTTTTTAGTTAAAAATTTATCTGTTTTGCTAAAATTTTTTTTTCAACTGAAAATTTAACTATTTCATTTTTGGTTGAAAATTAACTTTTTTTTTTGAAAATTTATATTTTTGGTTTAATATTTATTATTTTAGTTCAAAATGTATATTTTTCGGTTAAAATTACATCTATTTGGAAGAAATTTCGTTTTTTTTTATGAAAATTTTTTTTCGTTCAACATTGAACTACTTTGTTTAAAAAATCATTTTTGTTGGTACAAAATTAAATTTATTAATGTAACGACTTCGTTGAAAAATGATTTTTTTTTTAATTTAACTGTTTTTGATTTAAAATTTTTATTCTTTTTGGGTTGAAATATCCACTATTACATTTTACGTTAAGAATTAACTTTCTTTGTTTGAAAATTCAACTACTTTGTCGGCAGATGATCTATTTCAAAGATATTTGAGTAGACTTTTTTTTTAACAATTCTTTTATATACATTTTATTTTTGCTTAAAAAAATATCTTTAGTTGAAAATTTAACTATTTTGTTTCAAATTCGTGTATATTCTTAAAAATTCTCTTTATTGGAACAAAATTAACCTTCTTTGTTGAAAATTCTTCTTCTTGAAAGATGAACTACTTTGTTAAGAATTAATTTTTTAGTTTTAGTTGAAAATTTAACTATTTTGTTGTAATTTTTTTTTTCGTTAAAAATTATTTTTCTTTTAAGTGAAAGTTTTAATATTCCATTTTTTGTTGAAAATTGATCGTTTTTAGTTCAAACCACTTCGTTAAAAATTAATTATTTTGTGTTGAAAATTCGTCTTTTTGGTTTGGAATTTCATCTGTTTTTTATTCAATTCAACAGTTTTTTATGTAAAATTTATCTTCAAAAATAGCTAAATTCTTAACAAAAAATGGAATCGTTAAACTTTGAGTTTAAAAAAATTGTAAAAATTAACTATTTTGTTGGATTTTTTTTTAATTAATCTTTTTAGTAGAAAATTCTTCTTTTTTTTTTTTGAAGATTAACTATTTTCTTCAAAAAATTAACTATTTTGTAGGAAATTTGTTTTTAAAATAATATTTTTAGTAGAAAAATTCTTTTTTTTTTTGTAAAGAATAATCATTTTTGTTGAAAATTTAACTATTTAGTTGAAATTTTACCCAGTTTGTTTTAAATTCGTTTTTTATTGTTGAAAATTATTTCTTTCAACTGAAAGTTTAACTAGTCGTTTTGGTTTTAAAAAATCATTATTTTTGGTTGAAATTTTATCTTTTTTGGTTAAAAATGCAACTATTTGGTTGAAAAATAACCGATTTTGGTTGAGGATTCAATCATTTTGTTTAAAATTTTTTTTTTTTGTAGAAAGTTAATCCTATTGGTTGAAAATTCAACTACTTTAAACATTCCATTTTTTTTTTTTTTTTTTGAAAATGTAATCATTTTGTTGAAAACTCGTTTTCTTGTGTAGAAAATTCACAATTTTAGTTGAAATATCACATCCTTGATCGAAAATTTAACTGAAAAATAATTTTTTTTACCTGAAAGTTTAACTATTTCATTTTTTGTTGAAATTTTATCTTTTTTAGTCGAAATTTCAACTATATGGTTTACAACTGAGAGCCTGTCTCGAGACGTTTGCAATGTTGAGAACAATCACACAGTCAGTGAGTCAGTTTTTCATGCCTGAGAGCCTATCTCGAGGCGTTTGCCATGATGCAAACAATTCATGGTCAATATGTCAGTCATGCCTGAGAGCCTGTCTCGTATAGTTTGCAATGTTGAGAGCAATCACACGGTCAGTGAGTCAGTTTTGTCATGACTGATAGCCTGTCATGAGGCGTTCGCAATGTTGCAAACAATCCATCAGCAGTATGGTTGTCACGTCTGAGAGCCTGTCTCGAGGCGTTCGCAATTTTGCAGACGATACATCAGCGTTATGGTTGTCATTCCCGAGAGCCTGACTCGAGATGTTCGCAATGTTGAGAACAATCACACAGACAGTGAGCCAGTTTTGTCATGCCTGAGAGGCTGTCTCGAGGCGTTCGCAATGTTGCAAAGAATCCATCAGCAGTACGGTTGTCATACCGGAGAGACTTTCTCGAGACATTTGCAATGTTCAAACAATCCATCAGCAGTATGATTGTCATGCCTGAGAGACTTTCTCGAGACGTTTGCAATGTTGCAAGCAATCACACGGTCAGGACGTAAGTTTGTCATGCGAGAGCGCCTGTTTCGAGGCGTTCTCAAAGTTGCAAATAATCCTTCAGCATTATGGTTGTCATGCCTGAGAACCTGTCTCGAATCGTTTGCAATGCTGAGAACAATCACATGTTCAGTGAGTCAGTACCTTCATGCCTGAGAGCCTGTCTCGAGGCGTTCGCAATGTTGCAAACAATTCATCAGCAGTATGGTTGACACGCCTGAAAGCCTGCCTCGAGACGTTTGCAATGTTGAGAGCAATCACACTGTCAGTGAGTCAGTTTCGTCATGACTCAGAACCGGTCTCGACGCGTGCGCAATGATGCAAACAATCCATCAGCAGTATGGCTATCATGCCTGAGATCCTGACTCGAGACGTTCGCAATGTTGAGAACAATCACACAGACAGTGAGTCAGTCTTGTCATGCCTGACAGCCTGCCTCAAGCCGTTCGCAATGTTGCAAACAATCCATCAGCAGTACGGTTGTCATGCCGGAGAGACTTTCTCAAGACGTTTGCAATTTTGCAAACAATCACACAGTCAGGACGTAAGTTTGTCATGCGAGAGAGCCTTTTTCGAGGCTTTCTCAACGTTGCAAATAATCCATCAGCAGTATGGTTGTCATGCCTGAGAGCCTGTCTCGAAATATTTGCAATGTAGAGAACAATCACACGGTCAATGAGACAGTATCGTCATGCCCGAGAGCCTGTCTCGATGCTTTCGCAATGTTGCAAACAATCCATCAGCAGTATGGTTGTCATGCCTAAAAGCCTGTCTCGAGACGTTCGCAATGTTGAGAACAATCGACAAATTTCCAATAAAATACTCGCCACATAGATGAATTTTCAACCAAAAAGATGAATTTTCAACACAGAAGATTAACTTTCTATCGAAAAAGACGATTTCCAACAAAATACATGAATTGTCAAACACACACTTGAATCTCCAACAAAAACAACAAAATAAACTTTAAAACCGATAAGCTTAATTTCCTCCCAAAAAAGACAAATTTCCAACAAACTACTTGCCACATAGATGAATTTCCAAACAAAAAGATTAATTTTCAGCACAAAAGATTAATTTTCTATCAAAAAAGACGAATTTCCAACAAAATACATGAATTTTCAAACACACGCTTGAATCTTGAACAAAAAGTAAAAAATAAATTTTAAAGTCGATAAAATTAATTTCCTCACAAAAAAAAAACAACAAATTTTCAATGAAATACTCGCCACATAGATGAATTTTCAACCAAAAAGATGAATTTTCAACGCAGAGGATTAATTTTGTATCGAAAAAGACAAATTTTCAACAAAATACATGAACTTTCAAATACATACTTGAATCTTCAACAAAAACAACAAAATAAATTTTAAAACCTATAAGAATAATTTCCTCCCAAAAAGGACAAATTTTCAATAAAATACTCGCCACATAGATGAATTTTCAACCCAAAAGATGAATTTTCAAAACAGAAGCTTAATTTTCTATCGAAAAAGACGAGTTTCCAACAAAATACATGAATTTTCGAACACACACTTGAATCTTCAGCAAAAACAACAAAATAAATTTTAAAACTGATAAGATTAATTTCCTCCCAAAAAAAGACAAATTTCCAATAAATTTCTCGCCACATAGATGAATTTCAACCAAAAAGATGCATTTTCAACAAAGAATATTATTTTTCTGTCGATAAAGACGAATTTTCATCAAAATACATGATTTTTGAGACGCACACTTGAATCTTCAAAAAAACAACAGAATAAATTTTAAAACCAATAAGATTAATTTCCTCTCGAAAAAGACAAATTTCCAATAAAATACTCGCCACATAGATGAATTTTCAACCCAAAAGATGCATTTGCAACAAAGAAGATTATTTTTCTGTCAAAAAAGACGGATTTCCAACAAAATACATAAATTTTCAAGCACACGCTTGAATCTTCAACAAAAACAACAAAATAAAATTTAAAACTGATAAGATTAATTTCCTCCCAAAAAGGACAAAATTTCAATAAAATACTCGCCACATAGATGAATTTTCAAACAAAAAGATGAATCTTTAACACAGAAGAATAATTTTCTATCGATAAAGACGAATTTTCATCAAAATACATGACTTTTGAGACGCACACTTGAATCTTCAAAAAAACAACAGAATAAATTTTAAAACCAATAAGATTAATTTCCTCTCGAACGAAAAATGCGAGAGCTCTGGGTGTTTCGCGCACCACAGAGCATGCAGTCGCGCCATGTAACCTTTTCGTTCAGGGGTCATACTGGTATCATAGCACTTCAGCAGGTCGTCCCTGAGTTGATCCGTCCACTCGAAAGCAACGAGATTCTGCTGGTCCATCACATTGACTCCATCTTGATTGGCTCCCCCAACTCTAAGATAGTCGGCATTGTTGTCCTGCGCTTTCGGCACGGTTGTTTCGCCTCCGCTTAGGGGTTATTCCTTTGGGACCATCCCTGGACAATTGTCCGCGACTGCTTATTCATTATTGTAACCATATTGAGCAAAACCCTTGGTACAGGGACCCTCTTTATTTTCAACCCGAGGACGCGTTCGGTGGCTTTGTCATAGGCCCTTCGGTTCAATTCCTGAGGAATCAAAACCGAAGCCGAATATATATTAGGGTGGGTTCAAAAATAAACACTTTTGGAATTCGAAATCGCTACAACGCGGAAGAGTAGCGTATTAGGGTCCTAAAAAGGTATAATTAATTTGGAATCGATCGACATGCAGCTTGCTTACCGGCGCTCGAGAAAAAGGTTTCAAACATTTCTTGTTTGCAGAGTTTTTAAATTTTATTGAGTTTTAATTTTTTTTACATACCTGGAAGTCAGAAAAGTCTTCTCAATTTTTTTCGGATTTCAATCTATCATTTTCTGCAAGATAATTCCTATACAATTTACCATTGTTTTCGGAATTTTTTCTAAACGCCTTTGAAAATAGGAGGAGAATTATTTGAGGTACATGAAGACTTTTTAGTGACGAAAATGCATTTAAAAAAATCATCAAGCCCTAGGAATCGAATTTCATAAACTACCGACATCCAAATTTTAAAAATGCGCTGTATTGCCAATTGGAATTCCTGGGTCTTGGTGATTTTTTTTTCTAATGCACTTTCGTCACTAAAAATTTCTCACGTGCCTCAAATAATTCAACTCCTATATGCAAATGCGTTGAAAAAATTCCATTAACAATAGTGAATTAAATAGGAATTATATTCCAGAAAATGATAGATTAAAATCCGAAAAAAATTAGGAAGGCTTTTCTCACTTCGAGGTATGTAAAGAAAATTGAAACTCAATAAAATTTGAAAACTCTGCGAACGAGAAATGTTTGAAACCTTTTTTTTGAGCGCGGGTAACCAAGCTGCATGAGAATTGATTCCAAATTAATTATACTTTTTTAGGACTTCAATACGCTACTTTTCCGCGCTGTAGCGATTTCGAATTCCAAAAGTATTTTTTTTTGACCCACCCATATATATACATATATATATAAATATATATATATATATCTAAAACTAAAGGTTAACAACCACCGCAGGGTCCCACTGGGAGTAACTGTCATCCAAAAATCCCAGCAAAGAGCCGAAGCACGGCACTGCAGGGCCGTGTAAAAAATACCTGGCCCCCGTTTCAACGCATGAAAATCAAATTTCATGCAATAAAATCCCTTTTTATGTTGAAAGCTCTACACTTTTATTAACGCTTCCAATTTTGAATGTAATTATTGAATGCTATTATTAATGCTATATTATTGAATGTTATTATTATTCAACTCTGCGTGAATTTGTCCATTGCCGGTTACTGCGACTTTATTCAGACTTACATACACCACTTCACATATGAACGTCACTTGCTAAATACAAATTCGAGAACTGATGTTCCTAGATTGTATTACAATAATTCTATGACTTTTTTCACTTTCTCGATGAAGTCTGCGGTTCTTTAATAAAAATTATATGAGATTCTGAAAAAAGTGGCCTATCCTAGAATGGGTGACTAATCAAGTAAAGTTTCGACAACTTATTTTTTCCTTGTGGGAGGTGCCTTTGAATGTTGCTTCATTGTCTTTATAAAAATCAGATAAGTTGTTAGAAAAGTTAGACGAATTAATTCTTTCAAGTTTGTATTTGTGTGAGAAGAAAGGTGAAATGGGTATGGACACTCCGAGGCTTGCGACGACCCGGTAGTGGTCACTTCCCATAGCATCCTCCCAAACATCCCAGGAACAGTTAATAAATAAATTGGGAGTGACAAATGAGAGGTCTAGGACCGAAGGGGATTGGCCTGGAAGGGTGGTAAACGTGTCTTTGCCATTGTTCAGGCACATGAATTCTGTTTGGTCTAATGAAGAGTAAAGCTCTGAATCATTAGAGCAGCTGTAAGAGCTGCCCCATGAGGGGCGATGACTGTTAAAATCACCTTCAATGAAGACTGAATCAGAATTGATGGCTGAGATGGAATTAAACAGCATTGACCAAGTATTGGATAGATTGGAAATTTTTTAATAAAAAGTTTTTCTCAGGTTTGAGAAATGTTTCGCAAAGTAAAAGTATGTCGTAGTCGTCGGAAATATTTTGAAGGTATCCCTGCTTTTTTAATAACCCGCGACAATTCCACTGCATAATTCCTAATTTAATTATTTGGGCCATTTTGATATCCCTAGGATTTACTTTTTATTTAGATGAGCAGAGCCAGATTGCCCCACTGAATCGGTTCTATTTTGGGATGCAAGCAAAGGATTAGAGAGAGATTTAACATCATTCGAGATGCGGTTGAGAAAATTATTTCTTTCCTCTACATTCGAGGAGATATCAGATGTTATAATGGAGGAGAGACCCGTGAGAGCCTCGATTAGGTTATTGATTATGGATACAACGTCGGTGTTGGGCTTATTGATTAATTGAGAAGCTGGGGGATGCAAGGCAAACCCATTTGGCAAGGAGCTCTGAGTCCTTCCGTTTCTACCCTTCACCTATATACCCATCCACACATCACTACTTTACCACCGAACAATTCACGCCTACCCCGAAAGGGAAACGGCTTAATGATATAATAATAATAATAATAATAATGCTAAAACTTGCATCTAACATCCTTATAAAAACTGATGAGAATGTATTTAAGAGATGAAGGGAGATAATGATTTCTTCTTCAAGATACTCACAATCGGTACTTATATTGAATTGAAATTTATTTAATTTTTTAACAAAAATAATTTTAGTCAAAATTTATTTATTGTTTCTTCCCTTCGTAAGAGAGATATGTACTTTGATTATATAACGAGTGCATGTTCTTATTCCATTTAATTTCAAGAATTTGAAAGTTTAAATACTTGTAAAAGAAGTTTCCATGTTAAATATACCTATTATATGAATTTGAGGATTATTAATAATAAATTTTTAAATATTTCAAAAAGATATACTTATATTCAATAATAATTGTATAAATAATGTTGATAATATGTCATTAATTTCTGAGATAAATTTTACAAACCATTTTAGAATTTTTACGTAACAAGGTAGCAGAATACACGTTTGTCACATAATAGTCATGTCACATTGTTACATAGCTGTTACTAATGTGCATTATGCACAGCTTACAAAACCACAGAATAACGCCGTTAGATTTCACTTACGTAATTCTGTAACATTATTGCTACAGTCCATAGATGTAACCAAGTTACGGAACAACTGTAACATTCTTTTTCTATAACAATTACATCTCACTGCTACAGAATTGTAACAACTTTTTTTATGACACTGGTACATCTTCATTCGGTAAAAAAGTTACTCAACATTGTTACCTTCCAGTTATGAAAAATGTGCGTCACTGAACATTAACATTAGTTATATAACGAGATATAACAATGTTACTCCTTTGCTACGGGGCAGTTACAGAACGTGCTCGCTGGGTTGATAGTGAGGAAAATTAAAAGGACTAAGAAATAGCAATGTGATTTGCAAAGTCTCTCTTGACCCACAGCGCACAGAGGGGTGAAATAATAAAACACGAGGTTCAAAATGGCATAACAAGGGTTTAATAATATAAGAACAAGTACCATCGTTAAAAAAAAATCAGTTATCTAATTATTATTGATTGTCCAAACCAAATATTCTAATCCTTTACTTACAGAAATGTTATATTAATGAATATATTTCTTATTCATTGATAATATCATAGGGGTGGATGACACGTAATTTAGGGGTTATTTAGAATAATACTGCTAATTTTTAATAGAATTTAATATCAAAACAAGATGTTTGCAGCAACATAGTTCAAAATCTTAAACTACATATATGTCATATGGCGAAGCATTCTAGGGGTAGATTTTCTAAATGATGATACTCTAGAGATTTTTAAGATTAGCACCTGCTCCCGGCGAAATCCTGCGGTTGTCCTTATGACAAACTTTTAACTATATATATATTTTAACTTTAATTTCTGAAAATTTGATTTATTAATTAGGGCCAGTACACGTCAGGAATATCAGAATCTGCAAGTGGTCGTTCAATTTTAATGAAACTTGGAGAAATTTTAGGGCAATATAGGTAATATTTTATTATTTTGGGCACAAATGACTTTTATTTGCAAAATTTTGTGAGGGACGCCATATTGAATTTTTGGGTGAGATTTTATTTTATTGTCGACACTTCCGAACCCGATGATTAATTTTTTTTTAATTTGAAGGCTTTAGAGATAAAATTATATATTTTTAAACTATACAATTTTAAATAAAATATTGTTAAATTTTGCCTACAAAAAGTATGAACAAATTTTTGATTCAATTTTTCGTGAAATTCTCATCTTTTAATTTGTGTTAAATTATTATTTTAAAATTCCAGCGATATCGTCATTTTAGTGAGACCATTCTCTGCGCTGTGCTGCGAGTGCGGCCACTCACGAACGATAGAAGCTGAACATTTTTTTTATCTGCATGGAAAAATTTTTTCCATGCTCAGCGTGGCTTGGGTTTAATGCTTAGGGGTGCTTGAAATGAAAAAAATGGTTGACTTGTAATGATAAGTGTTATAAAAAAGTTCTATTAGCAAACACTGAATATTATAGATTTCTCATTTGTAAGGCATATTTCAGCATTAATATTAATTACTTTTATCGATAAAGTGATATTTGAGGAACACATTATGTCTCCCGATATTATTTGTTAATTTCACAAATAGATTATTTTAAAAAATTCCCATTGCGAACAAATGAAGTCAACAAAAAATAATTTTATTTCTTAATTGTCCTTCGTTTATGTTGTCAGGGAGATTTATAAGAATTTAGTACGGAAAGTTGGTCATTTTATATTATTTGTTGATATTATGAACAAAATGTTTAAACAATTGTCAGCCAGTGTTAGCAGAGACATAATTTTATGCCTGTTAATGTCTACCGTGATAATTTGTTTCTAAGTGTAACAAATGATATCGAATAATATATTTTCAACACTAAACTTTACTGGCTATATAATTTCGGGACAATTAGGGTATAGCATTTTTTTTTCTTAAATGTCCACACTGGGAATTTGTTTACATTATTTCTTTCTAAAATTAACAAATAATATCGGCAGACATATTTTTTTGATCAGTCGCGGGCGTACTTGAGCAGAGGAAAGTCGTGCTCCCAGAATTTGGGAAACAAACAAAATTTAAAATACTAAAGTTTGATTTTTTTATAACAGTGTAACCTGAAAATCGGGAAGAAAATAGAAAATGTTGGAGTCTACTTTGCTCGATAAGTAGATGGTTAGGCGTTTCATTTGTGGTTTGGTCCTGTCTAAATCCCCAATTTTGGGCCAAGTTTTTCCTATTTTGGGCCCAGGTAGCACCATGACAAAATTTCCACACAAGAGGTTTCTTTTTAAGATACCACCGAGAAATCTGTTCAATCTTGCCGTATGTGGTGTGTGTAGTTTATACTAAATAACATATATTAAAGCGACGAAAATTGTTATTTTCAAGTTGTAATTTTATCAACATTTGATTTCGAAATGAGTCAATTATGATAGAAAACGAGTTACTTAAATTTACCCGTTATGACCAAATTGTAATGAAAAAATGTCTCCCACCCAGGAACAAAAAACAATTGGATGCATGTGAATCTGTCTGAGACTCAGACTCTTGAGGCCTGAGACAATTATATTATTAAAGTGTAATCATATATTTTTCTAATTTTTGGTTCAAAACAACTCACTCTTATTCGTATTCAATTAAACTTTCAAATACTTGAACTCATGGCGAATCAGTGGTTATTTAGGATAAAATATATTATGTCGTGATATATTATGTCGTGATATACTAACTCATGACACTAACATCCCTACAATATATGGTTTACCTAAAATTCAAAAACTAATTTTTCCATTACGACCTGTTGTTTTCTTAATTAATACTCCCACTTAATACTCCTCTTGATCATATTATGGTTTCATTTGATTTATTATCTTTATTCACTAATATTCCTATCGATTTAGTGATGAACAGCATTTTAAGTAGATGGATTTACATTCAAAATTGTATAGGTTTACCTCTGACTGAATTTGAAAATGGAATAAAGTTTTTATTGAATAAAGCAGTTTTTCAGTTTAATAATAATTTTTACCGACAAGTATATGGGACTCCAATGGGTTCTCCCATTTCGCCTGTATTAGCTGACATTGTTATGCAAGATTTAGAGTCAATAGTTATGACAAATTTAGATTTTACCATTCACACATATTTTCGTTACGTAGATGACACTTTTATTATTTTACCTAAGTATAAATTAGATTATGTTTTACACCAATTTAATTCTTTTCATCCGAGACTTAAATGTACACACGAAATAGAAACTAACAATTCCATTTCCTGTTTAAACGTTAAAGTTATTGAAACGAATGATGGCACTATTATCAAGGATTGGTACAGAAAAGATACTTATTCAGGCAGATATATTAACTTTTTTTCTAACCATACTATTCAGCATAAAATAGCCATTATAAAAAATCTTGTAGACACATCACTTAAATTATCACATAAATCTTTTCACAACTCTAATATTATTATTATTATATCGTTAAACCGTTTCCCTTTCGGGGTAGGCGTGAATTGCTCGGTTGGATAGTAGTAATGTGTGGATGGGTATATAGGTATAGGGTAAAAATATAAAATTATATTTTCCGTTCGAACTATCCAAGATAGGAAAAATGATAAGAACCCAAATTGTTCATCTCAATAATATCTATGGTTTCTTACTATATTATATATTAGACATTTTTTTTCTTTGGAAAACAATATATAAACTTGGTTTTTTACTTTTATGTAATATTATCTGTAGATATCTAACATTTTTATTCAAATTTCTTTTTTACATAAATTTTCACGAAAAGTTGAGAAATGTTTTTTTTTACGGAAATCATGTAACTTCTTTATAATTTTCATTTTATTTCAGTTCACTGTCATTGATAAAGATGATCAATATACACTTCAATTGAATAGGAATTCATATTTTTCACTTTCGTTTACGCAAACGTCCATTCAGGATTGATGTTAGATTCATCTTCATAAGACGAATCTTCGAGAGCTTTTTTAGACATGATATCTAGATTTCGAGTGTCATCAATAGACTAATATTGTGACCACATGTGAGTTTTGGCCCTGCGTATAGAGCATATAGGACCCATTTCGCGGAAAGCATCATACCGAGAAATTTTCGATTATCGGTATTCCGAGAAAATGATAATTCCACTGCTGCAGCACTTACGAAAAGATGAATCCTTTCAAATAATTGATGTGAAAGCAACTTTTTGGATTTGTCAATAGTTTACCAATTTTTTTGTGCAAACAAAAAATATACTTAAACTTTTACTTTTATTGAATATAATTCCCAGGCGGAAAAATTATATATAGTTTGAAGTATTATACATAGTTTTCATTTGTTTTGTACAATTTTTATTTAAAAGAAATGAAAATTATATATAATATTTCACACTATGTATAAACTATATACAATTTTTCAGCCTGGGTTTGTAAATATATTATATTATAACAAATCATTCTATTAAAAGGAATTAGATAACAAATTAAAAAAAGTATTTCTTAACAAAAAATAGTTTCGGGTTAGAAATTTGTGTTAAAAGTCATCGATAATAAAATTTATGTTATTCATTTTCTTCTTTTCTAGAGAATTTCGTATCACAAACGGAGGAAATCCAGATAATGGATTTATTGTACCTAGGCACTATTAGAAAACTTACTTGAACTTATGTTATAGTTGGTAAACGAAAGGGAAAAATATGAAGTCCTGTTCAATTGAAGTGTATATTGACCATCTTAATCAATGTCAGTGAACTGAAATAAAATGAAAATTATAAAGAAGTTACATGATTTCCGTCAAAAAAAAACATTTCTCAACTTTTCGTAAAAATGTATGCAAAAAAGAAATTTGAATAAAAATGTTAGATATCTACAAATAATATTCGATAAAAGTAAAAAACCAAGTTTATATATTGTTTTTCAAAGAAAAAAATGTATAATATATAATATAGTAATTAAATGAGCTCTTAATTATGACATAGGTTTTAACTCGAATCGAACATGTGGTTACGTCAGCTTAACGTTAAGCTAGCGTAACCCACGGTTTAAAAAAAAAATAGTGAAGCATTACGTTTGGCAATTGGGCATTAAATTAGCATTAAATGAGCTCTTAATTAGGACATAGTTTTTAACTCGATTCGAACATGTGTTTACGTCAGCTTAACGTGAAGCTAGCGTAAACCATGTTTTTTTTTAAATAGTGGAGCATTAAATTTGTCAATTGGGCATTAAATTAGCATTAAACGAGCTCTTAATTATGACATAGGTTTTGACTCGATTCGAACATGTGGTTACGTCAGCTTAACATACCTCTTTTTGCAGATAGTATGTGCGACCGTACCTCCTTAAGAACTGATGGTGTTCGGGTGACCGTCTCGTTGCCATGCAGCAATGGTACGTGACTAATATCCCAACCGGAGGTCTGTCGGTCCGTCTACTTGTCGTTCAGTCGTTTTAAACTCTCTAACGTATCGCTTCAGTTTTTTATGTATCTTACACTTTCACGTTATTTTTAAACAAACCTGACACTTATACCGAATACGTTTTTCTTCCTTTTTTATAAAACTAACAACGCCTGTAGTACGCAAACAAAATTCGAGGTTAGGTACAGCGTCATAAGAGAGATAACAGGATCGAAGTAGAAAAATATATTCTACAATTATCATCTATTATCAATGCAGGCGATAAAATAGTCCATATAATTTTTGCTGAAAGAGTTCTAGAGTAAACCCTCGTTCACTCGCACTCGGCTAAGACAGAAACTATGTTATCTTGGTAGGAATAGACAGAGCCTGTATATGCACTGCTATTGCAGTGATAGCACGATTTTTTTACGCGAACTCTCCAATTTTCGGTCACTTTAGTTTCGCGTTAACGAGGGTTAACTGTATTGTAAATTAACATAATTTTCGCTTAGCTTAACTATTCGTATCTGTAAAAACAAATTCTTCTTCGCACTCGCGCACACACGCCGTCATGCGCATAGAGTATTCGAGAGATCCGTTAAGCTGGCAGGACTACATTGCAAAAATGGACTGAGAACCTATAGGGAATTTAGGGCTAATTTAATGCCCTATTGCCAAATTTAATACTCTGAATTTAAACAAAAAAACCGGTGGTCATGCTAGCTTACCGTTAAGCTAGCAGGACCACACATAGAAAAAAAACTACTTAGAAAATATTTCTTTGCAGAATAATTTAGGGCTCATTTAGGGCTAATTCAATGCCCTATTGCCAAATTTAATGTTCTGCATTTAAACCAAAAAAAAACGGTGGTCATGCTAGCTTAACGTTAAGCTAGCAGGAGCACACATAGAAAAAAACTACTTAGAAAATATTTCTTTGCAATATATATATATATATATATATATATATATCAGCAAACTTTATTGCGCATCCATGTGTATCATAGACGTCTACTGCGCATCCATATGTGTCGTAAAAGTGTTCTGCGCAGCTATGTGTACCAAAGAACTCAACTTCGCAGCCCTATTTACAACCGAACAGTAGTACGCATCCGCATGTGTAATAGAAGCTTACTCCGGTGAAGCACACCGCTAAATGTTGAAGAAATCAACTGCGCGGCACAATATATCTTACCTAAATTCGAGAAAGAACGGTCGAACTTTCCAGACGGGATTATTACTTTTGAGAATCCATGCATCGAAATATCTACAAACCTCGATCGTTCTTTCTCGAATTTAGCTCTCGAATTTTTTTAAATATCAGTGGTTCTGGTAACTTGATGCAGGTAGGGATACGCGTGCAACGAATCTCGTGGAAACTTCGACCGATCTTTCCAGAATGTAAGTATGTGTTTTCCAGCGCCGTTGGCACCTAGTGTGTCGAACCGTCTAGATTCTGGAAGGCTCGACACATCAGAAAATCGTCAGAGATCACCTCGTCTACAAAGAAATGTCTGGAAAGCTCGAGACGTTGAGTTTCAAATATGTACCACTCTAGGTAGAAGTTGAGAATATCGATTCATCTTTTCTGCAAAGCCGTTAGAGACTCTGCCCAATATCGATGCTTCTGGAAAGTTTACGGATATTGAAAACCTCAAAAGCAAGAGCTTATATTCAACCCTTCGAGAGACTTTGATGTATAGAAAATCGTCAGAGATCACGTCAAAATTTCCAGAACGTTCGGTTCTGTTTAACGTCTGAGATGATACAGAAAGTTTAACGAGTAAGAATCTAAGGGGCAATAGATCCACTTTGATCGAAATTCTTAGAAAAGCAAATTTCTAGAAAGTTCCAGAACTTGGAGTATCCGTGATGGCATGTATGCCAGCTACATAAGAGTTTCTTGTGGGTTCGGTAAAACAGGGACCATGCTTATTGGCCGAGTCAATAATCTGCATCAGGGATCTACATTGCATACTTGTAGAGGCTCGATATGTAGCGATTGATTCCACCACACACTAGTGCCCAACTGAAAATTCCTGTACAGGAATCTCGGCGGATCCTGCACATGTTCCTGTACACGAACCTGTACAGGTAATGTTGACTTTTCCTGTGCAGGAATTTGGCGAAGGAAACTGTAAATGATCCTGCTAAGGAACCTGTTTATAAGCTAACCTTTGAATGATCCTGTATAGGTTCCTTCGCAGAGTGAATTGAGACGCGGGTTCATGTCCAGGAACCTGTTTAGGATCCTATGCATGAACCTGCATAGGAACTAATCCGCGAGGGTTCGCTAGTGGTTTATTATATTCTATTATATATATAAATATATATTCTATTACATACTTCCCAAATCTCTTCTCTAACCCTTCGTCCGCCAAATTTCAACGCTTCATTCTCCATCCCATCCTTTCCTGTCGCCTTGTTTCTTTTTAACTTCTCAATTGCTTAATTCACCTCCACTCTGGTCACCTCATTCCCACCTTATATTCTCCCTCCTTCATCTTTCTACCTTCTTCCCTCACCTTGCTATCCACCCCTCCTAGAAATTTCTCGAAATATACCGTCCATTCATCCATACTTATCTCTTCATTGATTCCTTTCCATCCAATCCTTCCTCTATTGATCACCTCCCATTCTCTTCCTTTCTTTATTGCTTTCTCTACCTCCTCCATGTACCTCGCCTTCTCCTCCTGTCGATTATGGTCCAGTAATTTCTCGTGTTCCCTTTTTCTTTCATTATACTGCTTTCTGCCTATCTCTCCTCTTCTCCAACTCTGTAACGATAACTTCATACGCTCTTTACTCTCTACACATTCCTCATCCCACCATCCTCTCTTCTCCCTTCTTTCTTTCTCACTTGGTCTAATTTCTTCCACTATATTCTCTACCCTTCCGCTCATCTTACACAACATCTCATCCACGCCGCCCCCATCTTTAATCAAAACATTCTCTTCATCCATTCTTTCCGTATATTCTCTTAGCTTATCAATTGCCCATTTTTCCATCTTTGTTTTTTTCTCTGTCGCTACCTCCTTCTTCCTTCCCTTTCTTTACCAATTCCAGCAATTCAACGTTGCAATGACCGAGAAGTGTTCTGACCCTATTTCGTTCCCTATTTCCATTCTTTCCAACAGCCTCCTTATCCTTTCCTCGGCCAGAATGTAGTCTATTACTGTTTGAAACAGTAATTTCTTCCTAATCCCCTTCCGAGTTCCCATTACAAGTGAACAATCCTGTTTCTCCCAGGATTTCCAACAGAGTCTTACCCTCCTGGTGTACCTGTTTGTGTTTCGATTTTCTCCTGAAAGTCTCACTCTCTTTATCCCATATTTCCCCTTCCTGTTCCCCTGTCCACGCATCAGATCACCTCCTATCAACAACAGTTCATCATCCTTTTTCGACACTCATTTCCTAATCACACTCCAACCTTCTTCTTCTCCCCTTCTTCTGCAAATGCAAACTATCCTCAACTTTCTTCTTCCTATCTTCACCATTCTTGTCATTACTCCATCAGTTTCCTCAAATCCCATTTCTATTCTCTTTTATCCCATCAATTCATTCCTTACTTCTGACACCATACTCCCTTTCTTTCTTCCCTTTATCTTCTCTTTCTTTACCTCTTGCATCTGCCACATATAACCCTTGAGTAACTTCCTCTTCACCCTCCTCCAATCCTTCTCATCTACCCAGGTTTCACTCAACATCACTACATCCCATTTCTTCCCGTACAAGTAACATCGTCTTGTCTGAATTTTATTTCCATTGATATTCAATATTTCGAATCAGTTTCGTTTTCCTTTTGAGATCCATTTAAGCCACTGGATGTTCGTATATTTTGCGACCCGACTTTATCCATTAGAAATTTATCAATCTGATATGACTTGATTTTTTTATTGCACGCTTCTTTTGATCAATATTCTAAAACTATATTTATTTTAAGGAACATGTCTCTTTTGCCCATCCCTTTCCATTTACGACTAATTTTGTGTGTCCGAGATACTGGAATAAATGTAACAGCATTTAGGTTAACTTAGATTTCTTTAATTTCCTACAATTCGATATTTAAAACAAACGCAGGCGTTCTGTATTCCCTCAGATTAAGTTCGTACTCATTTCCGACTAACTCGGAAAAAAACATTAAGGATGAATGCGGATTGCGTCAGAGAAATTGTTATTCTCAGAAAACTCAAAAATATGTTGAAAAGTACATATATATTATTATACCAGATTAGAGAGGATCCTCATATTTTCTAACTGAGGAAAATCTTAATAATGTATCAATACCGAATTTGGTTGACAGAGCAACTAATGATTATTCCGGTCGTTAATGAAAGTACGTGATGATATACATATACACCACTCGTTATCTCAATGATAACATAAGCCTCGAGCTATTTTATGTTATAATATATACAGTCAACCTTTTTTTATTCTACTGGCCTTGAATCGTGGGTCATTGTTTCTGAGTGTTTTTGTTGGCGTACGATAATTTGGCGACTAGAAATCAATATTATTGAATCAGAAAACGACGCAAATATTTCGCGGAATAGTGAGTTTTGTGGCATGATTTTGATAGGTGGAAATGTCAGCCGTCAGGAAGGTTAATACATGTAACTACAACTGCATACGACTTTTTGGAGAAAATCTCCGAAATGTAAAGGTAAGTGATGAAGGTCTGACTAGTAATATTTCTCAAGGGTAAAATCTATTTTCTCAATCATGTCGGCCATGTGCTTGTATTTTGTGATACTGAAAGGTCATGAATTGACAAAAGAATGGAATCTGGCTGAGAAAATCCATTGTGCACTTGAGAAATATCACTATTTGTATAGTTATGACTTTTTCGTTCAGAATATTTTGTCGAAGAAGTTGTCTGCATTGCCATGAAGGCATGTCAAATTACTTAATTCAAGGCTTCCCGCTCTTCGGGCCTCGTTTTTTTAATTGGTCACCCACTGATGCGGGCGTGGTCGTACAGCCCATACGCAGACCGTGGTCGGAGATTACGAAACTGCGCAAATTAGAATAAGCGTGTATATGGGGTGTAGAATAAGTGAAATGTAGAATAAGCGAACTGTAGAATAAAACAAAGTTGACTTTACTTTATAAATCAGATTTTTTATTTTATTTCTGGAACAATATTTGAAGGGTTGCAGTATACAGCATTAGAGAAGCAAAAAATCGAATTTTTTCAGGAGAGCGAAATAACATTCTGTAAAATCGAAATCACCATTTAAAGTTAAAAACAAAAGTTTACTCCCGAGATGAAGTGTTTCTGAATTGAGGCCAAAAAAGTATAATTAAAAAATATGTCCAGTTCCGAGAAATAAATAGTGGAAGTTTACAATCTCAAAGTGACAGAAACCTCAGAATGAAACAGGCTCGATTGATGATCATGATAAAAAATGTGGGGAGGCTAAATAAGAATAAAAAAGTTTTCATAGAAAAAACTTATTCTGTTTCGGGAAAATAAAGATTTAATATGGCGGTATTGCACTGTAACTGTTGTAAAAGTTATAAAAGTGGCTTTTGGTAGAAAATGAAGATTTAGCATTTTATGTTGGAATTTGATTAGCGTATTTTGATGCGAACAGCGTGGCAACTAGCTCTAATCAAGAGTTTTTTCTTTGAAAAAAAGTATATTATTATTTTACAGTATTTAAAAACTTTTAGGAAGCAGAATATGGTCACAAAAAAGTTCTAAAAAAGATGAGAGGTTAGGCATGTAAAAAAAAGAAGACAGCAGACATGTGTACAGAGACTCAGGTATCTGTCCAGTAAAAAAAGTTTAATGGATATAACGCGAAAACGAATTCAGGTTAGGTTTGGTGTATTCGATTACTGCCATTATCGAATTGGACCTTTAAATTCAATTCTGCAATGCATTAGCCTCTATTCGGCTGAGTTTATTTGATGAAATGAAGGGAAATTATAAGTTTTTCAGCGTAGCAATTAGTATAATTATGAAAAATAAAGTTGCCCAAATACATTAGTGCGGTTTGGGCGAGCGATATCAATTATTTAACGGAACGGAGTGATATTAACCAAAGTTCGACTCCAATTGGGCAATACACATGATTTGACCGACTTAATTCTGCAAGGTGCAGGGCGATGAACGCGGTGGGTTGCCAACTACCGGCAGTGAAGTTACCAGTTACCCACCGCGTCCATCGCCCTACACCTGGCAGAATTGAGTCTGTCAAATCATGTGTATTGCCGAATTGAAGTCAAAGTTTGGGTAATATCACTCCGTTCAGTATACGACCGTGGTTCAGTTAAATAATTAATATCACTCGACCAAACAGCACGAATGTATTTGGGTAAATTTATTTTTCATAATTATACTCATTGCTACCCTGAAACACTTATAATTTCCCTTCATTTCATAAAATAAACTCGACCGAATAGAGCCTAATGCATTGCAGAATTAAATTGAAAGGTCCAATTCGATAATGGCAGCAAATCGAATACACCAAACCTAACTTGAATTCGTTTTCGCGTTATATCTGTCCTCAAAACACACGAAAGTTTCGCCGACCTGTCGTTGTGATTTCGTCGTGTCCTGTGACCACTCATCTCGCGGTGGTTGTTAACCTTTGGTTTTTAATTGTATATACGAAAGGAAGTATCTATTCAGCTAGAAACAGTGGCAGAAATTCCATTGAGCTAACGAGCTAATGACCTGACGAAAAAATTCTGGAAAGGCTTTGTGATAATTATGTAAAGAATTTAGCAAACGTCTTTTCCCCTTGGAAAATAAAACGAACTATAGACATTATAAACAGAGCTAATATTTAAATTCGTACGAACAAATCACCCTGGCCTGTATTCAATAGTTAAGACGAACATTAGTCTGAAAAAATTCTGATTAAAGCGTTTAAATCTATAAATAGTCAAGAGTTTAAAACTCTCGACAGACTAAAAATCATTAAGCAAGATCTAAATATTTGAAACATAAATACAATAAAATTAAGAACTAGCAATAAACAACCAAAATTCAAAATTCAATAGCTCGATATAAAAGAATTATCAACAGTATTGACTATGACTCACTAAAATTAGGAAGCCACTATGCCTTTAACAAAGGATAACTAAAAAGAAGAAAAGATGACAACTAATAATAAAACGCAGGAGAGTGAACTCGCGTTTAAATGAAGGGAACAATATAGAGCGAGGAAACCCGTTATAAGAAGCAGAATCCTTATGACCTATATCTGTAAGTGCCGGACGGCCAGAGGAATTGTTCAAGTAGTCTTGAAGTGTAGAGTCAGTATTACGACTGACAAGGGGAAGGCCTGCTCTACGACATTGACTTTGAGATAAGACTAGTATAAATCGATAGAACGTCGACAAATATTAGACACGTATAGCGGCTTTCTTGTAATTAGGCCCTAGTTTTTTTTAATGTATTTTTGAAAATCACGATTTTCGTGCTATACGAGATCTACCGTGGCACACGAGATTTCCCCAACCGAAGTCAGTGGTACAGCGGTAAGGTGGTTAGCTGAGGAGCACGCTGTCGCACGCTCGAATATTTTTGGCAATTTTTTTTTTTGCTCTTTTTATTAAAAACGTGTTAAATCATTATTTTATAAACCCTCAGGATGATATAATTTTACCCCCCTTTTTTGAATTTTCCAATTCAATTAACTAATTATATTAAATATGTTATTTATTATAATTAATTATAATAATAATTAATTAAAATAATCAATTAAATAATACTAATAATAATAATATACGCTACCGAAGGTGTTCTCGCGTTGTCATCGCGGTAGGGCTTGAGCTTTCCTCTCATGAATTTGACGGCTATGTTGGCTATGTCAGGCAGATCTCACTAATCTAACAGCTGGCCAGCAAGAACATCTGCGACAAACGGTAAGCAGTGGAACATCAACTTATTGGTAAGTGTACTTTAATAAGTGTACGAAGTAGCTGTAATTTCAAACATAACCTACTAAGTCAATTTCCACATGCACAATGCATTTCATTGCATATTCTTATAGATAAAAATGCCAACCACTTGTGCAGTTGACGGTTGTGTCCAGCAAGCCGCTAAAAACAACCCAGAGATTAGTTTATTCCGCTTTCCGAAGGAGGAGTATTATATTTAAGAGTGCCAGAAAGTGTGCAGAAATAAAAAGATCAACCAAAAACACTGTGGTTAATTGTATATACATTCGAGAAAAAGTATAGAAATGTCCATTGTAATATCTAATATTGCGGAGCGTTTTTTTTTGTAGGTGGGGGTAGGGGTACATAAATCATAAATAATAAATACAGGTATAAACAGTCATATTGAAAAACATTTTACAAAGATTGCAATGATTTTCCAAAGATTTAAAAAATGTAACAAGTAGTTCTAAAATATTTTGCAAAGATTTAAGGTAGATTTCAAAGATTAAATGAACAATTCAATTATTTCACCAATATTTCCGATAGATTTCAAAGAGTTACCAAAGATTTCAAAAATTTCACAAATATTATTAGAAGTTTTTAGAAAGATTTTACTGAGGTTTAAAAAATTCGTATAGACTTCAAGTAGATTTCAAAGATTCCACAAAGGATTTAATAATTTGCCCAAGATTTCAGAAATATTTCAAATATTTTGCAAAGATTTCAAATATTTACCACAGATTTCAATGGTTTGCCAAAGATTTTTCACAGACTCAATAAATTTCTCAAAAAAGATTAATTTTCAACTGGAATAGTGAATCTTAAAATCGAATAATTGAATCTTCAACCAAAAAGATAAATTTTCAAATCGAATAGTGAATCTTTAAGTCAAATAATTGAATTTTCAACCAAACAGATGAATTTGTAACTAGAATAGTAAATCTTTGAGTAGAATAATTGAATTTCCAGTCAAAAAGATGAATTTTCAACTGGAATAGTGAATCTTAAAATCGAATAATTGAATTTTCAACCAAAAATATGAATTTTCAACTGGAATAGTGAATCTTAAAATCGAATAATTGAATTTTCAACCAAAAAGATGAATTTTCAACTCGAATAGTGAATCTTTAAGTAAAAAAATTGAATTTCCAATCAAAAAGATGAATTTTCAACTCTAATAGTGAATCTTCAAGTAAAACAATTGAATTTTAAACCGGACAGATGAATTTGTAACTAGAATAGTGAATCTTTGAGTAGAATAATTGAATTTCCAGCCAAAAAGATGAATTTTCAACTGGAATAGTGAATCTTAAAATCAAATAATTGAATTTTCAACCAAAAATATGAATTTTCAACTGGAATAGTGAATCTTAAAATCGAATAATTGAATTTTCAATTGCATTATTGCCCTCTCTCTTTATGTATAACATTTCCATGAATTCCCTTTTTCTTTGGTTCCTTTCATTATATAGGACTCATACACCATCCCAAACGAACTCATGCCCATGTGTGATTCTATGTTTCGACAGCACGCTATGATATTTCTGATTTCCCTAATAACCAATTTAAAATTGATCTTTGGAATTTATTTGTGGTTTCTTGAAATTTTCTTCTATTTTTGATGTTCGTGAATTTAAAATATAATCTGTTTTGTAAATAAAAAATTTTTTTTTTAAACTCCATGATTTTTGCATTTTGTGAGAAAGGTTTTCTGGGATTCGATTTGATTTAGTTTTCGGCTATACACTAGCGACGTTTGTTCGGGTAAGTTCGAGACAGCCGCTGATTACACAGTGTCCCTTACGCATGTTTGGTTGTTGTATTTTGAGTCCTTGCTCGAGCTCTCCGATGAAGGCATCGTCCGCAAGTGACTTTGTGTTCTGTTTGCCTTGTATTTTTCGACTGTCCGCGACTAGCAAAAAATTGCAAGTCCCTCTTCTGATAGAAATTGTTTAAAAAATCAACTTGTCTTTGTAAAATATGAAACAGCACAATTTTTTATCCAAATAGTGTACCTACATTATTCAAAATTGTATTCGATATTAGATTTTTTTGAACAAAAAGTTTTTATCGATTTTCTCAGTTCAAGTGAGATTGAACTTATGTATCTTCTTAGTTTGTACGGCAGTATATCTCTATTGATTTGAAAAATCATCCTATTTCACCAATTTTTAGTGCATTTTTGGCTGCGAAGTCTGGGAGTATCAAAACACCTAAAAAGTAACGTTTAAAAACATGCACTCACTTTTCGTAGAATATCTTCGGAATAAAATTTCTCCACTTTCTTCGGTCGACATTCATTTTGCGTGACTTTCAAATTAGGACCATTAGATTTCTATATTTTGTCAGAGCTTCATTTACCAAAAATACTTTTATCAGGGCTTGATTGACGCGGAATTTTATAACCTTTTCAACACTTTTTAAAAAATTGTCTTATCTTATTTTGTTCCGGAGATATCTTACGAAATGTGAGTTTATGTTTTTATTTGATTGTTTTTTAGGTGTCCTCATACTCTTTGACGATGCTTAGTTGTTTCTTGAATTGTATTATAAAATTGCATAACAGTGATTCTTTATTTGTAGACGTAGAATATTACTAATAATAGATGTAATACTTTTACGATGATTCATTATGATCAATTTTAATTAAAAATTTAAAGTTTTTTCGGGTTTCAATCGTGTGAAAAACTACGAAACTGGCCGACGTTTCGTGAACATTGCAGTTCACTTCTTCAGGGCTGACCTGAAACTGAAGTTTCAGGTTATGTTGTTCTCATATAGATTCTCGCAGCAATGGGATCTCCAATCTCACCTATAATAGCCAACATCTTTATGGAAAATCTAGAAACTAAAATCTTTAACAAATCCAAGCTCGAACCGGAATGTTAGTGCCGTTACGTTGACGACACCTTTGTCATCTGGAGACGTGAACTAGATAAACTACACAAGTTCTTCGATTACATTAATCATTTACACCCTAATATCCAGTTCACCGTGGAAATTGAACAAAACGGAAAATTACTTTTCTTGGACGTCCTAGTTTACAAAAGATCTGATAACACATTAGGACATGAAGTGTACAGGAAACCCACCCATACAAACAGATACTGACATGCCTCCTCCTACCACCACCCATCTCAGAAGCGATTACGATTACGATTACACAAACAAACAAATTGAGAAGGCAATCAGAAAATACACTCAAAAAAAGAAGTCAACACAACGCACTAAAGAAAAAGAGAGAGCAGCGACCACCATCCTCTCCTACATTCAAGGTATCACAGAACAAATAGGAAGAATTCCTGAAGAAACACAACATCCAAACCATAATTAAACCACCTGCAAAAATAGAACAACTTCTAAACAACCCTAAATATAAAAAGGCACCTCTCAGTGATCCGGGAGTATATAAAATCCTTGTTCTTGTGTCAAAGTCTATATTGGAGAAACCAGGAGGGCAGTAAGCCAACGTGTAAAGGTACAAGAGAGTGAAGTTAGGCTAAAAAATTGCACGCAATCAGCACTAGCTGAGCATCATATTGAAACAGGACATAGCTTTTTATTTGACAAAACAATCGTTATCGCAAGTACGTACAATATTTTTCCAAGAAAGCATAGAGAGGCAATCGAAATATTAAAACACCCTGATAACATCAATATGGACAATGGATATCATACCAATCCGATTTGGCTTTCCCTTCTCCCGGGTTTTTAAAAAAGGACTTGATTGGCTAATCAATTTCGAGCAGTCCCCACCATGGGGTGCTCTGGCAAATCATAGGCATCGTAGAGAATCTATATGAGAACAAAATAACCTGAAACTTCAGTTTCCAGTCAGCCCTGAAGAAGTGAACTGCAATGTTCACGAAACGTCGGTAAGATTCGTAGTTTTGCACACGATTGAAACCCGAAAAAGCTTTCAATTTTAAATTTAAATTCATCATAATGAATCATCGTGAAAGCATTAAGTCTATTAAATATATTAGGAAGAGCATTGACTCCTGTAACGATGCCAGCGATGAAAGACTGTGTCGATCAAGAATGATGATGGAACTCGTTCACATGTTCAGAAAAGGTTACTACTTTTTTTTTTGTATGTTGTATGAAATAAATATTCAACATTTAACCGAGGATACTGACATGGTGTTCACAAATTAGCACGACTGTCTGGATGCTATTAACTGTCATCTGCTCTCAGGGAGGCTGTTTGGGTGCGGAAACATGCACCAGCTTGTTCCTCGTATCGATGTTCTTGAACTCGAAGAGAAGACCCTGAGCAAAGAAGTACGTGATGCTGTTAGGAAACAACTAGCAGCGAGACAGGCGGCAGAAGTCAAGTTCAGCATGACAAAAAAGCCTACAGCCCTAAAGGCATACGTCGATCTAAATAAGGAGCTTGCCGCGACACACCTTACAGTGAGCTGCGTGTCCTGTAGAGTTCGCAAAAAGACGTTGGAAGCGACACAAACACCGGATTATACCGAGTTCGTAAGTCGCACTCTTTCGACTCACGAACAACCCACGATGCTCGTTGAATTTATTTTTCAAACGCCAGATAGGTTACCCTATCCGAGACCCGTCGGTTCTGGTCTCGTCGCAACTATTAGGCTAATCCGCTAGCTCTCTGTTGTACACGAGAAGAGGGGTGGGATCGATAAAGTGAGAGAAAGTAATGTCTTAGAAAGCGACGTTGGTGAAATTCTCTCGATTTCGTTTAAAAGTTCACAATATAAAAACAAGATTTATTCAAATAAAGAAAATGAACATTAAAAAAAGACTTTACAAAAGTCGTAAATCCCAGAAACGGTCGATGGAACGCCAGAGTGACCTATAGTCGGGCTTCTAGTCGGGCGTACCCCAATGCTGGGTGTCGCGAGAGTCTCGGTCGACACTATGCACTTCACGGTTATACACACGCGATCCCGAAAGTCACACCGCGTGTAGGCCGAGAAACGAACACTGAACCGTGGAGAAAACTACTGTAGAGGCCACTCACCTTGCAACCACCTTGCGTACTCCACATTGTCTCTTTCCATTTTCGATATTGTTTTGAATAATTCGGCCTTTTCAATGGAAACAAAAGATTCTGGTCGGTCTCGGTTTCCTCCAAGTGCACCGCCGCCAAGTCAAGAGAAACAAGTGACAGGTCCCGCGTTCTTCTCCGCTACCTTCCTTCTCGACTCTTCGTGTCGCACCTGTCGATTGGTCGGTTGGAGTGAAGATAGCTGGCCTGTCGATCTCGGTCAATGGGTGCCTTCGTACTTCTGCTGCTTGCTGCCCATTGGTCCTCACGTGCTGACTCAAACATGGCTGTTTACTTAATCTTAGCAGCGTGGGGTCGTCCAGCCATGCCGTGTTGCAGGGCTGGTCCACTCTGTTACGTACTGCCTTCGACACTGCTAGTGGAGCTTAATGGTGTGTAGTTGCAGACATGATCCAATAAATACATGGTCTAGCCACGCGCAAGTAAAAAAAACTGAGCGAATCAGAACCTACCGCTTAATTTCTCCATCTTGGATCAATAAGGCGGCAAATGTAAGTGATTTTAAAATGTAAAATGTTAGAATTAAATTTGACTGAGCGCTGTCAGGCAAAGTCCGAAGTAGCACTTTCACTTCGAACTCTGCCTGGTCAAATCGCGAAGTGCCCGTCAGGCTCAGGCAAAGTCCGGAGTAAAAATAAAACCTTTGGGGTTTAATTTTCCCGCTGCACAGTGGGCTGACTCAGGAAGTTACAATTCAAAATAGCCTACAGGTCGCAATTGTGAACGAAGTTGAAAGTTTTTTTTCTCAGAAAAGATTAGCATGAGATCAATGAGATCGTGAAGGAAGATGAAGGTGCTAAAGAAAAAAAGGAAAAATCATCGTTGGATTACAGTTCACAATTGCGACCTGTAGGCTATTTTGAATGGTAAATTCCCGAGCTAGCCCACTGTGCAGCGGGAAAAGTAAACCCCAAAGGTTTTATTTTTACTCCGGACTTTGCCTGAGCCTGTTGGACACTTCGCGATTTGACCAGGCAGAGTCCGAAGTGAAAGTGCTACTTCGGACTGTGCCTGACACCGCTCAGTCAAATCGCGGACGGACCAGGTAGACTGCAGTGTGACAGCACATTGGACTTTGCATGTAACACATATACTGAACCTAACCTTAATCCAAAATACACAGGTTTTTGTATAAGCGACCGTGCCACATTTCCCGTAGCTCCCCTACTGTGCGAAATGTATGACAGTTAATGAATGAATAAGTAATTAATATTATTACTTAAGACTTGAGGGCTTATTGTTTTACCACTATACCGTTAGGGTCAGTTTGTATATCGAGTCACCAAAAAAATTTAACTCGGCGCGGTTTATTGCACTCGCCATAAAGGCTTCAATTGATAATTTACCGGCGAACTTAAGGTAAAATTATCAGTTTTTCTCAATTTTTCAAACGATTTTGTATATTGTTTAAAGTATACTCTTTACAAATTTAATTTCAGGAAAACTTAACCGAAGCGTTCAATAATTCTGCAAATATTGTAATTTTGGTAGAATTCTCCTTATTGCAAAATTGTTACATAATATTTCTAAAATATGAACAGTTGACAAAATCTATTTTGAAATCTCGAAGGAAAAATAACTTCAAGGTTGAATGAATTGGTTCATAATTTATCATCAAAAATTGAACTTGATGAAGAAGTTGTATTTTTACGCGTTAAACTCCATAAGAGGAACAATTGCTTTGAGCTTAGGAATGACTCTACAGCAAAACAAAATATACGCATATTTTTATTTTGCCTGGGCTATCGAAATTTCCAGTCGCCCGTGAAAATGTAATATTTTGGTTGTATTAGAGATCCTCTAGGGAGAGTTGAGACATGTTTTCCCCTCCAGTGGTCGCCGCTGTACCGGAACTTTGCCATTTTCATGGGGCGCGAAAAGTTTGAACAGTGTTATTTTTTATTAATTCTTTTGTTTATTTTATAATGGGTTTCCTTGTCGGGATGATCATTTATACGCCTATAAACAAATAAACTAACGAAAAACCAGATAAAATTGTCACATTTTGCGGCTCCCATTTGTTTATTGGTAAGTGTTAATGAGTTTTTATGACTTCAATAGTTATAATACACTTTTACCTTTACAATAAGACCATGCACGACCAAAAATATTGATAAGGAGCTGAATTATAGTCGAATTTGTCCGAGCGCCACGGAGGTGCAGCGCTATTTTGCACTTAATTAACAATATCTCCGGTTCTAATAACTTTATCGAAAAAAATGGGATTTGTTTCTTATCAAATAAGAAACAAAACTTAATCATTCAAATGTTCATTTCTCTTTTAGTTTAAAAGATACAGCGCTGTAAACAATTAAATTGTTGATAACAAATTACCCGACTGTCGGATCGCAAGCCACCCCCGAAATTTGTGTTCAGATTTTAAACAAACAAAACAGAGAACTCACCTAGACGCTTAGTTTCTTTGTAGAAATTGCAGAAATATAATAAATAATGTAATTGTTTAACAAATTGTTTGAACAAAATAAAACAAAATCCGCGCGAGGATATTTCGGAGACGAATCTAGAGGTGCTTTCAGTTTTTCGATATGACTCTTAGATTTTTTATAATTAAGTACAACAGTTTCAAATCCATATCTGTGGCAAACTGCAATGTCGTCTATTTATCATCTTTTATAATGAGGGTGGTCTAAAGGCGCAACAACGGGAGTAAAATTTTCTTAAAATTATTTGTAAAACTTTGAATTTAGGGGGATTTTTCTATCACTGGCACATATTTTAACATTGAGAACCTCATTTTTTATAAGTCAGGAACGAACATACCTAACGAAAGTGAAAAAAGCACAGTATACACTTTCAAAGAATTAAATAAGGGTCTAATTATTTTGAGTGATGCCTACCATCGTGTTATGGTCATACTTATTGATTTTACGTAAGTTGTTCGTTTTTCTGACAAAACAACAAAAATTAACATTTCACGGAAAAAGTGGATCGTTCGAAGAACTCTATGTATATATATATGTGTATATATATATATGTATAATATATGTATGTAGTATATAATGTATACTATAATGTATAGTATATGTATATATGCACTGTACGTATTCTATACATGGCTTATAAATAGATCAGCTAGTCGCGCACGCATTAGTCAAGTGAGCCAAGCAGTTTCTCAGAGAAAAACGTGGCCAGCTAAGAAATATACATATATAATTAAAAACTAAAGTTTAACAACCACCACAGGGTCCCACTGGAAGCAATTTGTATATATATATAGGGAGATAGAGTCAATTGTCCGAAACGAGATGTGCCAAATTTTCTGGAACTACGATTTTCGGACAGTAGTCTCCTATATATATATATATATATACATCAAGTGAACACATCCTGCATTTGAATAATTTCAAGTTGAGGTAAAATTTTATTTTTCAGTGTAAATTTCTGTAATTGCTCCAAAACTATTAGTGTTCTTTCAAAGCAGCGTTTTATGTAATTTGTTACACAAGCAGGGAGGAAAAATCGTACATTGAAGACTAAAAACTGACCAAAAGAGAACAGTATAACTATGCCATGAATAAGCATTTTTTCTTCTTAGGATAAAAAAATTGAAAAGTGGATATAAATTTGTGGAAAAATAATATTTTTTATATCTAGTCTTACTACATGAAAGCCTACTGGGAATCTTGTTGCGCCGGGCAATACAATGAAACCCTTTTAGTGCATGAATGGCTAGTTCAATTAAATTAAACCCTTAATGAAAACTTGTATGGATTCTAGCTTAGTTTTTATCTGCTGCAAGCTTTTAATTACTCACACTTCAGTCGATAGACTTTGCAACCAAAAATATTTAACCCTCCGTTTGGCACATGTTCCGATGAACCTCGATTTGGCACATGTGGTCTGGCCAGACCCCTGTATATTTCCATATAAATGTATGAAAATACGGAAGTATTGCGTTTTTGGAGGTGTATCGAAATGCATTTATATAGCATTTAGGTATATAGTTTTGGGGTTTTCTTATTCCTAGTGGCTTTCGCATATGTTTAAATACCTACTCAGGAAAAATAAACAAATTTAACGTAGAGAAACAAATTTTATAGGTAAATAAAAATTGTTTTCATTCATTTTTACGCTTTATATTGATCTATATTATTCTTATAAATGGAATTTATATGGAATTAGGGGCAGTAGAGGATGGAGGAATAAGGGAAGTGATGGGATTGGATGTGTGGGATGTGAGGGGATGGGAAGTAGAAGACGTGAGTGTAAGTGAGAGATGTAAGGGAAGAGGAAGTAGAGAAATGAGAAGTAAAGAAAGGAGACGTGAGGAAAGTGAGGGAGTAGAAAGTAGAAGGAATGAGGGATGTGACGAGAGTGAGGGGTTGGGATGTAGAGAAGGGACAAGTGAGGGAAGTGAATGGGGTTGGATGCATCAGGGACGCGAGTAGGGGAATTGAGGAGCGGGAAAGTAGATGAGGGAGAAGTGAGGGAAGGGAGGGGAGGAGCAGAAACAGGGTATTTACTAAAGAGGCGAGATGGGTCAGCAAGAAACTTTTGATTCTCCCTGATTCACCTCTCCCTCTTCTGTATTCTTCTACTTGCGTAAGATAACAGCCGTATTTTGTCAACAATATGCTGCTTGATTGTCAGCAGCTTTGACTTGTCCAATGTATGATTCAAGATCCTCAGTTCTTGGGCGAACTTTCGAACCCTTTCCGTGAACGGCCTACCAGATGTTATGTTGTAATTATTTAAACAATTACTTATTGTTTATTCTCAACATTTCTAAAAATTGACCCAGAGATGTCCAGTTTTTTCTTAAACTGGTATCCTATGCTACTCTTTGTTTAATAATTATATAATTTTTATACATATCTTTTAATGTTTTATAAATTTCTATTTGTTTAAACAATTTTGATTTGCATAAGCAGTTTTTTTTCGAAAACTTAAAAAAAAGGAATTCAATAAAATACATATAATTATTTTCCTGACTGTGTAGTGCATAGAAAAAATATAATAATTATTTTTTAATTGTTTAAACAAATATAATTTGTTTGAACAATTATTTTTTCAAAAATATTTTTTAAATCGTATTTTCTGAATATAAATACACTTTTATAATTTAAACTTTATCATGACTTTTATGATTTATTTAATAATGAGCCAAAAAAATGTATACCATCCATACTCAATTTGAAGGAAATTTGAAAAAAAACTAATAATTAATTGTATAAACAGTAACATAAAGTTCTTAGCAGAATTTATTACCCCTCAAAATCATTCAATATTATGTTTTATTCAGAAAATAAGATTTTAAAAGTATTTTTGGAATAGTAATTGTTTTAACAAATTATATTTCTTTAAACAATTAAAAGATGGTTAATATATTCTTTCTATACACTATACAGTCAGAAAAATAATTATATGTATTTACTTTCATTTCCTTTTTTTTTTAAGTTTTCGAAAAAAAACTGCTTAGGCAAATCAAGATTGTTTAAATAAATAGAAATTTATTAAAAATTAAAAGATATGTATCAAAATTATATAATTATTCAACAGAAAGTAGCATAGGATACCAATTTGAGAAAAAACTGGACATCTCTGGGTCAACTTTTAGAAATGTTGAGAATAAACAATAAGTAGTTGTTTAAATAATTGCATAATCTTTTTTAAAAAATTTACTTCTTCAAACAATGACAAACTATTACATTTCAATCAGAAAATACGATTATATTTTACATTTTTTGGGAATAAATAATTGTTTAAATAAGTTACATTTGTTTAAACAATTAAAAAATGTTTAAAGAGTCATGGGAAATATTTATATTGTCCATTAGTAATTATCTGTATGAAAAAGACGACGGAAATTGCTAAAAAGTAACAATAATACGTAAAAATGTAGTTTCTTGATTTTTGGGTCACATTTGGGGCGCTGTGGTGGGGGGATAAGGGTGAGTTAAAAATGAATGTTATTAGTATGGTTTTATTTTTATAGGTACTCCTCTATGATCTCTAAAAAACTTGACACGTTTCGATCAAACCCTGAAGTATGAGTTCAATTGAGGGTTCGGATCAAAGAATGGGTCGCGCGCTCGAAAACGCGGAAAAGTATTGTCCACGTGTCTTGTGATGTCGATGACGTAAAATACCAGGTAAATTACCGTAGAAAACCAAGTAAATTACCACGAGTATTTTACTTACTCATCCCTGAGCGTTGACGTACGAAGCTTGAGTCAAGCTTGGTGAATATTTTGCCAAGTCTGCCAATGTTGGCGCCAAGCTTGAGTCAAGCTTAGGTGAAAATTGTGATTGCCACTTCTCCCAAGTTTCGCCGGTATGGCCCACGTGGGTGGCGCTGCTGAATACGTGGCGATACGTGGACGTACGAATTAGAGTGACTAGCGTAAGAAGCAAGAAGCGTGCGGGGGAGCCCACAATCAGTTGGGGGTGGGACTGAGACGCAACTTCGCTTTGATTGTGTTATCATTCTCTAACGCTCTGCCCCCCCACCCCTTCAACTGATTGCAGGTTACCCCGTGCACCAGTCACGTTCCCCAGGTGAAAAAACCTATATATAGATTATATATAGTGGACAAGACAGTGATATGTTTCATTTTCTTTATAAATTTGTCTGTATAAAACAAATGAAAAATATCAGTATTTGGTCCACTGCATATAAAGTATATATAAATTTTCCACCTGGTTGGGCCCTTCCAGTTCCTACGTCTATATGGCGATAGCTGCTTTATATGTATTTTGAAAACTATTTTCATTTAATTTTTCCAAATACAATGTACGAACATTTTCCTCATGTTTTTCCTTCGTATCAGGCAGTCAAACAAGTAAAAAAATTGACATTCTTGATATATATATATCTGAAAATAATATTTATTCGAAAATTCTAAAATATAGATATGACAGTTAAATAAAGTCACTTTGCCTTCAACTTTCGGCTGTAATTATGCCAATTATTTAACTTCCTTATCTATTATATTTTTGGTGAAAACTATTATTTTCGGAAATATCCCGAATGTCCGATTTTTTATGTTCTTAGTACCTGCTCCTTGCTATGCAATGGGAAAGGTTAAAAATGCAACAAATTGTTCTTATAATTTTTATTCAATATACTTTCAAGTACTTTTATTTACAATTTTTCATGTCCTAAGATTCTTATGCTACTTACATAATATGATCACTAAGTATTACAGTCTTAACAATGTACTATTTCAATGAATTAACTAAGAGAAATTTATTTATTAATTAATTTATTTTGACAGCGTATACCAGTTACATCAGGGTGGTCCAAATATATTTTAATCGAATTTTCATGCATATCGCCCGGAAATTTGTTCAGATCCACAAAAAAATAAATCCATTTTTTGCTTCCTTTGGAAACAATGATATTTAGAGGTGGCGCCAGACCCATGAAGTTTAACGCGTATTTCCAACAAGAAACAAGGACGCTTTTGTAAATTTCACACAGAATCGTCGATATGAGTTGAGTCGAGTTGAAACTCAACATTTGTAGCCATTTGCTTTTCCAGTTATATTTTTCCAATATTTTGTATTTAGTGCACCTAAGACAAATTTCGAAAAAAGATAGGAAGTGGTTTAAATAAAAAAACTTTACTGAATATTACACATGTGAACAGTTTTTGGAATAAATAATTATAGCTTATTTGATTTTATTATTTTAATTATTTATATTTATTCAAATGTAATCCGTTTCTTTTTTGAAGTTTTTGCGGTATTGCAAGAATATACACGGAGTATTCTCAAAATTTTCTAAATTAATTATTTTAATGCTGACAAATGTTTTCGATATTTTAACTGTACCTAAATGGGCGACTGTTAATAATATATTCTATATAAGCGCCAACATTATCAAATTACTAAATTTTTTAGATGTTAAAGGGTTGCCGACCACTGTGAATAAATACAAAGATATTATTAAATGTTCAAGATACTATACTTAATTTTCGATCATTTGGTATATTTTTTCAATAACAAATATTTAAAAAATATATCAAATGATCGAAAATTAACTTTAACATCGTGAACATTATCTAATTACTTTCAAAAATAACTAAAAAGCATTATAATTGAATATTCTCATAAATTCGCGATAAATTCTCAAAACTTCGGTAACATACCGGTATGTTACCGGTGATGTTACCCGATTTTAAATTACCGACAATTTAAAAACTCTGTATCGATCTGACAGTTTGGAGAAATAAACAAAAGGAAGTAAGGCATTAGTAACATAAAGTAAAAAATAATAATAATAATTAATACATTTTTGTAATTACGAAAAGAAATCGGATAAACTTCCGAAAAACGGACACCTTCGATTTTTCAAAACTCCATACATTCACGTATTCTCAAGCGCTGATTATGAAAATGATAGTGGAAATACCCGAGAATTTGAATTTGAAGGTCAAAATCCCCAAAAAACTATAAAAATTTCATGTTTCATCCTTTCATTTCAGTCAACAATGAAATTTTTCCAAAAAGCTTTAAATCAAGGTTGTAGATCACAATGTGTAGCGGCGTATGACGTATGAAGGGTCTATTCTTTCGCGAACGACAACTTCTATTTAAAACTTTTTGACCAATATTACTTCTGTGACCGGTCACAGATTGGCCGAACACTTACTGGAATCAAGCCAATTGCACGTACTGAATTTCAATAGCGATTTTTTCAGAAACTATCAAACTCACTACTATATTCGTAATTAGCGCGAATACATAGATATACAGTTTCAAATTTATCGGAAGTCTGCGTTCTTTGGGATAACACCCAAATTTTCATTTAGTTTATATACAGTAGACAAAATGATGTATAGATTTAATACTTTCACGATGATTCATGATGATAAATTTAAATTTAAAGCTTTTTCGGGTTTCAATCGTGTGCAGGGAATTATTTTTCAAGTATATTTCCATATTCTGGATTTTTGTTTTTCGGCAAAATTATGTCATCTCAGTTAATCATAGCAACTTATACAGTGGGCACAAAATTTGACGACGCCTTTACGACATCGTTACGGGATCTTCACGGCGACTTGTAAACATCCTATGCCCATGTCATTAGGATGTGATTATTATGTTGAAAAGACTTCGTCAGATCGTACGTCGTATTTACGATATCGTAAAGACATCTCAACGAAATCTACATAGGATGTCGCAAAGTCGTCAAGATGTCGTAACGATGACGTCAAGAAATCACGAAATTTTGCACCCACTGGGTTACCACAAATAACGAAAATTTCATGTAATTTTTTAAAAACCTAAAGCAATTTTTCGGGTCAGATTTGACACCCGCTCCGAATAGACCTGAAGTCTCCAGGAACCCATGTCGGAGCCAAAAAAGCAAAAGAGAGTCAAATCAATTCTTATTATTAAAAAAACAGTTGACACATTTCGAGTGAATAAGAGCTCAGTTATTGAAATGTAGAAAGTATTGAGAGGAAAAACATGATTTGACAAGTTACAAAAGAAAGCTTCAATACAATGCCTGGTGAGCTTCTTTCTAAAATTAATTTTAATTTTCTGAATTATGATAAATAAGCTTAATTAATTAATTATTGATTGTGATTTTGGAAATTTCTCTGTATTGATTTTATTAATTTTATTTAAATAAATAAAAATTGTCGCATCCCCACCACCTCGACGATTGTCTTGACACAGAAATTTTCCCCCGGAAACCTTTTTTCCGTTGATACGAGTCTTGCGACAAAATTGGTGCAGGTGGTCAGAATACAACAAAGTGTAGCAGGTCGGTCGCGCTGCTGATTGATCATTTTATATTGTAAATAGATAATTTAATGTGTAATTGATCAGAATGCAATACATTTCCAAGAGCAAATTCATCAACGTCGATCCATAGATTATTAAAATTTGACACTGTTTTGTAAATAAAAATCGTGAGGTAGATGTAGTATAAAGATTATAAAAAAACAGTATTTCTATGTACGTTCCAAGCATATGTTCATTCATCTAGCTTCTGTATATTTCATTCAATACAATTACTAGTTTGCATATAGTACATTGGATTGTTTCGAATTTAATACGCACAATAAGTGAAGCAGGAGAAATGGAACAAAAATTAATTTTAATTTACAGTCCAAGCTCCGAGCAGTGCCGCTCCAAGCAATGCCGCTTCTCCGATCTCTCCCTCGAGCGCTACCCCCACCATTTGAGCGTCGGTCGCGATCGATGCATTTCATAGCTAACGCTCCGAGGAGTGCCGGGAACGAAACGGCCGAATTTGAAGGTTTTTCTCGGGCCAAACCTTGAAGTTGTTCAGTTGTTACCAGCGGGGACCGCGTGGAGGTCCTGCTCCTAGCCATTCCCTGTCCATTTGTAAACAAAATGAGCAAGGAACTCAATCTTAATTCTAAAATGATTAATTGGACGGTAGGTGAAAATGAAAACGCGAATTTATGGGAAAAAGCCGTGATGGCGTAAAAAACCCAGATTCATTTTACTCAAAGCCCACAGAACGGTTTACACGAGATGATTCGTTAAATTACAAACGGAAGATTAGAAAGCGACCACGTGGTCGCGGCGAACGGGCGGCGTTGGCGTCGCACACTCGCGGTCGCGATGCTTGTTTGATTGGATATATTTCTGAATTTCAGAACAGCCTGATTCCCTTCGATAGGAATTAGTAGCGGTGGGAAACATCCTGATTCGCTGAGTTGGAATCAGTGGAGGTAGGATAACATCCTGATTCGCCGAATTGGAATCAGTGACGGAGCTCCGCACGGACCGGGATAGATCTATGTTTCGAACACGACTGCCGAGCAGTGCTTCCAATGCGGGCACCTTGGGCTACTGCGCATGCGATGCATAAGGAGCTTCATTGGCTGCCATTCGCGCGCTTATTTGAAATATTAAAAAATACAATTTTGTTATTTATTATAAATAAAATCATTATTAAAATTTACATATCCATTTTAATTAATATGCACAATATCAAAAGCATAAATTAGTAAACATAATATAAAAAATAAAAAAAGATTGCATTACATCATGAAATTTTTATTTTCTGAACACTAATTTTATTTTTCAACCTAATGCTCAGAATACATTAAAAATAATACACGTACCACTGAAAAATGTTGAAATATAATTATTTTTAATTATTAATAATAAATGAAAAAATTGTACTTTTTAACATTTCAAATAAGCGCGGGAACGGCAGTCAATGAAGCGCCTTATGCGTCGCATGCACAGTAGTGCAAGGTGCCCGCTTTGGGAGCACTGCTGCTGAGTAGGGATGGGTAGGGTTGTAAAGTTTCATGAAACTTTGACCAAATGGAAAGTTTCATAAAAATTTGGAAACGTTTCAAAGTTCCCAAAGTTTCGAAAATTAGGGCGGGAAAATTCAAAATATGAAAAATACTATTAAGTATTGTATATAAACATTTAATAGTATCCTTTGTGTTTCAAAGATAATCGATTCAACGAATTCAAATAAATAAATCACGTGTTAATTGTAAATAAAATAAAATTTTAGATATATTTTATTTTAAGTTTTGAAAATTGATTTCAATAAAATGAAAGTAAATGTCGTATTTAATACATATTTAGTTTTTATAATGTTTCATTTTTGAAACGATTTCATAAAAAATGTAGAAACTTGGAATGGAAATGAATAAAATAACATCCTGCTGTTTCATTAAACTATCATAAATCCCTGGGTGCTGCCAAAGTCTGCGATTAGAATAAAAGACTTGTATAAGTTCAAGAAATGTTCATACTCAAAAAAAAAGAATTATAAAGAATTATGAGTATGATTATGAAGTATAATTGATCAGATTTATAAAAAAAATATACAGCATAATTATTTTTAACTTCATCGAGAAGTATGAGTAGTTATTTCATGTTTTTATTCTTCAATTTTTTAGGTGCCTATACACTCCTGAACGGTGCTATATGAATCATTATTATACTTTAAATTTTTGCAAATTATTCGTCAATCTTCAGAACTAAATAGAATGAAATAAATGTCTTTTATTGTAGCAGTAATTCATAATTCAACATATCTAATATATCACAATTTAAATTATTATTTTTTTGGCTGACGTAACCCATTCACTACAATTTTTAGATTATAGCCTTCTTGTTCTTTTAATAACGTTAAAAATTTGACACAATCGCGTTTATCTACTAAACTTCTCTGTTTGTCTTATTTTTTCATTTCGTCGTAATTATACTAATAAATACGATATGTTTTCAGAATTGGCTATTTATATGTTTTACAACGTTGTCTTCTAATTGGTTGAAAAAATTGAAAATTTTACGAACTTTTTTCAACTATTCACTTGGAGTCAAATAATACTAATTAAAGTTAACAAAATAATTGTTTATATAATTTATTATTATTTATAGAAAAATTCTCTCCGAAGAATGGTAGAAAGTTGCTTCAGTGAAATTTTTCAGAAAATTTAGATAATTAATTATTTATAGAGATATTTCGCTTTTTGTTCCCAATATTCGATTTTTCAGCAGTACAGTCCACAATCTTTACAGTACAGCCTATAATTTTTAAACATTTCGTTCAAAAATTTAAGAATAAATTGATTAGAGGAAGCTTCAGTTTCATTTATCAAAATATTCAGATTCAATGATAATTTCTAGTCAGTATGGTTATTAATAAACGACCATATTATTTAATTAAGGGTACGTTGCAACACCGGCTCCCAGTAAGACTGCGGTAGACTCCACTCATGGCCACATTTTAAAACCGCGAGATGGGTGGTCACAGGACACGACGAAATCACAACGACACTCCTGTGAAACCCTCGTGTGTTTTGAGGACACGTAGCGACCCAAGGGTTACACCTTTCTGCATCCATTTTGCAATAGCCGTGGCATATTTTTGGCACGCGGGAATGGATTTAAGGTTACGAAACAGTGATAGTTTTGCATCTCCGAGAGCACCTATCACAAGGACAATTACTCTTACCGAATATTTTGGGTACAGTCGTTGCAGCTCCCTTTTAAGGTCATGATACCTTTCCTCCTTTTCTTTCTCCTTGGCAGTGATGTTGTATTCGGAAGGAGCCGAGAATTCGATCACGAATTAGGAGAATATAACTTTGGTCGATATTGTAGATTTCCATTTTATGTGTGGATTTCTCTTCTCGATTCATTACCTTCTTCGATGATAATACAGATTTCTATTAAAAATTAATATTAACATCTTGTTAAATAAAGCGTATTTCAGAAAGAGAATTTTTCCTCTGATCTCTCTGTAGCTCAGTGGTTAGAGTACCTGACCGGAAATCAGTTGACCTGGTGTTCAAATCACAGCGGAGTGAAAGGAGAAGATATTTTTTCTGAATAAAATGTAATTAGAAAACTAAAATGGCGGCCCATTCAAAATTTGAAAAAAGCTTATAACTATAGTTTTCAATGTAATACTTCTAAACTTCATCAAAAGAAGAAATGTTAATTCAGAAACTATAACATAATTTAAGAAAACAAAATTTTTCAAATAAATACATTGCAGAAAATTAGATGTTAAGGGAACTGATTCAAATGCTTTATTGTTGTAATATTAAATTAAATTATTTAAAACTTTAACTAAATTAGAGAAAAATACTATTAAGTTTTTTATATATTTTTAATTGGCCGTCATTTTTCATTTTTTCAATATTTTGATTTTTTTAAATCATCAAGTAGTTAAGCATTTTATTTTCCCAACGTTTAAAAGTATTACGTTAAAAACTGTAGAGAAAAGATATTTTTTGAGTTTTGAATTAACTACCTATTTGTATTTTCTCAAAATTCTAGATTTTGAGATCTCGAATTCGCTTGAGAATAAATGATTGAATTTGCCCATAATTTTTGGTCACCTTTTATTAATAACTTCCAGAAATAGCTTTTTTGGGCCCATTTATATGGTCACCATTATATGATTTTTCACAAATTTGAATTTTTGACTGAAAATATATTTTAAGCATCCTATGCAATTTTATCCACAGTGATAGAATGATTTTAATAAAATTTTATTTGAAAAAGTTATGTAACTTTTTAGTTTTGTGCATTTTTTTCATGTAAATTCCATGGAAAATTACAAGGTCCACCTTTGGTGGGTAAAATTAATAGATTTAGCTAAAATTGGAGATAGTACATTTTATTTGGCATTCAGAAAATGCCGCTAGTAGAAGCAAACGAATTACAAAAAATAAGGACCACCCTAATGACCACTCATATGCAGAAGTGCAAGTTAGTCAAATAACCATATTTCTAATGTGCCGGTAACCCCAAAACTTCCGTATTTGTTTCTTTAGACTTGTTCACGTTTTCATGCTGATGATACGAGGGTTGTTTGATAACTCAGTGACTTTTTGAAGACAAATTTTTTTTCGGCATAAGCGTTTTATTTCTCAACAAAATCTCCTTTTAGCTCGATACATTTAGTCCAGCGTTTTTCCAATTTTTTTATTCCTTCCAAATAATAGGTTTTCTCATCTCGAGGCGTTCGCAATGTTGCAAATAATCCATCAGCAGTATGGTTGTCATGCCTGAGAGCCTGTCTCGAGGCGTTTGCCATGTTGCAAACAATTCATCAGCAGTATGGATGTCATGCCTGAGAGCCTGTCTCGAGACGTTTGCAATTTTGAGAACAATTACACAGTCAGTTTGTCCTGCCTCAGAACCTATCTCGAGGCGTTCGCAATGTTGCAAACAATTCATCAGCAGTATGGTTGTCATGTCTGAGAGCCTTTTTCGAGACGTTTGCAATGTTGAGAACAATCACACAGTCAGTGAGTCAGTTTGTCGTGCCTGAGAGCCTGTTTCAAGGCGTTCGCAATGTTTCAAACAATCCATTAGCAGTATGGGTGTCACACCTGAGAGCATTTCTCGACACGTGTGCAATGTTGAGAACAATCACACAGACAGTGATTCAGTTCGTCCTGCCTAAAAAGCCTGTCTCGAAGCGTTCGCAATGTTGCAAACAATCCATCAGCAGTATGGTTGTAATGCATGAGGGCCTTTCTCGAGACGTTTGCAATGTTGAGAACAATCACACAGTCAGTGAGTCAGTTTGACGTGCCTGAGAGCCTGTCTCGAGGCGTTCCCAACGTTGCAAACAATCTATCAGCTGAATGACATTCATTCCTAAGAGCCTTCCGCGAGACGTTCGCAAAGTTGAGAGCAATCACACAGTCAGTGAGTCAGATTGTCGTGCTTGAGAGCTTGTTTCAAGGCGTACGCAATGTTGCAATCAATCCATTAGCAGTTTGGGTGTCAAGCCAGAGAGCCATTCTCGAGATGTCTGCAATGTTGAGAACAATCACACAGTCAGTGAGTCAGTTCGACCTGTCTGAGAGCCTGTCTCGAGGCGTTCGCAATGTTGCAATCAATCCATCAGCTGTATGACATTCATTCCTAGGAGCCTTTCGCGAGACGTTTGCAAAGTTGAGAACAATCACACAGTCAGTGAGTCAGATTGTCGTGCCTGAGAGCCTGTTTCAAGGCGTACGCAATGTTGCAATCAATCCATCAGCAGTATGGGTGTCAAGCCAGAGAGCCATTCTCGAGACGTTTGCAATGTTGAGAACAATCACACAGTCAGTGAGTCAGTTCGTCCTGCCTGAGAGCCTGTCTCGAGGCGTTCGCAATGTTGCAATAAATCCATCAGCAGTATGGGTGTCAAGCCAGAGAGCCATTCTCGAGACGTTTGCAATGTTAAAAACAATCACACTGTCAGTGTCAGTTTGTCATGCCTGAGAGCCTGTGTCGAGGCGTTTGCCATGTTGGAAACGATTCATCATTATTATGTCTGTCATGTGTGGGAGCCCGTCTCGAGGCTTTTGCATTGTTGCAAACAGTCACACAATCATTACGTAAGTTTGTCAGTATTATTTATAGTTCTGTTTTGTATTAAATCCTAAAATAATTGTAAACTTGATCTAAATGCAGTAATGTCCTCCATCTACCGAACTAATTGGGTAAATTGTAATGAACAAATTTTCTCCGTGTAGAATAGGAACAATGAGGAAAAGAAATTGAAATTCGGATCGAAGTTTAGCTTGCGAAACCACATGCGAGGAAAAGAGAGATTTGCTAATGTGCGAAGTCTTTTTTCCCATTTTGCCATACACCTCACCCCCAGCCCTACTTACAGGTGATGCACGAGACTCATGCTTGCCAGCACCGCGGCTGACACAGAGTGTACAGAGACATAGTGCCCCGCTCCCCAAACCCTACAATACGAACGACGCGACGCAACACTGGCATGAGCTAGCGTGGGCGTCAAGATATTATATAAGCAAGATAGTCAAAATATATTGAGATAAAGTAGGAAAACAAATAAGGATAGGAATAAAATAAAGAGCGAGAGCAAAATAAATACGAATTTACATTCAAAAAATAAAGATAAGGAATTAGAAAAAGAATTTAAAGGTCCATTAAAATGTGACAAAGAGAAAAAGGATTCTAAAATGACGAAAATTATCGATAAAACAGAGAAAAAAAATGATTCATTAGAAGAAAAATTATTTGCGATCAGAAAAAGTAATTGGTATAATTTAAAAAAATAATGCGGTAATAAATATCACCCTAAAGTTGAGAGCGTAGGAATGAAAAGGAGAAGAGTGCGGATAGGGAAAGGATAAGGGCAATGGAGTTGAGAATGGAGAGAAAAGAGAAGGCAGACAGAAGAAATAATATTATGATAAGAGGGTTGAAGCTAAAGAGCGGGGCCATTGACCAAGTCAGGGTACCCTGACCGGGCTGACCAAAAACCTAGTTTTTCATCAGGTACCTGTGAGCTTGGCCAGACTAACCCTTCCCTCAGGGGTACTTTGCTGGAAAATGGGGGAAAAATCTATTAATTCCGCAATAAGCGATTTTAAAGTAATTTTTTTTTAATCTGCGTATTTTTCCGATTACAACGACATGTCATTTTTCTATAAAGGTTGAAAATTTTAGAAGTATTAAGTATTACATTAAATATTGTGCTAAAGTTTCTTGATATTAAACACCTTAAAATTTTCAACTTTTCTAGGCAAGTAATATATCATTAGAATCGGAAAAATTCGTAGATGCTGATTATGCTATTTTCAAATCGCTAGTTGAAAAATTACAAGTTTTTAAATTTCCTTCCTTTGGCCTGCCTGTTGACAAAAGACCCCTGCTGGCGTAAGCTCATCCTTACTGAAGTATGTGAACAGAACGAAAAGTAGTAGAAAAAATTAAGCCGGGACGGGCCTGACCATACCTGAAAAGTGAGAAAAAAGTTCGCCGACATGTCATTTTTTAGATGACAGTTGCTCCCAGTGGGACACTGCGGTGGTTTTTAACCTTTAGTTTTTAATTATATATAATTTCATACTTATTAACCAAATTTTCAGAAATTAAAGTGAAAATTAAAAAAAAGAAGTTTCAAGTAAAAATTATTTAAATGCCTGAATGAAAAGTATAGCTTAAGGGAATTTATCAGCATTAAATTGTTATTCTTTTTGAATTCGAGGGAAAACTCGATTGATTTTAATGGTTTGAAGGAAGTTTCAAAGATTTTTTTTCCTCTTGTAAAAATCACGGCATTTTTAGGACTTTTTAACATGTTCCGGGGATTAATTTAATGTTTTTCACTGAATTTTATAATAATGTTCGGATATTTTCCTAATTATTCATAATGATTTAAATTTGAAATTGTTATTCTTTTCGAAGTCGAAGGAATACTCGATTGATTTTAATGGTTTGGAGGAAGTTTCGAAGATTGTTTTTCCTCTTGTAAAAATCATGGCATTTTTAGGACTTTTTAACACTTTCCAGGGATTAATTTAATGGTTTTCACTGAATTTTGATGTAAGCCTGGTTCTGTGATGAGGTTGTGGTGCCCCGGCTTAATCACAGGAATGGAGTCGAGATGTGGGGAGAGTCCCCGTTGGACCTGACCGGGCGCTGGTCGGGCGCTAGATAGGCAACTTTCTGAAGTGGCTCGGCTGGAGACTAATGAGGCTTGGCTGCGGCCCGTGCGTCTGGGACTGGCAGTTGTGCTCGGATGGGCAGCGAGCGGTTGTTCTTTTTCAGGAACGCGTCGAGCTGGCCCATGGACTTAACCTCTCTCCGGCGACTGCTGGGTAGCGTCTGGTGGAGGGTCACCGCCCCTTGAGAGGAGAGGAGGTAATAGTAGGCCTGTAGGCCGTCCATCAACGGCCGTTCGGATGAATGGAGGCGCTGGCCGGGCGCTGGACCGGCAGGCTAGTTTGAACGGTCCAGCCGGCAGTGGTCAACTGCACCTCTTGCCGTTAGCGACGGCCGAAGAATGGCGGGCGCTAGGCGGGTGCAGGACGGACGTTTTGAGGGAGGAGAAAAAAGGAAGTCCTCCTCGTATACTGCGAAGAGGTCGTCAGTGGGAGTGGGAGGAGGCTTGGGAACGGGAGTGACCGGGATGGTGTGGAGGAACCATCGGCCAGGAGTGGGAGGAGGAGCAGTGGGAGTGCGAGGGAGCGCGTAGTTTGGTTCCTCGACCGGTATGGGCCGGTGAGACTCAGGAAGGACCTGGGGTACGGTTCCGGAGGCTGACGCGGCGACAGGCCGGGCGGCGAACGGCTCCAGGTCGTCGTACCGTCCTGAGAAGTCAAGGCGGCCCGACGAGAGGGAGACAGACGACACGGAAGGAGGAGGGATTCTCAAAATGAAATGTCGGAAAATAATTGCACGAAAATTTTGCACTGACAGGTCAACTAAACCCGCCGTTCACAATCCAATGTGTCGATTATGACTCGACAATTAGGAACACGCTCCCACTCCCATCAACAATAGAACTCGGCTCGATTCCTATGGACTCTTAGCAACTCTTACACCTCGGCTAACTCTTTTAAATCCTGTGGCCTCTCTCATTTTGAAGTCGCGATAGAGTAACTCTAGGAGTATTTAGATCGCTCGAGTCTCAACTCAAAAGTGAACAGCCCTTTGGTTTCCGACATAAAGGGACACTCAATTAGCACTAAAGTTACTGAAAAACATTATAATTACCCTGTTTTATTGAATGACCAAATACGTATTTATAAGTCCGGATAATTGAACATTGAAAATTTCGAGTGTGCTTATGTGCTAGTGACGTATCTTTTTTATAGACTGTTCGCAAAGGAGATTTAGGATTAGTTTTCGGTAAAATTGTTAATACACTCAATTCCCAAGATGAGCACGGTTTCGGGCATGGCTTGCATTGGCCTTCACTATATCTCGGGGGAATCCAAACGTAAATAGGCAGGGCCTCAAGAATTCTTTCGGTTGGATTTGGGCGCATGACGTAACCTGATGCAACTAACGTACTGAGAGTGCGGCCCTCGAGCTGTTTATCACGCTTGATTGCGTAGTGACTCCCGCGCTTCCCGCATCACCAAATTCCGAGGCCTCAAGTTCTGTATCTCTGTGTACTATATTATAACTCTGCATGTCGAAATTTCAAGTGACTTTTATGAAGGGTGTAGACAATTCAAGTCATAGGTTATGAAATTTTCGATTATATTCACAGTTTTGTTGCAAATTTTACTGGATTTCAGCTCATTTATTTTATGCTTTTGGACAAACAAGCGTAAGGGGCCGTCCATATATTACGTAATCATGATAGGGAGGTGGGGGGTCATGTGTATGATTACGAATGATTACATGGGCGGAGGGGGTATTGTTTGAGTGATTACGTAATCATATGTTTAAGTTCCTATTTTGATAAATCTCTTCTTTCTTTAACCTTTTCTAAATATTGCGCGCGCATGGATCCCCCCCCCCCGCTGAAACTCTGATAGAGTGCGTAAAAGTATGAGCATTAAAAACGCCTCTAGAGGTGCTTTTCTTTTGAATACATCGTTTTTTGCGTTTTCCAAATCTGTTCCCAATTGAAGTTACGAAAAAATGTCTTCAAGGAAAGATTTGGTTCAAGAGTTGTGTAAAGTTTACAAAATCAGGTAGCCTTATGAGTCTTAAAGATGATTACGTAATCAGGGGGGGGATAAAATGATTATGGTTGATGACACCGGTGGGGGGGGGGTCAAAAATGGGTCAAAAATTGATTACGTAATATAAGTGGACAAATTGTTTTGAAAAATCATATAAAGATGAAATTATAAGTAGAAAGTAGTTCTTTATGTATCATAAACAATTTGTGTAATAAAACAAAAAAATTTGATACGTATTCTATGGCTAATATTGACAATTCTAAATAAAATTCACGAAAACGTTTTTTTTTCTTATGGGAAATACGTGTTAAATTTCATAGGGTTCCCGGATCCTCCTAATATCAATTTAAAAAAACGCATTTATTTTTGTTTGGATTGGAACAAATTTTTGGGCGATATGCTACATTTCAGACAATGTTATTTTAGATTTTGATACAGGTATTTGAAACATAATGACAACCATTGGTATTTCTTAATTCCCGATAGTTTGGCCTAATGATCTCATTGTAATATAAATAAAAGAATCGTATAATTTCCAGTTTGAACATTTAAAAAAAAACGAATTCCCAATCAGTTGAATTCCACCAAACAAGTTGAATTTGTCTACAAATAGCTAAATCCTCAAACAAAAAGATGAATTTTCAACAAAGCAGCTTAATTATAATACCAAAAATATGAATTGTCCCCAATACAGTTGAATTTTTAGCTCGAAAATATTATTTTTCAAAAGAGGTCATTTTCTACTGAGTAGTTGAATTTGCATAAAAAGAGTTTGATTCTCAACTAAATATTTTAATTTTAAACGAGTAGATAACTAATCACGAGAGAGCAAAACAGCATGCCAAGGGCTATATATTCGTATTTCCAAAATTGCTGTGGATTAGAATGAAAGTCCGGATCAGCAGACTGTTTACCGCAGCGTGTTACGCCTTAGTTGTTTAGAAAAGGGCTTGTTTATCACTCAAGAATGATGCAGACGCGAATCAAAATAGAGAATTTTCAGAATCCAGAAAAGCGAATAGGACTTACAGAAAAGATAAAAGAACGCCTGGATAGAGCAACTTAAAAAATGCTAATACACAATAAAGATATAAAGGGCACATGTATGAAAGGAAGATCAGATTGATGACTGATTGTATTTATGTTATAATGGTTATGTCGATTTTTCAACAATGTTTTAACCTAGAGTCTCAAGTTCCATCAAAACATTTTCAGCATAATCAACTGTAAGAAGAATCACTAGGGATGCTTGGTAGAATGATGAATGAATCCGCTTAGCTGTTAACAAAAAGAAAAAAGCTTATCTAAGAAAGTTCAATATCATTGCTTTTGAAGGAAGCGAGGATAGATTTAAAGTGGAAGAAGAGAAGAAAATGAAAAATCCTTTCAAAGAAAATAAGAAATTATTATATTGGCAATTGCGAAAACAGAACAAAAAAGAAAGTAGCAGTATAGAGTTAGTCAGTAACAGAAATAGCAAGCGTATATGATGTGGACGAAGTAACATACAGTATTAGGTCATCATCAATATGTCTGTCATGCCTAAGAGCCCGTCTCGAGGCGTTTGCAATGTTGCAAACAATCACACTGTCAGTGCGTATGTTTGTCATGCCTGACAACCTGTCTCGAAGCGTTTGCAATGCTGCAAACAATCCATCAGCAGTATGGCTGTCATGCCTGAGAGGATTTCTTGAAACGTTTGTAATGTTGAGAATAGTCACACAGTCATTGAGTCTGTTTTTCATGCCTGAGAGCCTGTCTCGAGGCGTTCGCAATCCATCTGCAGTATAGTTGTCATGCTCGAGTGCCTGTCTTGAGACGTTTGTAATGTTGAGAACAGTTACACAGTCAGTGAGTCAGTTTGTCATGCCTGAGAGCCGGTCTCGAGGCGTTTGTCATGTTGCAAACAATTCATCGTCAATATTCCAATCACGGCTGAGAGCCCGTCTCGAGGTGTTTGCAATGTTGCTAACAATCACACAGTCATTGAGTCAGTTTCTTCTGCCTGAGAGCCGGTCTCAAGACTTTCGCAATGTTGCAAACAAGCCATAAGCAGTATGGTTGTCATGCCTGAAAGCCTGTTTCGAGACGTATGGAATGTTGAGAATAATCACACGTTCATCAAGTCAGATTGTCCTGCCTGGAAGCCTGTCTCGAGGCATTCGCAATGTTTCGAACAATCCATCAGCAGTACGGTTGTCATGCCGGAGAAACTTTCTCGAGACGTTTGCAAAGTTGCGAACAATCACACACACAGTGAGTCAGTTTTGTCATGCCTGAGATCCTGACTCGAGGCGTTCGCAACGTTGCAAACAATCCATCAGCAGTATGTTTGTAATGCCTGAGAGACTTTCTCGAGACACATTCAATGATGCAAACAATCACACGGAGACGTAATGTCAGGATTGATAATGTCAGATAATGTCAGGACGTAAGTTTGTCCTGACAGAGAGCTTGTTTCGAGGCGTTCTCATTCTTGCAAATAATCCATCAGCAGTATGGTTGTCATGTCTGTGAGCCCGTCTCGAGGCGTTTGCAATGTTGCAAACTATCGCACAGTCAGTACGTAAGTTCCTCATTGCTTGAGAGCCTGTCTCGAGGTGTTTGCAATGTTGCCAATAATCCATCAGCAGTATGGTTGTCATGCGTTTTCCATGTTGCAAACAATTCATCGTGAATATGTCAGTCATGGCCGAGAGCCCGTCTCCAGGCGTTTGCAATGTTGCTAACAATCACACAGCCATTGAGTCAGTTTTGTCTTGCCTCAAAGCATGTCTCGAGGCGTTCCCAATGTTGCAAACAAGCCATAAGCTGTATGGTTGTCATGCCTGAAAGCCTGTCTCGAGACGTATGCAATGTTGAGAGCAATCACACGATCAGTGAGTCAGTTTTGTCATGCCTGAGATCCTGCTGTCTTGCTCGAAGAATCATCGTTTTTGCTTCAATTCCGTAGGCCCATGTATTGTGTTTTTTCGAAAAATCATTCCCCTGCGCTGATGTTAATTCTTCCGCTTTTCTGTACAAACAGATTCCTCACTAACACATTTCTTGTCACTTACGTTTTCACAGTCATCATTCTCAAATCATCACAGTCCTCGGACATTTTTGACACATCACTATTATAGTCAGAGTCTGATAAGGAACGATCCCTTTTCATTTCTTCATTGGAAATAGAAACTATTAGTTGAAAGTGCCCATCTCAATTCCGTGCCCTATTGTGACCAGTAAATAAAATACAATATGTAGGGTAATTTTCATTTACTTGAAATTCATAAACGAAAAAGTTTTCAGTTTCGTCCAACTGACGTATTACCGTTAAGTTAATGTTGTACACTTTGGTGGCAGCTTGACATTCTAGAAAAGATCCAAAAACTCCTTCTTGTGCCATGAGATTTTTGTACTGATCGCGGGTCGCACAGGCCAAATTGTGTTTAGCTTTCAGGCAATAATCAGCCCAGTTATTGTAGACATGACTTACAATTTTTCGCCAAACAGCATAATTACTTCGAATATTTTTTATGAGAGCAATCACGCTGAATAACCAATCTCCAGATCCACCGGTATCTTAAACACTATATTTTGCACCATTCGCTGCAACTACTTTCGACATTTTAACTTGAGAGAGAGATCGATCGATTCCTGAACACTTTTCATGAAACACTGACTTTTTCTGGAAACTGAAGTCCCAAAATTCGTTTTCTGAGTGGAAACAGGGGAAATGAACCAATAGGAAAAGATGCCGTAAATCTCTAAAAGTTCTGAAGAAATTGAAAAATTTCTACGGTCACAGAAGTAATATTTCAAATCATAAAAACCGTAATAAATTACATACTTTCAAATTAACCTATAATTCAATATAGTCTGGAATTGTAAAAACATAAATCTTACCTAGACCAGGGACCGATCTAGCGGAAGATGAGTCCAGATATAGACCGGGCTTTAAGCATAATGAGGTCTTATTCAGGTGATAAATTTTGGTCAGGTATATTGTACTATGTGGGCCAAATTTGTACCTGTGAAAATTCGACTTTGGATTTTTCATGATGAAACCCACCCAATTTTTTTGTTTTCTATATCATCCTCTATATTTATCAAATCTGCCAATATTAACCCCTATGTCTTTTGAAATTAACATGGGGTTTGAAATATGAAAAGTTCGGATTTCGAACAAATGGAAGAAAGGAGTACTTTTTATTAATTTGTTGGAAATTAAAGTTCGGTCACCTCAAAAGGAGGCTTCAAGAAATAATTTTCACGCAAGAAATTTTTATGTTGACACCACCTACCCTCACCCCCTTGCATGAAAAATAGTTTTTATTTTTTAAGAACTATTCAATGACATAATAAAATGATAATAATTATTATTCATTACGAAGATACTACAAAAATAAAGTTTTGTCCCATGCATTTGTCCCTTGTTTTCCCCTCAGTAATTAAAGAAGTGAAGTTAGCTGGTGGTTGAAGTGAAAATACCTAATATGCATGGTTTTCTACATTTCATTTACCATGTATTATACGTAGGAAACTCTAAATTAGGTATTTCTGGAGAGTGTGGGGAAACTCCAAGATGTCCTCACGCCGAGGGCCAAAGTAAAGAGTGGTCCAAATTTATACCCGTAAAATTCGGTATTGGTAGTCGACCCCCCCCCCCCCCCCCCCCCCCCGCAAATTTGTTGATTTTAGATGGGAAAAGCTCGGCTTTCGAAAAAAATTTGAAATAAGAAATACTTGTCATTAACTTTTTGTATATTAAAATTTGTTTACCTCTTAAGGAATGTTCAAGGAATAATTTCCACCCAGTAACTTAATTTTATCCCCACCAATCCCCTTGTATTGTGCCCGAAAAATGCCTAAAAAATGCAAAATAGCAGTTTTATGTAAAAACCATGATGAAGACGGTGTCTTTTGGAACTTTCTTAGCATGAAATATTTTTATTCAATAAGCGACAAGTTTCAAATTATTTTACAACTTACTTTAAATTGTTTCAACAATTATTATTCGTTTAAACCTACTTTTTCGCCTTTTAATCGTGAAAAGTATTTATTTTAGAAATAAATAATACAGTTGATGAATTTCAAGAATAATATACTTTTCTTAAGATATTTGGTAATTGTTTAAACAATTTTACTCGTTTAAACAATTTTTCCCCCGTTTTTTTTTTATTATACCATTAAGCCATTTCCCTTTCGGGGTATCCGTGAATTGCTCGGTTGGAAAGTAGTCGTGTGTGGATGGGTACATAGGCATAGGGTAGATAGGTACATAGGTGTAAGGTGAAATTAATGACACAATTAAAGAATTTTGAGAGCAATGTATTTTTTAAACGATATTTGGCAATTATTAAAACAATTTTCATTTGTTTAAACAATTTTTTTCCCCTTGTAGATTTTCAGGGTGGCCACTCACCCGGGATAAAAACATCACACCGGGAGATTTCGCGTATTTCATAATTAGCGCGTTTTGTAAGTTTTGAGTAAAAATTACTTTTTTTCTGAGAGAGAGAAATCACATTTTTTAGTAAAAAAATCTATGCAGTCTTTTTGAATGTCACTTGATACTGGATTATATTATACTTATCAATAATATATTTATCGTCTTTAAAATTTCTATAATTTGAATTTAAAATTATGGTTTTGAATGCGCAATTCTAAAAGTTTAATCTTTAAGTCCTTGAAACTAAAGTTTTTTCTTAAACATTATAATAAAAATATACAAGAAATTATAAAAATCATAATTTCTAATATTCAGTATATTGTATTGGTCGTTAAACAGCTGAAAAGATTATCAGTATTAAAGCTATTAACTTTGCTGTCTATTTAGTCAATTATTTATTTAAAAATTAAATTAAAAGATGGAGATGTAAATTAAATATGGAGTAAAGGCAGTATGAGGGTATATAGGAGTAATAAATGCCAGGTTAATTTATTTATATAAATATAATTATTCGAATTATATACAAATATACTACGATAAAAGTATATCGAAGGATACACTTTTTTCATTCGTAAATAAATAGTCAAACAGGCACTTATTTGCGCTTACACCAACTGGGAAAATGTCCGATACCCCATCGATTATAGATAATTTTGGCTTTTTGAAATCTTCGGCACCAATAGTAGCATTTTCCTCATTCGCATCATTTTCGAATATTTTTTAAATATCTGAATGTTTTTGTTTACCTAATATTTTATTATTAGAAATTCAAGAATCCTTGGTAAAAAAATCGCGCTTTATTAGAGGATGAGGTTTTTCTTTAGCAGCCTTCGAACAGTGCTCAGGGCAGTTTGGAAATTGAGATGGCAAAAAACCACGTTTTAATTTAGGTTTCTTGTACCATTCTGACTGCAAGAAAATCATTATTTTACAATTATACTTTACTTTAAGACTTAAATTTATCAATAAATGTATGTGATTGTACATAAATGTCGAAACACAGCGATAATTCAAAACTGTCATTCATGTTATATTTACATTTTTCGTAAAGATAGTAACGGTCATAAAATATTTTTAAATTTTCAAAAACTTTTAAAACTATAATTTTACTCACTATTACGATAATCTTAAAGTTCGGCAACAAGAGCAATATATCAAAATTTAAAAATCAGTGTACTCATAAAACCGTCGGAGCTAAAACTTCCTTTTTCCAAATTATCTGATTCTTTAAAAAGTGATCCGCGGTTACTGAAAAGTTACTTATTTTATGAAAAGGTTACTTTTGGTTACATTTTTTCCCCGAAACAACGAGCCGGGAAAATTAGAGAATAACAATAAAATAGTAATTAGTTCGTATGTTGTTGAAATAACGAACTATGTATTATATTTTCCGATGAGAATTTATCTTCTTTAGTTGAAATTCGGTTGAAAGTTGAACAATTTTTGTTAAAACTATACTTTCTTGTTGAAGATTCCCCACTTGAAAAAGTGGACGAACAAATGGACGTAAAAAAGTACGTTTAAAAGGACGTTCGAAAGTACTTATGAAAGGACGTACTAAAGGACGTACAAAAAGACGTACCAAAGGACGTCCCGAATTGGGATACAAAATGACGTACTTTGGTACGTCCTTTTATACGTCCTTCATTACGGAAATAGTTTGAAAAGGATGAAGGGGCGTGGGAAAATATGATACAGCGTGGAAAAATAGGAAAGAGCCTGGGAAAATGTGAAATAACTTGGGAAAGTATGACGAGGCGTGGGAAAATATGATATAGCGCGGGAAAATAGGAAGAGGCGTCGGAAAATATGAAAATAGCATGGTTAAATATGAAAAGGCGTGGGGAAAAAACGAAGGGGCGTGGGAAAATATGAAATAGCTTGAAAAGGGTCAAGTGTCGTGGGAAAATATTATATCGCGTGGGAAAATAGGAAGAGCGTGATAAAATATGATATAGCTCGGGCAAGTATAAAGGGGCATCGGAAAATTTGATATTGCGTGGGAAAATAGGAAGGGGCGTGGGAAAATATTGAAAAGCGTGGGAAAAAGTAACGTCATGGGAAAATATGAAAAAGCGTAGGGAAAAAAGGAAGGAGGCCTGGGAAAATATTAAATAGCGTGGAAAAACTATAAAGGGGCGTTAGAAAAATATGAAATAGCACGGGAAAATGGGAAGGGGCGTCCGAAAATATGAAAAAAGCATGGAAAAATATGAAATGGCGTGGGAAAAAACGAAGGGGCGTGAGAAAATATGAAATAGCTTGAAAAGGATCAGCTGGCGTGGGAAAGTATGATATAGCGTCGAAAAATAGGAAGGGGCGTGGGAAAATATGAAACAGCATGGGAAAATAAGAAGAGGTGTGGGAATATATGAAAAAGCGTGGGAAAAGTGAGGGGCATTGGAAAATATGAAAAGGTGTGGGAAAAAAGGAAGGAGGTGTGGGAAAATATGAAATAGCCTGGAAAAATATAAAGGGGCGTCAGAAAATATTGAATAGCATGGGAAAATAGGAAGGGGCGTCGGAAAATATGAAGAAAGCATGGGAAAAATATGTAAAGGCGTGGGAAAATATGAAATTGCTTGAAAAGTATGAAGGGGCTTGGAAAAATATAATATAGCGTGGGAAAATAGAAAGGGCGTGGTAAAATATGAAATAGCTTGGGAAAGTATGAAGGGGCGTGGGAAAATATTATATTGTGTGGGAAAATAGGAAGGTGCGTGGGAAAATATGAAAAATCATGGGAAAAGGTCAGTGTCATGAGAAAATATGAAATAGAGTGGCAAAATATGAAAAGGCGTGGGAAAATAGGAAATAGCATGGAAAATATAAAGGGGCGTTAGAAAATATTTAATAGCATAGGAAAATAGAATGGGGCGTCGGAAATAATGAAGAAAGCATGGGAAAATATGTAAAGGCGTGGGAACAAGTAAGGGGCATGGGAAAATATGAAACAGCGTAGAAAAGAAGGAAGGAGGCGTGGGATGATACGTGATAGCGTGGAAAAATATAAAGGGGCGTTAGAAAATATGAAATAGTATGGGGCCTTTGAGAATCGCGATTGTAGAAATTTTTCATGATTTTCATGTTCTTCGTCGGTACAAAGGTGAAAATGATTTTTTTTTGTTGAAAAATTGCTTCAGCCACTCAAATAATTGCTTCGGAGATGTGATTAATAAATTCGTGTCTTTTTTCAAACTTGTATAATACGTGTGTCGCCTGACAGTGCCCCCTATTCCGTCACAAGCACCTTTGCCGCGAGAAGTTAAAAAGAAGTTATGATTAGTTTAGAGAAACTGCGGTCCAAAGAAAAAAGATAAAAGCATATTGTCGACAATTTGTGCAAAACAATAAAAAAGATAAAATCTAACATGATTGATTTGTAAAAAAATCTTAATACTAGAATGGAATAACGCATACTTGGGAAAAACCTAGAAACATCCGGGAATTTTTTTTAAAGTCAGGGATAAAATTGAATAACAATGATTCATTTGTGAAAGTAGCTTTATGTTACTATATTTTATTGTTTTGTTGCAAATCAGTTATTATTTTTTGTTGTAAATTAATTTTTTTTCACTGAAAATTTAATTATTATATTTTTGGTTGAGAATGTATCGTTTTTAGTTGAAAATTCAAGTATCAAGTTGAAAATTTAACTTTTGTGGAAAGTTTTTTTTTTGTTCAATTCAACTGTGTTTGGTTGGAAATAAAAAAAATTTGTTTGAAATATCAACTACTACATTTTTCGTTCAGAATTCATCTTTTTTGGAATGAAAATTTAATCACTTGCTTGAAATTTAAACTGTTTTATAAAAAATTAATTTTTTTGTTTGAAGATTCATAATTTTAATTGAAATTTCATCTCTTTACTTGCAAAATGAGCTATTTTGTTGAAAACTCGTTTGTTCTGTGGTTGAAAATACATTTTGTTTATACTGAAAATTTAATTATTTCAGTTGAATATTCCATCATTTAAGTTAAAACTTCATCTCTTTGGTTGGACATTAATGTTTTAACTACAAATTTAACTATTCAATTTTTGTTTCAAAAATTATTTTTTTGTTAGTAGAAAATTTGTATTTTTTGGTATAAATTAATCTTTTTAGTAGAAAATTCATCTTTTTTATTTAAAATTCAACTATTCCAATTGAATATTTTATCATTTTAGTTGAAAATTAATTTATCTGGTTAAACAATAATTTCTTACTAAAAATCTAACGATTTCAGTTCAAACTTTAACTAATTTTTTTTCAAAATTTTGTTTTGTTTGAAAATTAATTTTTTCAAACTGAAAATGTAACTTTTTCAGTTGAATCTTCACGATTACTTACACGTAACACTGCTCTTTTTCATCATTTTATTGAATGCACACATTTTTTTACGAACATTGTACGAATTTCTTCGTAATTCTTGAATAAACAATATTAAAATGATCGCATTCTCGGTTAAAGATTGATACAGATTCCTTTAAAAATTTGATTTGTACCATCTAGCATAATAATGCGTATATTTTTTGAAATAAATTTTCTTTTCTTAATCTCTCTAGTAGCTTAGTGGGAAAAGCACCTGAGCGGAAATCAGAAGTTCTGTGTTTTGAATCCCAGCTGAGGGAAAGGAGATCTTTTTTCAGAAAAAAAATTAATTGAAAATTATTTGTAATTTATAACTTTATCTAGTCTGGAAAAGTCGTTACAAATTTTCTGTAATTCTCGAATAATAATACAGCTTCAGTCAAAAATTTGATTTGTACCATCAAACATAATAATGCGTATATTTTCTGGGATAAATTTTCTTTTCTTAATCTCTCTAGTAGCTTAACGGGAAAAGCACCTGACCAGAATTCTATGGTTCAAATCCCAGCAGAGTGAATGAAGAAGATATTTTTCTTAGAAAACAAAATTAATTAAAAATGATTTTTAATTTATAACTATATCTTATCTGGAAAAGACGTTAAAAATGTTCTGTTATTCTCCAATGATGATACAGGTTCCTTTGAGAATTAGATTTGTACCATCTAGCATAATAATGCGTATATTTTCTAAAATAAATTTTCTTCTCTCGATCTCTCTAGTAGCTCAGTGGGAAAAGCACCTGACCGGAGATCAGAAGTTCTGTGTTTCGAATCCCAGCTGAGTGAAAGGAGATATTTTTTTTTTAGAAAAAATTAATTAAAAATTAGTTTCAATTTATAGCTTCATCTAGTCTGGAAAAGACGTTAAAAATGTCCTGTCATTCTCTAATGATAATACAGATTCATTTAAAAATTTGATTCGTACCATCTAGCATAATAATGCGTATATTTTCTGGGATAAATTTTCTTTTCTTCATCTCTCTAGTAGCTTAATAGGAAAAGCACCTGACCGGAATTCTATAGTTCGAATCCCAACAGAGTGAAAGAAGATATTTTTTTTTAGAAAACAAAATTAATTAAAAATGATTTTTAATTTATAACTATATCTGATCTGGAAAAGACGTTAAAAATTTTCTGTTATTCTCCAATGATGATACAGGTTCCTTTGAGAATTAGATTTGTACCATCTAGCATAATAATGCTTATATTTTCTAAAATAAATTTTCTTCTCTCGATCTCTCTAGTAGCTCAGTGGGAAAAGCACCTGGCCGGAAATCAGAAGTTCTGTGTTTCGAATCCCAGCTGAGTGAAAGGAGATCTTTTTTTTCAGAAAAAAAATTAATTAAAAACTATTTTCAATTTATAGCTTCATCTAGTCTGGAAAAGACGTTAAAAATGTTCTGTCATTCTCTAATGATAATACAGATTCATTTAAAAATTTGATTCGTACCATCTAGCATAATAATGCGTATATTTTGTCATCCTCCAAGGCAAGCTTCAAGGAGCACCTTCAGAAACCCTTTGCGCAATTTGACGCTCAAACCTCTCTGAGCGGGGATCATGAATGAATGGAGAAGAGCAACCAACTGCCGTGAACGTACGTCTCTGAAGGTTCCCCAAATAGCTAGTGAGAACTCAGAACCCGAATTAATACAACTCACAAATCGAACAACAAACCAAATCGAACAGCTACCTTCTTTTCCCAAAAAGGATTCCGGTATGGTGAGACGAAGCACTTTTCGATTTAAGGATCCTCCCAGAGAAAAGTAACCCATCCCAGGGTCCCATATGGACACAAGCCTCAAGGAAGTAGGAACTTCCTTCAATAGATGACCGGGGTTGAACTCACTAAAATTGCAGACAGGAAAGACATTCAAACCCTCACAGAGAAACTTCTTCCCATTTTACTCTTCCTTAATTGTTGTGAATATACCATACATCGATGATTCCCCAAATACCGAGACACCCGTCCAAAATCTCATTGATGTAAGGTCAAAATTGCCTGACTCAATCGAAAGCGGACCCAACATTCAACACCAATGGACTGAACCTCTGACGTACAGGCGGAATAATTACGCTTACTTTATTTCAGAGGATTGTAAACCAACGAATCCTGCTGCGAAACTCTTCATCGCTTCCGAGCGTCTTCATATTCAAGAAATTTAGGAATGCAAGCAGGTTACTCCCCACGGTCGACATTACACCTACTCTGTCACGTATAAAAGGCGACACGTAGACAACATAGACTGGAAGGACGTAACCATAGGGCTAACCCACCTTCGTACCGCTTTAGAACTGGACAACCAAACATCTTGTCGAATGGCCAACTCCGGAGACGCCCTAGGGTCGTTGCCGCAGAAGAAAATGGCGGAATTACTAGCGGCCGTTTTTCAGAATAGTGGTATTGCTATTACTCTCTGTCACGGGAAGGTAGAAGTGCCTCCCCTCGAATTAAGGCCCAAAATAATAACTGAATACCACGGTAGTTTAATTAGTGGTCACAAGGGTGTGACCGAAACACACCGTCGCATTAGGGAAAGGTACTCTTGCCCACTACACTGAATGGGAACCGTCACATCCTGACAATGCAGGACAATTTCAGTACATACTGCATAGCTGTCCCCATACCTGATCGCAAGACAACCGCTATAGCTCATGCAGTGGCCACTTCCATGTTTTCGCAGTAAAATGCCCCTCGAAGTATCCTGACCGATAGAGGAGGAAGCTTCGTGAGCAAGCTCATGAAACATCTTGAGACGATGTTTCAGGTAAAATAACTCACTTCCTCCTGATAACGACCTCAAACCAACGGGGCCCTTGAAATAAGTCACATAGTCCTGACGGATTATATTAAGCATTAGGCTGACGATTATATTGAAAATTTCACTATTTTGTCAAAACTTAATCTACTTTCTTTAAAAAAGTGAACCATTTTTTTTTAAATATTCTTTTTGTTCGACAAGTCAACTCTTTCGTCGAGCATAAATTCATTTCTTTTCTTTAACACTAATCTACTTTGTAGAAAATTTTACAAATTGGTTAAAAAGTCATTTTATTTATGAAGATTCTTCACTCTACTTAAAAATTCATCTGTTTGCTTCAAAATTTTACTATTTTGTTGGAAAATCATTGCTTTGATTTGGAAATTTATTTTTTCTCACTGAAAAGTTGACTCTCCCACTGAAAGATTTGCAAATGTACTTGGAAAATCATCTCATTGGCTGTAAATTTGAGTATCATGCTAAACATTCTGTGTTTAACTCTCCTCAAGATCAGAAAATGTGTACTGATGAAAAAAAAAGTACCCGGGATTGCATCTTTGAATGATCTAAACCTAGAGATTGTCGGAAGGTTTTACTCCCGATGAGAACTTTACCGAAGATACTTTCCAACGATCCCAAAGGGAGTGGACTGCAATATATGCAATATAATTCCCAACTCTGGATTTCTGATTTTGAAATCTGAATAAAAGCTACTTCATAGTAATTTAGCAATTTCCTACTACTGCGAAATTATATTGTACGCATGTTCAAAAAATAACTAAATATTATTATTTATTAATGAGACATTAATACAGTAATTTATCAATTAATATAGAATATATTAATAAATTGGCGAATTTATGAATAATTAATATTTGATTACAATTACAATTGAATATAAATTTCTTCAAATTGATATAAATATTGAATAATATAAAATGAGTAACATTCAGAAATGTAAATAGAATTAATTAAAACCTAAATATTGCCCTATACTGATGAGTGGCAATCATAAGCATTAATTATTAAGGCATATCATTCTAAAAACAAACAAATCCTTCAATACACTTTATCAGGGTCCCAAAATGAAGATCAAGTTCGTTAAGCAGATATTTAAAAGGTCTCGCAAATTGTCCTAATAATGGCATTTTCCATTTTGATGACAATTACAAATGCTATATGCCTTTCAACATTTTTAAAATTGTTTGAAAATATTTACAAATGTTACTGTAATTCATTAAGAAATTTTGATCACAATTTTGACTGCATTCAGAATATATTTCAAGACGTGTAATGTAATCTTTCACATTTGTTATCTACTTTTTTGGGAGGGTTCACATATTACGTAACATTATTTTCGAACTTTTTAACCCCCCCCCCCATACTTCCCCTACGTAGACCGTCGCATTTTATATTTCAAGGCGTGTAATGTAATCTTTCACATTTGTTATCTACTTTTTTGGGAGGGTTCACATATTACGTAACATTATTTTCGAACTCATCTTGCGTGTGCTTCGGTCAAGTTGCTTCAACTCATCGACGTTCCATTTTACTGCACCAAACGTGTAGAGCAGTACAGGAACGGCCAGCATATTTCAGTCAGATTTGAGCGACTTATCTAAGTCCTAATATTCAACGAAACTCCTTTTTTGTAAGCGCCAGGTGCCTACTATAAATAACTTTTCTTCCTAGTAGCTATGACTATGAAAAATTTTCTTTTACCGTAATCTGAGAATAGGGTGATCTAAAAAAAAAGGTTTTTTGTTTAAAGAATCATTTTCACGCAATAACCTTTTATGCAAACTCTCCCCAAACTCATTGAAAATATAAACAATTTAAAAATCAATTAATATAAGAAATTTGATTTTACATATTAAACACTTTTGAAATAGTGATTAGTAATTAACAATTTTGAATTGGACGCGTTTGATACTTTTAGATTAGGTAACATTTTTGGAAAAGCAGAATCTTTCGAATGGAATGAAAACGAGTTGAAATTGTATCTTTTCTAAATAAAAATGTTTAAAATTGAATAATTTGAAATTAACAGGGTTTGAAATTGTACAGATTGAAATCAGAAGCATTCGAAATTTGAAAATATCACACAATGTTTTGAAAATTAGCCAAATTCATTAGTAGCTTCTGTTCCTGAAAAATATACCGGGTGTCACAAAAGTCCCGGGACGGCTGAATATTTTCTCAGGCAAGATATTTTTCAGGAAGCTCAAAGTCATTCTTGAAGTAACTTTTCACGAGTTCAGTGGTGACCTTTAATTTTATCTTGATGATGACCTTCAAGGTTTTTTCATGGTCAACTATTTTTTAATATGGAAACTCCTTTATTTACAGCGGCAATCGATAGAGTGGAAAATTTTACGTTCAAATATGTACCTAGGTCATGCATAGGTACATTGTGCCCTTGACAGGGGGTTTCCAAAGAGAAAATTATTGACCTTGAAATGACCTTGAAGTTCATCGTCAACGTCATGCTTTTTAAAAGCTAGTAACTTTGCTTGTTGAAAAAAAATTGCAAAACTAATATTCCCAGAGGTATGCAGACCCTGTTTAAGTTTAAATGACCTTAGAGTGACCTTCAAGGTTGCCGGAATATATGCATAGTCCAAAACGACGGGCAAAAATAAACATGGATAGCGGCACGATTACCCTTTTGACCCCAGATGAAATTAGGGTAACTCCAGTAGGTCCAAATCGCCTGATCAAATTTTATTATGTAGCGGAATTTGTAACTCAAAATACTACACACCATTAAACAGAATGAATTGAGAACCATTTCTGCTTATTTAATACTGTTGGGCAGTTACATTGAAACTTCAAACTTGTCCAATAAATCATTGACAATATCAAACATGTTTTATGTTTGAGTAAGACAAAAGACGAATTTAAACAAAAAGACATACATTTTTAAAGAAATATTTACATTTTTCTACTAATTCGTTGAATTTTTGAGCCAAAAATACGAAAATTCGACAAATATTTGAATTTTGATACCAAAATTATGAATTTTCAAAAAAATAGTTGAATTTTCAACTGAAAAAAAAATTTAGTCAAGAAAGAAAAAAAATTTCGATCAAATTAACTGAGAAGTATGACTTTTTAACAAAATTGTTGAATTTTTAGCAAAATAATTAAATTTGTAACCAAAGAATAAAATTTTTAACAGCAAAAAAATGAATGGAAAACCGACGATAAATAATTAGGAACTTTTATCATTTATAGAATAAAGAATAAAATGTAAATAAAAGTTGAAGTTTATTTTCAATACTTTTAAAACATTTGGTCAAAAACCTGTGAATTTTGCTCAAAGAATAAAGTTAATTTTTCATTCCACACTTTTTAAAATTCGGACTACACATAAGTTTAATACTTGAAAATTTTTATTTTAATCAATAATTTTATTTAGTTAATTATTATTCAATATATTTTTTTTCAAATTTGTGACACTATTTTTATTCCCTAAAGTAAGTCTGGGGCCTGAAATATTTATAAACTACTCCTCATGATAAAAAATTGCGTTTACTCTCAGTCATCAAATCCCACTGAAATACCTGATTTCACAATAAAAATTCTGAATTATTTATGTGTCTAATTGGAACGATATTTTCGCAAGGAATTTATGTTCTGTCTGTTGTAAAAGAATCATGAATTAAACATAGGTCACGCGAGCTCCCAAGATACTCGTAAAAATCCTCATATGGAACAATAAATGTTATTAATGCGACTAGATTCTCATTTACATTGTAATTTGCAATCTAATTTTAGCTTAAACTATGCAAAAATAATCCTTGTTTTTATTACTTTCTTCTAAAAAAAATTAAATTGTAATAATTATGTCAAATGGCGTTCGCACATGCAAAGGAAACATCTCTAAAGAATAATGACCAATAATCAGAGTGTTAGAATATCATATGCAAATAGCTTTTAGGAAAAATTAATTTTTAAAAAATCAGTAAAAGTAGGCACCTTGCGCCTGCAAAAAAGGGTTTCGTAGTCTACTAACGTAAATAAGTCGTTCGGACCTCCCCCTCACATACTTTCCCTCTCCTACTCCCCCCCCTCCACCCTACTTCACCGCCGAATACTTCAACCTTCGCTTCCCCTCCCTTCCTCATATACTTCCCCCTCTTCTCACTTCTCTCACATTCCCCTCACTTCCTTTACCCTTGTGAGTTGTGAGCTGTGAGTCATTGAGCTGCCAGTCGTTGAGTTTTGAGTTGTGAGTTATGAGTCGTGAGTTGAATTGTAAGTTCATCTCCCTGGATTTTACATGTATATCCTTGACGCATTTAAAAATTCTGCTGCCTTGACAGATACTGTGACGATAACAACTGCCCCGAAAGGGAATGTGTAGAATGATTCGCTCTAAGATTTGTTGAGGTAACGAAGCCAGTGAAGACGCACTGCCCTGCAGGTGGGCGTTAGGGTGTGAAGGTAATACCGTAGTGTGTCCGACGACGAGTTGACACGGTCCCCTTCAAAGTCGGAAAGTCTTCATACTTAGGCCTGGAGATGTATGAAGGTTATCATCCCTAAGACGGCGGACTCACCTGTGGTCGGACCTGGATCCCTAGCGTGCGGGTTCTTTTATCAAATATGAATTTTCGAAAACAAACGACCGAAAACAATCAAAATTTTGGCCGTAGCCACGAATGTAGCGAAAACGCTAACGCTTTCTGTTATGTTTGCAGTGAATATGTCACTCAGAAATGTGAAAGAAATATAACATATTCAATTAAACAACTGTATGAAAAGTATTTTCATAATAAAATCGAAAATCTAGAGAGTGATTGCGTACCACATGTTATATGTGGTCCTTGCTATCATATGCTACGCCGCAGTACAGCAAACGGAAAAAAAATTTGCATCACATACGCTTTGGAGACAACCTCAAGATGAAAAAGATTTTTATTTTTGTAAGACAAATATTGTCGGCTATAAAAGATCAGACGAATAAAAAATAAAGAATGCAAATGTTTCCAGTGTTACCAAACCGACTTATTCATGCAATGAACATATTGAAGGTATCAGAACTTCTGAAAATATTGAGGATATTGAAAAGCATGTCGTTTCTACACTCAACAAAATCGCAATGGAAACCTCTCTACAAAAAGAATACGCAAGCGTCAGTGGTGAAAGCAACCTTGATGATGATGTCAGTGAAGATGTCTTCAGTCCTTCAGGCCAACAAAAGAACCCGAGCTTTATACTCAAGTATCATTAAATTACATGACAAGAGACTTGGGATTACCTAAAGATGCCGCTGAACATTTAGCTTCTGATTTGAAAAACAGAAACCTAGTAACAAAATGAACTAAATCCACTGTTTATATTACCAGAGAAAAAGCGTTCTTAAAGTTATTTTTCTCGAGACACTGATTTGGTTTATTGTTCAGATGTTAACGAATTAATAATTTGACTGAAACCTAATATCTATAAAGATGAGAAGTGGAGGTTTTTCATTGACTCTTCTAAGCGTAGCCTCAAAGCAGTGTTGATCCACAATACAAAAAAATTTGCATCAATAAGAATAGCACATTCTACCATATTAAAGGAAAGCTACATCAATATGGAGAAACTTTCAATTGCGATTAAATATTCGGAGCATAACTGGAAACTCTGTGGAGACCTGAAATTCATAAGAATACTGTTGGGGCAACTTTTTAGTGCTCTAAAACATACTTCAGAACGAATCAAATCGGAGGCGGACACTTGGGTAACCTTCCTTGTGAGTAAACTTCTTATTTTCTTAAGGCGTGCACGGGGCATAACCTTAATGTGAAGTATTGTATAATTTGGAAGAATATAACAGTAACTTTTCTTACACACTTGCATATGTAATTGTTTATTGGAAACGAGATTTTTTATGTTTCCGATTTTATATTTTCTTGTACATTAACTTCATCATTCTTTTATTACTAAGAACATTTTTATATAATTCTATTTGTGGTAGTTATAGCCAGTTATTATTTTAGAAGTGTATAAATGATTTGTTTTTGATAAGTTTAACTCGTGTAAAACCTTTTATTTTAATAAAACTCTCCCGAATTGTATTTATTGTAGAGAATATTTTTTGCAACAAAATAAGCCGCGTTAATGACAAAGATTGAATCTAAAAACATACGTGTTATCTACAACGAATACATATCGCAAACACCAACTAAGCTTTTTCATATGTACGATGAGCAATTAAATATGCAACTAATAATGAAAATTAATACTTAACACAAAATTGATTTTCAAATAGTCTTTGTAACTCATTGTAGGATGCTTCGAAGCCAACATTAATTCTTGTAGTCGATTCGGCAAATAATTTTTGTTCTAAATCATTTTTAATGACATTTGAAGATAAAAAGTAAATTTCGGAGTTGGTAACTTTTATATTTTTTATATTTTTGAAAGTAAGTTCTATTTCATTCAGAAAAGGGAATATTAAATTAGTTTTTATAAAAGTACTTCAATTGAGAAATCCACTTTAAAAGCTAGAGATCACTTTTTTATGGTATCATTTGTTTCGTGTCCTGTTTTTTAATATAATAATTTCATGCTGTTATTTTCAATGCAAAACAAATGCATCTGGGATTCCACCAGTGGTGGTATCATTTTAGTAGCATTCGAGACTGTTTTTTCTGAGTCTTATTGTAATACCTGAAACTATCCCTGAAATAATCCTTTGTTTTTACAGTGACGCATTTACATTCAGAGATGAACTTAAATTAAGCCAAAATTTATACATGAATTCTAGTGAAGTTGATCTTAATTTAAGAAAGCTTATGATTAAATTCTGATAAGAAACTCTTATGAGAAACGATTTAAAAATGTTGACACTTTAAATCTGTACTGGAAAAATGTCTACAAAAGGGCATTCAAGGCGACGAGGATAGGGTTTTCCAGAATGATAAAGAAATAAATTATGAAACCCTAATGTGCGAAATAAAATATTCGAAAATCAATTCGAAATCAATTTTGTAGTAAGTACTTATTTTCATTATTAGTTGAATATTGAATTGTTCATTGTACATATAAAAGAGCTTCGTTGGTGTTTGCGATTTGTGTATAAGAGACAGCTACATGCATGAAACCTAGTTCCCCCAAAAAATGGAACATTTGCGAAACCTGGCAAAAAGTCTTCTTGGAAAATGCGTTTCTAAGATCTAAATAACAAGACACATTTTATAAGAATAAATTACTCTTTCTGGTTTCTCTCAGAATTTCTGTTACCAACAAATTCTAAAACCTAAATTGCAATGATGCCGCACCAAATATTGCATTATTTTTTCAAAATCATGAAGTGTCAATAATTTCTAACTTCGGTGACATTTTTTAATTTAAAAAATCGATAAGAGGTTCTCGTCAAAGTAAAACATTGTCTGCTGCGTTTCTCCATGGAAACACTATAAACTATTTTGTTAAAATTTCATCCTTTTTGATTAAACACTCTACAGTTTTGTTGAAAATTTGTCCTTTCGAGATGAAAATTCAAGTATCTTCGCAGAAAATTTACTTTTTGTTTGAAACTCATATTTTGATGTTAAAAAATCAAAGCAAAATCCCCCTTAGATACAAATTCGTTTTTCTTTTAAATTTGTATTTTTGATTCAAAAATTCATCTGGTTTAGTTGAAATCTCATATTTCTTGGTTAAAAATGCAACTATTTGGTTCAAAATTGATGTTCTTTGCTTGATGATTCAACTATTTAATTTTTAAATGTTGGTTGAACTACTTTCTTAAGAGATCATTTCAATGCCGAAGTTTTATATGTTGAATTGAAAATTCATGTCTTTAGATGAAAGTTTATTTTTTTATTGAAACTGATCTTTTTTAATAGGAAATTTAACTATATATAATAATATATAATATTTAACTATTTTGTTGAGCATTAATTTTTCTGTTGAAAATTCATATTTTTTGGGTTATTACTTCAATTTTCGTGCAGAAAATTCATTTCTGGCATGAAGTTTCAACTATTCAGGTGCAAATTTTTTCTTTCCGGACTGTAAACTCTTTATTTGTTGAAAATTCGTCTTTTCGGTATTATAATTCATGTTTTAATGTAATTTCATTTTTTTGGGTTGAAACATCAACTATTATACTTCTTTGTTGAGAATTCATAATTTTAGGTTGAAAATTCAACTGTTTTGTTAAAAATTTAGCTATTTTATAGAAAATTCAAAAGTTTTGCAAAAACTCATCTTTTATGATAGAACAGTAGTTTGTTAAATAAATGCATTTTTAATTTGTATCTGAAATATTCTTTCATTTCGTTTATAAAGGAACCTACGATAAAAATAATACGAGATGAAAATTCTGGTATTGGTATGATAATGGACAGATGAAATAATAAAAAAATGAGCTCGGTACTCTTGTATGTTATTATTAGTAATACAAAAACATTCATTCTTTAACAGAATATAATCATCTGTTTCTTGTTGCAGAAAGCAGTTGTTAAAGCTCCTTCAGCCTTATTGTCCAAAATCAAGATTTATATTATATTCATTCAAATTTTATTTTCCATCATTACTGCAATATTTGTTCCTTATTTTGAATTCATTTTTATCCTCAGCCACCCTGAAAAATGTGTCATTTCAATAAATGTATATTATTAAAATTCATAATTTCATTTTTCTCTCTCGATATTTCAATTAAAAAATATTCGTATTTTCAATTTAAAAATAAGTTGATTTCACCCGTTCCAGATATTATCTGAATTCGTTGAATTGGAGGAATTTCCTAAATTATTAGAACCCCCTGAATTCCAAGGACTTCAAAATAATTCAGAGAATTCAGAGGACTTCAGAAGAATCGAAGAAATAAAAAAAATTCCGTGAATTCAGGAAATTTAGAGAATTCAGAAGATTTGAAGGAATTCAGGGGATTTGGAGAATGAAAAGCATTTTAGGATTTTAGAATATCCAAGAAATTCAGGGAATTCAGAACATTAGAGGATTTCAGAGAATTAGGAGAATCCAGGATATCGAAGGATTACAGGAAATTCAGAGAATTTGAGAGCATCCAGGAAATTCAACGAATTCAGAGAATTCAGGGGATTTAGAGAATTGTAGGAATTCTGGGAATTTAGAATTTCAAGGAATTCTGGGAATTCAGAATATTTAAGTAATTTGGAAAGTTCAAGGAATTCAGAATATTTAAGAAATTCGGACAATTCAAGAAATTCAGAATATTTAGGGAATTCAGAATATTTAAGGAATTCGGACAATTCAAATAATTCAGAATATTTAAGGAATTTAGAATATTTGAGAAATTCTGACAATTCAAAGAATTCAGAATATTTAAGGAATTCGGACAATTCAAGGAATTCAGAATATTTAAGGAATTCAGAATATTTGAGGAATTCGGACAATTCAAAGAATTCAGAATATTTAAGGAATTCTGGGAACACAGAATATTTGAGGAATTCTGAGAATTTAAAATATTTAAGGAATTCTCGGAATTCAGAATATTTAAGGAATCGGGAAAATTCAAGGAATTCAGAATATTTAAGGAATTCGAACAATTCAAGGAATTCAGAATATTTAAGGAATTCAGAATATTCAAGGGATTCGGAAAATTCAAGGAATTCAGAATATTTAAGAAATTCGGACAATTCAAGGAATTCAGAATATTCAAGGATTTTAGGAACTGTAGAGAATATAAGTATTTCAGAGAATTTAAGGAATTCGAACAATTTTAGAAATTTCGAGAATTAATGGAATTCAGAAAATTGAAGAATTTCAGGGAATTTAAGGAATCTAGAGAATTTAGAGGATTCAGAGAACTTAAGGAATTCAGAGAACTTAGGAAATTTAGAGAATTTAAGGAATTCTGAGATTTGAAGTTTCTGAAGATGTTATTTTATAGGATCTAAGGTTTTAGGATGTTTTAAAATATTTCAAGACATTTTCAAAATATTTTAAAACTTTTAAGAAATTTATAATGATTTTAATGATTTTAAGAGATTTACAAAAATTGTCATAAGGTTTTGAAGAATTCACTAGAATTTCTGAAGATGTTATTCTATAGGATCTAAGGTTTTAGAATATTTTCAAAGATTCCAAGACATTTTCAAGAAATTTTAAAACTTAAGAAATTGCTAAGGATTTTAATGATTTCAAGGGATTTAAAAAATTTTTCATGGGGTTTTGAAGCATTTAATAGAATTTTAGAAGATTTTGTTTTATAGAATCTAAGGTTTTAGAATATTTAAAAAGATTCCAAGACATTTTCAAGAGATTAAAATTTTTTAAGGAATTTATAATGATTTTAATGATTTTAAGAGATTTACAAAAATTGTCATAGGGTTTTGAAGAATTAACTAGAATCTCTGAAGATGTTATTTTATGCGATCTAAAGTTTTAGGATATTTTAAAAGATTCCAAGATATTTTCAAGAGGTTTTAAAACTTTTAAGGAATTCCTAAGGAATCTATAATGATTTGAATGATTTTAAGAGATTTACAAAAATTGTCATAGGGTTTTGAAGAATTACTAGAATCTCTGAAGATTCTATTTTATGCGATCTAAAGTTTTAGGATATTTTAAAAGATTCCAAGATATTTTCAAGAGGTTTTAAAAGTTTTAAGGAATTTATAAGGAATTTATAATGATTTGGATGATTTTAAGAGATTTACAAAAATTGTCATAGGGTTTTGAAGAATTAACTAGAATTTCTGAAGATGTTATTTTATGCGATCTAAGGTTTTTGGATATTTTAAAAGATTCCAAGATATTTTCAAGAGGTTTTAAAACTTTTAAGGAATTTCTACTGAATCTATAATGATTTGAATGATTTTAAGAGATTTACAAAAATTGTCATAAGGTTTTGAAGAATTAACTAGAATTTCTGAAGATGTTATTTTATAGGATCTAAGGTTTTAGAATATTTTCAAAGATTCCAAGACATTTTCAAGGAATTTTAAAACTTAAGGAATTTCTAAGGATTTTAATGATTTCAAGGGATTTAAACAATTTTTCATGGGGTTTTAAAGCATTTACTAGAATTTTAGAAGATTTTATTTTATAGGATCTAAGGTTTTAGAATATTTTAAAAGATTACAAGACATTTTCAAGAGATTTAAAACTTTCAAGAAATTTTTAATGATTTTAATGATTTTAAGAGATTTATAAAAATTGTCATAGGGTTTTGAAGAATTCACTAGAATTTCTGAAGATGTTATTTTATAGGATCTAAGGTTTTAGAATATTTTCAAAGATTCCAAGACATTTTCAAGCTAACTTATCATGATCTACATATAAAGTTCAAAATTCAGGAATAAGAATAATTCTTCTGTCAATTTGAAATTATTTCGGACATTCTTGAAAAATGGTCACTTATTGAATGCAAAAAAAGTATGTTGCGACAGTTACCGAAAATTTCGTCTTTATAATAAATTTTACATGAAACTGCTATTTTGAATTTTCCAGGGCATTTTCTGCACACAATACACGAGGAATATACGTTAAAACAATTCATTTCTTCTATTTTCTCCGATTGAAATTAATTTCCAAAGTTATGAACAAATTCAACAACAAAATTCATATCTTATCCATTTTACGCTCTAAATACATCTAGAGACTTTTAACTTTTTAAAGACCTTCAACAAAATTCAGAAAAAGTCTGTCAGAAATAAAGAATATGGGATATGTACAATTTTTGATACCTGGTAACAAATATTAATTCTTAAAATAAATATGATAGAAAAACAAATTTTTGTCAATTTTTTACCGGCAGATTTTGTTTGCTTGACGGAATCAATTTCAAATTGTTTGGTATAATTCTTCCCTTATGATGCTTCATTAACAAACAATAATTTTGTGCCTTGTAAACAAATTTATAAACAAATTAAAAACAGAAATAGTACAATTTGAATTATTTAAAGAAACAGATACCCACTCTTCAAAATTTAGAAAATCGAGGACTTTTTTAGTAAAATTGTGTATGAAAAAAAAGTGTGACTTACAGATGAAATAACATAAGAACGTTATTTCTTGATAAAGCATCATTAGAGATGAAGTTTCCATGGTGTTAAGAATTAATTCCGTTAAAAAAAACTGCTGGTTAAAAATAGAAGACAATTTTGTCATTTGTTGTCATCAACCATTGAAGCAGATCAAAATTGTAAGATCTGGACTAATTTGGCAGAAAAATATTTTTTGCCCTACTCTGGGTCCGTCGTACTTTTTTCTCTGGTAGGGAGACGTGCGGATGGTGGGGAATCAAAGAGGTGAAACGGTGAGTAGACTTAGCAGGAAGTTAGCGGTGGAGAAGTACGGGTTATTATAATTAGAAGGAAGTAGGATAGGGGAAGTGGAGTGGGGATGGGTAGGAAACAGGGAGAGGTGTAGTGGAGGATGGTATGTTAGAAAGTAGGAGTGGAGTTGTAGGGGTGGGGCGAAAAAGTAGGTGGGGAAGTATAAGTATGGGTGAAGAAGACAAGTAGGTCTTTTGGTGGGGAAGTGAGCAGTGGAGAAGTAGGTGTGAGTAGACGCAGAAGGGAGTAGAAAAGGGAAAGTGAAGTGGGTATGAGTAGAAAAAAGGGGAAGGTGTAGTAGAGGATGGTGAATTGGGAAGTAGAAGAGGGGGTTCAGGGATGGGGTGAAGAATTAGGTGGGCAGTGTAAGTAGTATGTAATGGTCATTATATCTATGACGTCGTGATGCCGTCCAAGACAAGGAATATCGAGCCTGACTTGCTTTCTCCTTGTTCATTCCTCGGTTCTGTCTCATTTTCTTGGTCTTCGGTTTTCCCGAAAATGCGAGAGATGTGCGCTAGTGGAGCGTACAGCTTGCGGGAGCGCTTTTTTGCCACTCTGACTCACTAATGCTAATTAGCGTTCTTTAATGAAATTTAAAGTCATATGATTACATATTATATTTTTTCTTCCATTACTAATTAATTTGATATCAAATACGACTGTGTTACTATTTTTTCAAAGATTTACCTTCACTCTGTTTTATGTTATTTTGTTGTTATTACAAATTTATTTTGACAATCATAACAACGGAATGGATAAAAGATAAATGTAAAATGTTGGTCAGTAATAAGACTCATATAAACTAGCACTAAAAAGTATTCTTTCGGATCCCTCATGACGTGTATATCTTAGATTTTGTCGAAGTCGGAATGAAAAAAAAATTTTTTATTCGCGGAGTTGTGGAAAAATCGTGTGTGTTATTATTGTTTCCTAATCTGCATAATATGCCCAATTTTTTGAAATTCTTATTTCAGTTCATAAAGGAAAAATTTAATCCTTTATGGAATCCTGAAAATGACAAAATTTCCAGCAGCTTCAGAATTTATGAATAATTTTTTTAGCATAGAAAAACTTTTTTATGTTGAAAATGTACTTTCAAAACATTGAAAAAATTATATCATTAAAAATGACGAGTTAATCTATACTTTTTCTCATGTCCAGGTGCTCATACAAAAATTAATTTCTCCCACAGAACTTAACGAAAAATCTGAGAAAATTGTGACAATTAATCATATTATGCATATTAAGGAACAAAACTAGTATTTATGATTTTTCCAAAACCGCGATTGAAAAATTATTTTATTTTATTTCAGTTCTGCATAACCGCCAGATATTAATTAATATTCAAACACTTCAGAAGATTTCGAAAGATTTTAGAAAAATTTTCCGATTTCCCATAGATTTTGCATACAACTAAGGTTTTCTGGAATTCCGCAAGATTTTCAAATATTTAAATATTTCACAAACATCTCAAATATTGTTATATTTTCAAATTATTGCCAAAGATTTGAAATAGAATTCACAAGTATATCAAAAAATTCTTAAACTTTTTAAAAGCTTTCATGAAGTGTCACAAAGATGTCAAAGATTTTGCTAAATATTCAAAACATTCCAAAAGATTTCACAAAAATTTCAAAATTTCACATGGACTTTGCCTATTTCGCAAGACTTCAAGGAATTTACAAATATTTCCAAATATTTCAAGGATTTAACAAACATTTCAAATATCTTGATATGTGTTAAATTCTTTAAACTACAAGTATTACTTTAATATTTATTTCTTATTTTGCATTACATTTTATTCTCAGCTACCCTGAAAAATGTATCATTTCAATAAATTTATCTTATTAAACTTCGTAACATACTTTGGCATTGAGACATACGTCTATTCATTGGTTTGTTCTTGTGATTTGAAAAAAGCGTATCCTATTTAAAAAACATGTTACTAAACATTTTATTGCAACTTGTGTCGCCTTTCCATAATTTTGTTTTATTTTGAATGTTATTTTTCACGATATAAACTGAAAATACGCATCATAGCGTAAGGTGGTTCTAAGCAAATTTGTAGATATAATTTAGGCGAACAATTTTGTTAAATAAAATGTTATTGTAGCTTGTGTCGTTTTTCCAAAAATGTAATTGTTATATTTTCAGTCTTATTTTATTTATTTAGTTTTATTTTACTAACAGTAAGTCTACTCGTCCTATCTAAAAATCACTAATAACAAATTTGTAGACCGTTTTTGGGTGAACAACATTTGTCGATTAATTTTTTTTCGTACCTTGTGTCGCTATTAAAAAAATCTAATTTTTTTACTTTGAATCTTATCTTTTACGATTAAAACTGAAACTACGCGTCATATCACAATATTATTGACAACAAATTTGGATGAGTATTCAATCTTTTTCGGAAAAGCAATTTTTCTCTATTCATATTTTTCATAGCATGCGTCGTTTATCCAAAAATGTAATTTTTCAATTTTCAATGTTGTCTTTTACGAATAAAACAGAAACCACGCATGTTATCAAAAAATGATCCTCAAAAAATTTGCACCTCGTTTTTGGGGTAACAATTTTTGTTTAATAATTTTTTTCTGTACCTTGCATAGTTTGACCGCAAAATGGAATTATTGATTGTCTCTTATTTTTTGTGCGATCAAAATTTAAATTTGCGATTTTTCAATAAAATTCAAGAGGTTGTTTTGATAGTCTTTCAAAAGTGATCCGGTATACGAACAACGACAACGACGACAGACAGACAGACACCGACGTAAAAACTATTTTCTCTGACTCAGGGTGCCTCAAAACGTCGAAATTTGATGGAATCCACGAAAGTCATTTTTCACATAAAATCAGTACCTTCTCATTATGATGAGAATGTAATAATTCATTATTTTTTGTGCAAACAAAATTCTAATTTTAGATTTTTAAGGGAAACTCGAAAAGTCGTCATAATAATCTTGTAGGGCTAACGAAAAGTAACGTTTTTCTTATCTTGACTTTTTTTCATATCGTGCTTTATTTGGCTTAAAATGTTAATTTTCGTTTTTTTGGGGGGATTTTGAAAATGCTATAACACTGACAATTTTCCTTCCATCAAAAGAAGTCGTGAAGATAAATTTTTTTTAATTTTTGGGTACTATGGATCCATGGATTTAATTTTTATGTTGAAAACTGATATCTCTTGTTAAAAAATCAAAGATTTCTTTAAAGATGCATATATTTTGTTGAAAAATCATATTTTTGGTAGAAAGTTAATCTTTTTGTATAAAAATTAATTTTTTTGTTTGGAAATTCATATTTTTGGTTGAAAATTTAAGTATTCCAGTAGAAAATGTACAATTTTAATTGAAAATTCAACTTTTTCGTTAAAAATACAACTACTTGGTTGAAAGATAAACTATTTTGTTAAAAATTAATCTATTTGACTTAAAATTCATCTACACCAGTTGAAGATTTATCTGTTTCAGTAAAACACTTATAATTTTATTAAACAATTTATCACTTCGGCTGAAAATTTTTTTTTTTTGTACGAAATTTTTTGGTTGAAAATTAATTTTTTAAACTGAAAATTAAACTATTTGGTTGAAAGTTGGTCTTTTTTAGTTGAAAATTCATCTCTTTTCTTGAAAAAACGTATTTTTTTGTAGAAAATTATTCTTTATATTTCAAAATTAACTTTCTTGTTTGAAAATTTAACTTTTTGGTTGAAAATTTAAGTATTCCAGATAAGTATTCATCATTTTAATTAAAAATTTATAAGCTTGGTTGAACATTAATTTTTTAAACCGAAAATTAAAACTGAAAAATTTAATTTTTATGTTGAAAACTGATATTTTTTGTTAAAAATTCAAATATTCCGTTGAGAATTCATGTATTTTGTTGAAAATTCGTCTTTTTTGGTAGAAAATTAATCTTTTTGTATAAAAATTAATTCTTTGGTTTGGAAATTTATTTTTTTGGTTGCAAATTCAAGTATTCCAGTTAAAAATATACAATTTTAGTTGAAAATCAAACTATTTGGTTGAGGGTAATTAAGTTTAGCTATTTTACCTCAATTTTCTTCAAAGAGGTCTTCTTTTTATTTAAATTTTTGTAAAAAGAATTTTTTGAATTTGAGCAATTTTTTAGAAATGCATTTAAATATTTTGGATTGTTTTCTTCTCCTAATTGAAGAATTTAATAATCGGAATTGATTGGTTTAATTAATTTGATTGAAGTAGACAGAAATTGGTGTAATGCAAGAGGTTAGCTTTGACTTTGAAAACAAAAAAAAAATATAGAAAAATTAGATATAACCACTGAAAAATTTTAAAAATCTCTTTTGAATCTCATTATTAAAGATTGCCATTCACAGATACATTCTTTGAATGTTAAGATAAGACAAATTATGGAAAAATTAAATCAACCGTTTCTCTCTTTTGTTATCGAGGAATGTTTTGAAAGGGAAACAAAACTAAATAAAAATGCCCTTAAAGATAATATAAAACATGATCGCAAATTTTTAAGCATTCTTAAAGAGCAAGGAGATGTACAAAAATTGCATCTTAACTGGTTTTCAAGATATGACGAAAAATTTCCAAGTTTGTCTACGCCAAATTTCAGGCGCTTCAACAGCGAGTTATTGAGATGTCGCAACGTCTGTCAGTACAATATTATTTGAAGATTTGAAATTCACGAAACACAGTATTCATTTCATTTATCCTCGTTGAAATCAGATTTGAATATCCTTTTTAATCCGGATTTAATACCTAAGTGAACATACTCTCCAAATTTTCTCTTCTTGGACTTTAGTTCCTGTGTTGTTTTCACAATTGGAACCGAAACTACGCATGATATCAAAAAATGATTAAAAACAAAAATTGTGGCTATTTTTAAGCTAAACAACTTCTGTCTCAATTTTTTGTAGCTTGTGTCGCTTTTTCCAAAAACCTAATTTTTGAATTTTTAATATACTTTTCTACGATTGAAACAATAACTTCGCGTCCTATCAAAAACAAATAATAACAAATTTGTAGATCTTTGTTGGGTAAACAATTATTGTGGATCCATTTTTTTTGCATCTTGGATAGTTTGACCACAAAATTGAATTTTCAAATTTTTTTGTGTATTTTTCGGTGGTTAAAACAAGAATCCTTTGTCGAAAATATGTATTATGTATCATATAATGTAGTACCGAGTAATATTCGAAGTGGTTGGAGAGATTTCATTATTAAAAAAAGGAGATTTCTCGACAAAGAAAAACTTTCACTGTAATACTCATCGGTCAAAATTTAAGAATTTTGAATATTGTAAGCGTTGAAAGTTTAATTATGATGAGGTCATTTGAAAATATATGATTCATAATTAGAAGTTGGAAGGGTAACGAATATAAGCTTCATTAAACGGTTGAAAATGAAGAAATTCCAATACTTGTTTAAAGGTGAAGTATTTTAAAATTAGGATCGCGAAACTAAGCCGTTATAATCAAATAATAACTTGAAAATCAATTATAATTCATTTTCATGCAAGCGGAATAACTGTATGTGACTTAGAATCAAAAGCGTTGTCAAAACTGACGTATGATATAATAATAATATAATGTAATGATATAGTAAAAACTGTACCATTTAATAATTCTCAAGAGTATAATGTGAAGAAAAAAATTACAAGACATGATCAACACTAAATAAATGTTTCTTTAACAATAGAAATAAAGTATATCGCAAAACCTAGTTACTCCATCGTCGAAAGTTGTCGGTACGATCAGCAAAAGTACTATTGGAAATCACTGCTGACTTTGAACTTTGATTATTCTCAAATTTATGCTACTTAGTTTTTGCAGCCTTATCTTTAATTTAAGCCGGTAAAACTTCAAAGATCTTAACTGGTTTTCAAGATATGACGAAAAATTTCCAAGTTTGTCTACGCCAAATTTCAGGCGCTTCAACAGCGAGTAACGAGAGGACTTGGATGAAACGCTGATATTAGGCGGCCCCGAAAACATGGACGATGCTCGAAGCACACCCTCGTGTGCGATCAATTCCAGCTTGGAGCAGGCGTGGTTCCTCATTAGGCAGAGATTGGATGAATTAGAGAAAAGGACTCAAAGATTCATCACCGAGAAAAGGAGGTACCAAGAACAAGAGGATGCGTCACGAAAAAGGGCTCTCGAACAGACATTGACCGCGCTGGAAAATAGAG
>JAABKJ010075445.1:183168349-183256021 GCA_011634705.1 Andricus grossulariae
GAGTCAGTCGGTCCTTAGCAGTAACGACCGCCATGACACAGAATCTCGAGGAGAGGGAGGCCCGCACGCAGGCATAGGTCAACCGCCTCGAGACCGCCCAAACAAGAGTGCTGGTGAGGATCACCGGTAATCATAATCCCAGAACCTTGGAACAACAGCCAATGATGAAACCCAATATAAAATACGTCCTAGCGGAGTATAATGGAGAGGGAAATCCAGTGAAATATTTGCGGCAATTGCGACAATACTGAAAGGCGGTATGCCCTCGGTCATGTGTCGTTTAGTATCTCATAGAAAAGTCTCTGTCAGGAACACCGAACGACTGGTGGGTTATAATAAAAAACGAAATAACCGACCTTGATAGTTTCGTAATAAAATTTCACCAATGTTACTGAAATGAGCACACTCAGCACAAAATCCAAAAAAAGTTGGAATTCGGTGTTTTTGAGATCACAAAAGACAAATTCCGGGCAGAATATGCAACCCGCATGTTTGCCAACGTGAGTGAGCTCACACCTACTTTAGAAACCAGGGAGGTTATGAGAAAATTAGCAAGAGACTATAATGATGAAATTAAGTATGCCATCATTGGAAGGTGAATCGATAAATACGAACAGTTGATCGAACTCTTAGAAGAATTTGATGAAATTAAAAATACGAACCATAGCTACAGCGAAAATCGAGAATGGCGGAACAGAAACAACGCATCACGGGAAACCCATGAGTATAACGCACCTGCATGGAAGGCGCAGAGTCCCAGTTATAACTACAGTGAAAATAACAGGAACAACTGGCCACCCTTGCCTGTGAATGTGGCTGGAAAAAATATCGATCAGAACTCGAAGCCACTCATAAATGGGGGGGGGGGCAGCGAGCTCCATATAAACAAGACTCTTGGAGACAACAGCGAACTCAGTCGCTCTATCGAGTGCAGAACATGGAGGTCAAGGCCTCACATGTAGATGTAAATGAAGAATACCTGGACAAGGAACGAGGACCGGAATCGGAAAACTAACTGGAGCCACGTCAATAAAAAATAATCAAGATATTGAAAAAATCGACGTGGCGAAAGAAGTTAGATACTATACACACATGCTCACAAACACACGTGAGGACCTGACTGAAGAAAAAGACGAGGGAACGCATGTGCCCCATACTTGGCAATTCGCACACTAGGCCAGCTGGAAAAGGATGAGCAGCAGCGTTTTTCCCTTGGGGCTTTTTGCCTCCGGCGCAATACCTATGTCGATGATATTTTCGCAGAGGCTCACAGGTTGGATATCGCGATTCTAAAGCGAGATGAATTGGCTGAAATTTTGCACTATGCTGGCTTTGAGTTGGATAAATGGGTAGCAAATCATTCTGATCTGCTTCCTGGACGCAGTCGGCAGAGGGAGCCGGAAAGAACCAAGAAAATTGCTTCCATTGAGCCTGTTAAGACGCTGGGCTTGCTTTGGAATCCAGCGTTGGATGTACTTGGGTTCAGTGTTGCCAACCTGAGCCCGGAAGCCTCCACGCAGACAAAACGTACTGTTTTGTCAGGCATCGCTCGAGTGCTTGATCCACTGGGCTGGCTCGCTCCGGTTACTGTTACTGCAAAGATTTTCATGCAAGATCTCTGGATTCTGAAGTGCGACTGAGAATCCTCTTTGCCTTTGGAGAACCTTGAGCGATGGACTGTTTAGAGTAATTCAATGACCTCCATCCCTACACTCTCGAGCGTTCGCTGGTTGGGAAACTCTCCAGACTCTCGGTGTCAACTTCATGGCTTCTCGGATGTATCTTCTCGCGCACATGCAGCAGTGGTTTATCTGAGAATCCAGCTTGATGACAGCCGTCACCTGGTGTCGCTTCTTATGGCTAAAACTAAGCTGAACCCTGTCAAGGCAATAAGCATCCCAAATCTCGAACTGAGCGCAGCTGCTCTGCTCGTAAGACTTGTCTCTCACATTCAGAAGCTGCCCTTCTTGAAAGATCAACCTGTCTTTGCTTGGTCTGACAGCCAAGTATTACTAATCGCGTGTCCTTCATCCAAACCGAGCTGCCCTCGACTGAGTGAAGCCATGTTTCTTTCAAGGAAAATCCGGCTGATCTCGCCACTCGTGGAGTGAGGCCTGATATATTTAAAGGTATTGAAAAATGGTGGCATGGGCCACAATGGCCTCATTGCCCGCTGCGGATTGGCCAGATTAACCGGATTCGTTGCGAATAATGCACGTGCGGGAGCAGATCCCTGAACCGGAATTACTGACACGGTTCTCGACACTAACGCGGCTGGTCCGCATACTGATTCTGCTTGTGCAGCCGTCGGTTACGGACGTGTCGATTCGCTCCGCTTGAGTTTTCTGAGATTCATCGAGTATCTCAGATTTTTATGTATATAAAGTTGGTATGTCGTAAAAGTGCTTGTGACCGTTTTTTTGTGACTTTTAACTTCTTGTCAATTCGTTAAATTGTTGCTAATCGGTGCAAGCTTCTTCAAAACATTTATTTTTATTACGTTTCAATTACGATACCATGGGAGCGTGCGTTTCAAATCTTTAAAATGTTTTGAAATCTGAGAAATTTAGTTTTGTATACCCTTTTTAAAATCTTTAAAATCTGGACATTTTTTGAAAGTTACAAAATCATTGTGAAATCTTTTTAAATCTTCTAAAAAATTTTGAAATCTTTAAAATCTTCGAAATGTTTTGAAATCTTTAAAACCTGGTGTACTGTCCCCTTTTTAAATCTTTGAAATTCATGTATTCTTTTGAAATCTTTATGAAATTTTTATGAAATCTTTGAAATTTGTTGTATTAATTTGAAATCATAAAAATATTTAAAATCTTTGTGAAGTCTTTTGAAATCTTCTTAACAATTTTGTAATCGTTTCAAATGTTTAAAATGTTTTGAAATCTTAGAAATTTGGTTTATTATACCCTTTTTAAAATCTTTAAAATCCTTGAAATTTTTTGCAATTTATAAAATCTTTGTGAAATCTTTTTAAATCTTCTAAAAAAATTTGAAATCTTTTTTAATCTTCTAACAAAATTTGAAATCTTTAAAATCTTAGAAATGTTTTGAAATCTTTAAAACCTGGTGTACTGTCCCCTTTCTGAAATCTTTGAAATTCTGTATTCTTTTGAAATCTTATGACATTTTTTATGAAATCTTTGAAATTTTTATGAGATCTTTGAAATATTTGTGAAATCTTTCTGAAATATTTTGTATTCATTTAAAATAATAAAAATATTTAAAATCTTTGTGAAGTCTTTTGAAATCTTCTAAAAAATTTAATGATCGTTTCAAATCTTTAAAATGTTTTGAAATCTTAGAAATTTGGTTTGTTATAGCCTTTTTAAAACCTTTAAAATCCTTGAAATTGTTTGAAAGTTATAAAATCTTTGTGAAATCTTTTTAAATCTTCTACAAAATTTTGAAATCTTTAAAATCTTCGAAATGTTTTGAAATCTTTAAAACCTGGTGTACTGTCCCCTTTTTGAAATGAAATTCATGTATTCTTTTGAAATCTTTATGAAATTTTTATGAAGTCTTTGAAATCTTTGAAATCTTTTGTATTAATTTGAAACCATAAAAATATTTAAAATCTTTGTGAAATCTTTTGAAATCTTCTAAACAAATTTTGTAATCGTTTCGAATCTTTAAAATGTTTTGAAATATTAGAAATCTTAGAAATCTGGTTTAATATACCATTCTTAAAATCTTTAAAATCCTCGAAGTCTTTTGAAAGTTTTAAAATCTTTGTGAAATTTTCGAATTCTTTGTTGTTTAAATAATTTATTATTGTTTATAACTACCTTCTCTTACACAAGTTCTAAAAAGTTGCGGTTTTTTCGGAACTCTTAAACTTTTTGTCCACTTTTCACTTAGTGAGGTAATAATTAATGGAAGTTAACAAACATGCTTATTTAAATAATGAATTTAAGGTTATTAATGGATGCCCTCAACAGAAATTGATCATATTTTAAAATAAAAATCACCAAGTATTGGTCTCTTGTAAAAAAAAATTCCATTGCTAAAAACTAATAATTCACAGTGATCCCGCTGAATTACTTACCATTGTATTTTATTGCCGCTTGTCTTGAATTGTCAGTGAATCGGAGTTTAGGGGTCGTCTGTAAACTAAGTTACTCCTTGTTGTTCCGCTTAAATGCGAGCTGAATTAATAGAACCCAATAAGAAAATACAAATATGTTTGGTTAAAAGTTCGTTCTTTTTTAGTGAAAATTCTACTATTATATGTTTGGTGTGGAATTTACTTTGTTTGATGAAAAGATTTCACAATTTGGTTCAAAATTTAATTATCTGATGGAAAATTGAAATTTTTTAAATAAACATTCAACTATGTGGTTGAAAATTCATGTACATATTTTGTTGAAAAATCGTTTCTTTTCCTTCTGATGTCATCTGTCACCTTTTTTAGTTGAAAATGAAAATGTTTGATTGAAAATGAATCTGTTTTTATTATCGTTTCTACTATTTTTTTTTAATTCGTATTTTTTGGTAAAATGCAACTGTTGTTTATTTTAATTTAAATCTCTTCTTGTTCAAATGTCAACTATAACATTTTTTGTTGAGAAGTAGTCTTTTTTGGTTGAAATTGAAACTACTACGTTGAAAATCCATTTTCTTGTGTTGAAAAATCATTATCTTAGTCAAAAATTGATTTTTTTTGTTTGAAAAGTAAAATATTTGGTTGAAAATACGTTGTTTATAGAATTTTTTAAAATTAAAATGTAGTTATTCCATTTTTGGTTTTCAAATTCATATTTTTATTCAAAAAATGATCTATTCTAGTCGAAATTTCAACTATTTTATTAAATAATCACTTATTTTGTTGAAAATTATTCTTTTTCTTTGGTACACTGCATAGACAATTCCATTTACAAACAAAATACCACTTAGTATGTGACAAATATTTCATTCTGGTATATATTCATCAAAACCAGGTGAATGTAGTTAAAGTTTAGAGCTTGAACATATAGGGTTCGTATTTCTAATAACAATTCAAATTTATTGATTCCTCTGAAGAAAAATTGATATAGCCGGTCATGACTTGGCCATTGCATCCCTGCTTTAGCCTCAATGTCATGACGGTCATGTCTAACCTAAGATTTGCATATTGTAATATGAACTACTAATTTCAATATTAATCACTAATACACGTTATTGAATGAAGGGGAATTAAGCATTACGTGAATATTATCTTAATCAATTTACTAATTACTATTTGTTCAGACCAAATAGCGCAGAACGAAAAAGTTGTTTTGACATGTGATCAGGCGGATGGAAGTGAAAACACTCCACGACCTTCCATTACCAAGATAGTAAAATTTTATACCAAATTTGAAGAAAAAAATTTCAAAGGGTTTCACAATAATAAAAAATGTTGAATTTTTTTTTTTTCTGTTGAAGATTCAGCTATTTTGTAAAAAATTTGTGTTTCACGGTTAAAAATGCAACTGATTGAAAATTAATATTTTTCGGTCGAAAATGCATCTATTTCATTAAAAATTCATATTTTTGTGTAAAAAAATTGATCTATTTTGTAGAAAATTTGTCTCTCTTTTAAAAAACTTAATCTTTTTTTGGTTTAAAATGCAACTGATAGAAAATAATTTTTTGGGGGGGGGGGGGAATTCAGCTATTTTGTTGACAATTTGTCTTCTTTGGCATTAATTCAACTATTTTTTATTGTAAATTAAAATCTTTTTTGGTTGAAACAGAATTTATGTTTTCCAAATAATATATTCAATAATCTAATAATAATAATAATAATCAAGGGAACAAAGGTCTTCAACACCTTCAAATACAAAAGTTAATGTTTCCTGTTTAAGAAATATAACGCAAAAAAGTATCTGTTTATTGCTAAAGTTTCTCTAATTTTTTAGTTCCAAATATTTTCAAGATATTACAGTTTTCAAGAGTTCAGAAAAATTTGTTAAATTTATTAAAAAATTTTCTTTCAAGTTTTCTTTTTCAAAAAATGTGTATTGTTGATCCACAAAATTAAAGATCTCTTTCGCAATTTGTAAAAATATGCAGGCGCGCGCGTAGCGCGCTTTTACTACTTGTCCAATTATTAAAAAGCGCATGGCCCCATTTTCGATTAAATCACGAACGATCTCGAAATTACTCGAACAATTTGAAACTATTGTTGTCGGGAAACCCGTGCTCGTGACTGGATGAAGTTTTCAATGTTTTTTTGCCGCTTGAAAGAAGTCTGCAAATTTCAGGTTTAAAAAAAATGTAAGGTTATCTAAATAATATAATAATAATTATATAAATTGAATGACGTAGTTGAATTTTCAACAAAGAAGGACAAATTTTTAACGAAAGATATAATAGTGGATATTTTCAATAAAAAATGAAGAAGCTTTTCAAGAAGTTTAAAAGGCGTCAAAAAATAAAAATACTTTTTCAAAATTCCTGGGAAAATTTAAACCGAATTTTTATTCTGAAAATAAATTTAAGAGAAAATTGACAAAGATTTCAAAAGATTTTTAATTATTTTCTGAAATTTCCAAAAGGAAAGGGAAAGATTTTCAAGCACAATCTTTCAATTAGCAAGATTACAAAGATTTATAAAAAATGTAGTAAGTTGAAGATATTTCGCAATTTTTAAAATGTTGAAAATTAATTTGAAGATTGAAAATATTTCAAAAGTTTTGAAAAATGTACATTTTTGAATATTTGTAAGCATTTTTAACAGAATAAACAAATTTTCAACAAAATGCAATAACTTTCAACTGAACATGATCAGTTCACAAATATGAAACGAAATCGTTAAATTTTTAATTAAAAATAAATTTTTAACAAAATGAAACAAATTTTTAACTATCTGAGGTTAGCAATAAGAGCTTCAACTTGAAAAAGGCTTAATTTTCGAACAAATAGATGAATTTTCAACTACCAGATTAATTTTTTACCCAAAAAGACGAATTTTCAAGGAAATATATGAATTATCAACTAAAAAATATCAGTTTACAACATAAAGCGAAATCGTTAAATTTTCATGAAAAAAATGACTTGTCAACAAAATAAAACAAATTTTCAACTATTAGAGTTCAACCATGAAAGCCTAATAAAAAAAAGTTTAATCCTCAACCAAAAAGATGAATTTTCAAGAAAATACATGATTTACCAACTAAAAAATATCATTTTTCAACATAAAACGAAATCGTCAAATTTTCGTCAAGAAAATGAATTGTCAACTAAACAAATTTTTAACTATTAGAGTTCAACCATGAAAGCCTAATTGAAAAAAATGGAATCCTCAAACAAAAAGATGAATTTTCAACAAAATACATGAAATTTCAACTAAAAAATATCGGTTTTCAAATATAAAACGAAATCGCCAAATTTTCAGTTAAAAATAAATTTTCAACAAAATGAAACAAATTTTTAACTATTAGAGTTCAACCATAAAAGCCTAATTAAAAAAAATGGAATCCTCAAACAAAAAGATGATTTTTCAACAAAATACATAAAATTTCAACTAAAAAATATCACTTTTTAAATATCAAACGAAATCGTCAAATTTTCAGTTAAAAATAAATTTCCAACAAAATGAAAGAAATTGTTAACTATTTGAGTTTAGCCATAAAAGCCTCATAATGAAAAAGTTTAATCCTCAACCAAAAAGATGAATTTTCAAGAAAATACATGATTTACCAACTAAAAAATATCAGTTTTCAACATAAAACGAAATCGTTAAATTTTGATCCAAATAATGAATTGTCAACAAAATAAAACTAATTTTCAACTATTAGAGTTCAACCATAAAAGCCTAATGAAAAAATGGAATCCTCAAACAAAAAGATGAATTTTCAACAAAATACATAAAATTTCAACTAAAAAATATCACTTTTCAAATATAAAACAAAATCGTCAAATTTTCAGTTAAAAATAAATTGTCAACAAAATGAAACAAATTTTCAACTATTAGAGTTCAACCATAAAAGCCTCATAAAAAAGGTTGAATCCTCAACCAAAAAGATGAATTTTCAAGAAAACACATGAGTTATCAGCTAAAAATTACAGTTTTCAACATAAAACGAAATCGTTAAATTTTGATCCAAATAATAAATTGTTTCTCCCTCATCGTAAAAAGACCTTTTTCCTTCGCTGAAAAACGAACTTTCTGCTTCGCTGGAAAAAAATATTTTTCCGTCGCAAAAAAAATAGATCTTTTTCCTTCGCTGAAAACAAAATCTTTCCACATCGCAAAAAACAAAATTTCTCCTTTGCTGAAAAAAAATCTTCCTCCTTCGCTGAAAAAAGATCTTTTTTTCTTCATTGAAAAAAAGACTTTTCTCTTTCTCCTTCGCCCAAAAAAACTCTTTCTCTTTCGCCGAAAGAAAATCTTTCTCCTTCGCAAAAGAACAGAAATCTTCTTCGCTAAAAAAGGATCCTTTCCCTTCGCTGAAAAAAGATCTTTCTTCTTCGATGAAAAAAAAGATTTTTTTTCTTCGTTGAAAAAAGACCTTTTTCCTTCGCAAAAAAAATCTCTTTCTCCTTCGCAGAAAAAAGATTTTTTTCCCTTATTGAAATAAGACCTTTTGCCTTCGCTGAAAAACCATCTTTCTCCTTCGCTGGAAAAAGATATTTTTCCTTCGCAAAAAAAAAGATCTTTTTCCTTCGCTGAAAAAAGATCTTTCTCCTTCGCTGAAAAAAAAGACTTTTTTTCTTCGTTGAGAAAAGACCTTTTTCCTTCACCAAAAAAATATCTTTCTCCTTCGCTGAAAAAAAATCTCTCTCATTCGGAAATAAAAAATTTTTTCTTTGCTGAAAAAATATCTTTCTCCTTCACTGAAAAAAAAATCTTTTTCCTTCGCAGAAAAAGATGTTTTTCCTTCGCTGAAAAGATTTCTTTCCGCATCGTAAAAAAAATTTCTCTTTCGCTGAAAAAAAATCTTTCTCCTTCGCCAAAAAAAAACTCTTTCTCCTTCGCTGAAAAAAATCTTTCTCCTTCGCGAAAAAAAACAGAAATCTTCTTTGCTGAAAAAAGATCCTTCTCATTTGCTGAAAAAAGATCCTTCTCCTTTGCTGAAAAAAGATCCTTCTTCTTTGCTGAAAAAAGATCTTTCTCCTTCACTGGAAAAAGATCTTTTTTCTTCTATACTTGAATTTTCAACCAAAGAGTTGTATTTTCAAGCAAGCAGATTAATTTTCTACAGAAAAAAAATTATTGTCAACAATATATTTAAGTTTTACACTAGAGTAATTGATTTTTTAACGAAAAAATGTACTCTTGACGAAATTGTTGGATTTCCTACAAAGCACATCAATTTTAATCCAAAGATATAAAATTTCAACTGAGAAAAATTAATTTTCAACTAACAAAGATAAATTTACAATAAAAAATGAAAGTGTTAAATTTTCAGTCAAAAGAAATTAATTTTCAACAAAAAAAAATAATTTTTGACCAAAAAAATAAATCTTTAATAGTATTAAATAATTTGTCTACTGGTCTAAGATAAATCCTTATTTTTTCCGGACTGAATTCTTATTTTCCGTGATCATTACTATTCAAATACGTAATTTTTAGTTCCTAGAAATGGTTTGATAGCTATTGCTTGTAGAATTAGTTAGGGTGTCCAAGAACTTTATTTTCAAAATTCCCTGATTTTTCCTTGACTAATTTTTCATTTTCCTTGATCATTAATATTCGAATACCAGCATTTTAATACCAGTATTTTCTATTATACAATATAGGTTTTTAACAAAACACTTGCATTTTTTTTAAATAATTCAATTTTTAACATAATAGTTGAATTTTCAATCTAAAAAGATAAATTCTCAACAAAAAGTGTCATAGTTTATATTTCCATAAAAAAGATAAAATTTGTACAAAAAAAGGATTTTAGAACCAAAAAGACGAATTTTCAACAAATAAAGATTTTTCACTCAAGAAAGAAATAAAAGTTTATCTGAATTGTTAAACCTTTTAACCAAAAGACGAAATTCTCTACAAAAATTGAATTTTCAAACAAAAAATACGACTTTTCGACAAAAAATATGAATTTTAAACTATAAAAGATCAATCTTGAAAAAGTAGAAAAGTTACATTTTTAGTTAAAAAATTAATGTTAAACAAAAAAAGGCTTTCCCACTAAAAAGTTAAATTTCCAACCAAAGAAAATCCTTTAATCCAAAAAATTAATTTTAAATAATGTAGGTTAACTGTCACCCAAGTAGTTGAATTTTCAATTAAAAAAGATTAATTTTCAACAACATACTTAAACTTCCAACCAAAGAGATAAATTTTCAAACTCAAAGTATAAATCTTCAAAAAAATTATTTCTTAACAAAGTTCTTTAACCAAATCTTTTAAACAAAATAGTTGAATACTCGAGCAAAGAAGAATAATTTTTAACCCAAAAGTTGCATTTTCATTAAAAAATTAAATTTTTACTGAAACAAATGAATTTTCAAATCAAAAGGATAAATTTAAAAAAAAAAATTGAATTTTCTGTTGAAAAAGATTTCAATTGACATTTCCGGATCAAAATATGAATTTTTCAACAAGAAATAAGTTTCTTCGAATAAAATTGAATTTTAACCCAAAAAGACGAATTTTTGACCAAAAAGGATGATTTTTTATAAAAACTATTGAATTATCTACCGAATAGTTGCATTTTTAGCAAAAAGAGGTGAAATTCATTTTAAAACACATGAATTTTTATTTTAAAAAAATTTCAAACAAATATTTGAATGTTCATCCAAAAAAGATTCCAGTTGACTTTTCAAGATCAAAATATGAATTGTTTATCAAAAAATAATTTTCTGCGAAAAAATTCAATTTTCAATCCGAAAAGGCGAATTATTTCAACCAAAAAGGATGAATTTTTCAACAATATAGTTGAATTCTATACAAAAAAAACAACTGATTTTCAACAAAAAAAGTTAATTTTCAACCAAAAAATACGAATTTTCATTAAAATACTTGAATTTTCAAACAAAAAGTTAAATCTTCACCTAAAAAATTGTCAACCAAAAATGGAAAAATTAAATTTCTAGTAAAAAAAAAATTTCAACAAAAAAAAAACAAATTTTCAACAAAATAGTTGAATTTTCGATCCGAAAATATAAATTTTCAACAAAAAAGTTCATTTTTAACCAAACAGTTGCATTTCTAACGAAATAAAGAAATATTTTAACCAAGAAGATTACGTTTCTACCAAGAAAGACGAATTTTCAACTAAAAAAAGGTCAATTTTCAACAAAATAGTTGAAATTTCTACTACAAAAGATAAATTTTCAAACAAAAATGAAAAAATTAAATTTTTCTTAGAAAAATTAATTTAAAAAAAAAAAAAATTATTTTCAACCAAATAGTTTAATTTTCAAGCAGAGATTAATTTTAAACAAATAAAGATTTTTCAGTCAAGACAGAAACAAAATTTCAACCAAATTGTTAAAGTTTCACGTTAAAGTCGAATTTCTTGTAAAACAGTTCAATTTTCAACAAAAAAAAGTTAATTTTCAACCAAAAAATACGAAATTTCATTAAAATACATGAATTTTCAAAGAAAAAGTTAAATCTTCAACTGAAAAAAAATAAATTTCAACAAAAAATTAAATTTTTAGTAAAAAAATAAATTTTCAACAAAAAAAAACAACAACAAATTTTCAACAAAATAGTTGAATTTTCGATCCGAAAATATAAATTAAAAAAAGTTCATTTTTAACCAAACAGTTGAATTTTTAACGAAAAAAAGAACATTTTCAACCAAGAAGATTACGTTTCTACCAAAAAAGACGAATTTTCAACTAAAAAAGGTCAATTTTCAACAAAACAGTTGACATTTCAACTACAAAAGATAAATTTTCAAACAAAAATGAAAAAATTAAATTTTTAGTAAAAAAATTAATTTAAAAAAAAACAAGTGATTTTCAACAAAAAAAGTTAATTTTCAACCAAAAAATATGAATTTTCATTAAAATACATAAATTTTCAAACAAGAAGTTAAATCTTCAACTATATAAAAAAAAATCAACCAAAAATGGAAAATTTAATTTTTAGTAACAAAAAAAATATAAATTTTCAACAAAAAAATTTTCGACAAAATAGTTGAATTTTCGATCCGAAAATATAAATTAAAAAAAAAAGTTCATTTTTAACCAAACAATTGAATTTTTAAGGAAAAAAATAAATATTTCAACCAAGAAGATTACGTTTCAACCAAAAAATACGAATTTTCATTAAAATACATGCATTTTCAAACAAAAAATTAAATCTTCAAGTAAAAAAAGATCAATTTTCATGTTACGGCCTTTCCGGGCCGATATAGAGAACCACTGTAAGGCATCAATTTGTCGAACGTGCCATCTCTCAATTTTCCATTCGGCAAATTGAGAGGTGGCCTACGTGACGAATTGCTGTCTTCAAGTGTTTACATCAACGAGCTTGCTAACACCCTCCGATGACTCATGCCTGTCATCGCTGCTTTCTCTTCTCGCACGGGTCCTCAAAATTCTTTAAAGTCACGTAGCCGACGCGTGATCACCGGCTGGCCAGAGTCTCTCTCTTCTTCCCTCCCATGCGCGCATATCTCTGTCCCTTTCTTTCTCTCTCTCTCTCCTCTTCTCTCTATCTTCCGACTCTCTCCAGCCAGGGAACTCAACCGGCGGCGACGTGGGTGTTAGTAATAGTTTCTTTAAAGAGGTTTTTACGCATACAAAATTAAAAAAAAAGAAAATTAAAGTAAATTTAAAATCAAATTGGAAAGTGAAGTAAAATTAGATCTGAAATATAAATTAACCAAGACCAAGCGAGAGGATGGCATTAGATTAGAAAGTTTACCTTTCAATAATTTATAAACAAATAATTCGGGGCGGCTTTCCCAGATTTAGATTAATTTATAAACACGGACAGCGAATTTCCGTTTCTCGGGACTTTGATAAATTAACTAAGTTTTAAATAACTTAATTAGATTGTAAAAGAATAGACGAGAAAGGGGAAATAACTTTCGGTTTAGTTAGAATAGGAAAATGGATTATTTTCAATTAGTTTTTATACTTTCATAGTCGATAGAATTAACAAATTAATATGTGTGTACATATGAAGAATATGTACACATATATCAAGGTCCATATATCTTTAATTATAAGTTTGTTCCGTGCATACCGTCTCTTAACGAAATAACTGAGTTTTTATTCCTTTAGGTTTATTCTTTGCAGGTAACTTTAATATAATCACGCTACGATTATTCAGGACTCACAAAATTAATCAATTTTTAAATTGTGTAATTATTATTAATTAATTAAAGAACAGAAAATTCCAAAAAGCGTTCTAGTAGACCTAGCTCCATGCCGTCTGCGGGGAAATGAAGTTAGGTTGGCTCTAGGAAACATATTTTAATAGTACTCGTATTAAATAATAATTAGTATTTTTAAAGTTTAATTAAAAATGTAAACTTTTAGATTAAAATGGCGTGAGCGCGCGAGGTAGGAAAAGAGAGCACGGAGGACGGTGTCCCCACCGCTCCGTTTGCGATCCCATTGCCGGGGTCGGGCCAATCAGCGGGCCAGCAGCCGCTCCCTCTTCCACCGAGAGCTCTCGCGCTGGGCTGCCTGCGTGCAGCCAGCGACTGGCAGAGTCAGTCGTCTACGAGTTTCAGCCAGGGGAAGCAGCATCCGCTCTGCTCTCCTGAAATTTCATCATTTTTCGCCATGACGCACCACCACGAAAAATCTGACAAAAATATATGTTGAAGCAGACACTTCAAGGTTTGTTTTGAAAAAAATTGGAGGTGAACCTCCACAACATAACTTTAAAAAAATATTTTCAAAATTTGAAAGCATTTTTTCATCCCTATTTTCTATAAAAAAAAATCCAAACTTTTTTTCGGAATAGACTTTTTGGTTAGCACAACATATATTTTGCTCGTCATAATCGGTTCAGCCGTTATCGAGAAAAACTCATTTTTTGATTTTACTACCCCCTCCATATATAAAAAAAAAATGAAATTTTACGGTTGAAATTTGCAGGATTTTATATTCACATAGATGTGAATATAGGGTGCCAATATAGGCTTGATAGGTGCGGGGACCATTTTTACATGCTTATCCCCCTAGGCCCTTTCTTGAATTTCGTAAATTCCGCGAATACCATGAATTTCTTGAATTCCACGAATGATGAGAATTCAGTGAATTCCGTAAATTACTTGAATTCCTTGAATTAAGTTAATGCCATGAATTCAGTGAATTTCGTGAATTTCCTGAATTCCTTGAATTTCGTGAATTCCGTCAATTTCATGAATTCCGTGAATTCCGTGAATTTGGCGAATTCCATGAATTCTGTGAGTTTCTTGAATTTCATTCATTCCTTGAATTCTGTGAATTCCATTAATTCATTTAATTACATGACTTTCATTGATTCCGAGAATTCCTTCAACTACATGAATTCCGTGAATTCTTTGAATTTCATTATTCCTTAAACTCCATGAATTCCGTGAATTTCGTGAATTCCGTGAATTCTGTGATTTCCGTGAATTCCATAAATTTCTTGAATTCCTTCAATTACATGAATTCCGTGAATTCCATGAATTCCTTGAATTCCGTAAATTCCTTGACTTCAGTTACTTCCATGAATTTAGTTAATTCCATGAATTTAGTTAATTCCGTGAATTCAGCCATTCCTATAATGTCGGTCTCTGTTGTACCTCAAAATACACACATATTAATCAAATTCAGAAAAAATGAAATTTTTTACAATTATTTCACAATAGAAGAGTTCGGGGACATCCGTTAGCATGTTCGTTATGATTCCCCAAATTTTTTTAGGCAAAATCTTTATCATTGTAGGAAAAAAACCAGGGGAACCTAACACTGCTAAAATCGATAATTTTTCAAGTATCACATGCCCATAAATCAAGATTTAATGACTCTGACTTCTTTTTTGATGACATCACACCTGGAATACTTTTGGAAAAAACACTTGAAATCAAATCAAATGCCATTGGGACTGATGGAATATCAATCAAAATGATTAAACTTGCCCTTCCAATTATCTTTCCTATCCTATTGCATATTTATAATGCTTCCGTTTGCCGTAGTAAAAGTCACACTGAGCCCAGTGATGCGTCTTTGTTGGGCCAGACTCTGGGTTTTCCTATTAAAACTTGTATTGCCAGAGTGAAGACGAAGTTGGGAACAGCAGTGCGCCCAGTCCGGGCTAAACTCTGGCTCCTCCTCTTAAAACATGGTTTGTCGTAGTAAAAGTCACACTGAGCCCAGCGATGCGCCTTTGTTGGGTCAGACTCTGGGTTTTTCTATTAAAACCTGCATTGCCAGAGTAAAGATGAAGTTGGGAACAGCAGTGCACCGATTCGGGGCCAATCTGTGGCTTCTCCTCTTAAAACATGGTTTGCCGTAGTAAAAGTCACACTGGGCCCAGTGATGCGCCTTTGTTGGGCCAGACTCTGGGCTTTCCTATTAAAACATGTATTACCAGCGTAAAAATGAAGTTGTGAACAGCAGTGCACCGAGTCTGGGCCAAACTCTGGTTCTTCCTCTTAAAACATGGTTTGCCGTAGTAAAAGTCACACTGAGCCCAGAGATGCGTCTTTGTTGGGCCAGACTCTGGGTTTTCCTATTAAAACATGTATTGCCAGAGTAAAGACGGAGTTGGGATCAGCAGTGCGTGGAGTCCGGGCCAAACTCTGCCTCCTCCTCTTAAAACATTGTTTGCCGAAGTAAAAGTCACACTGAGCCCAGCGATGCTCCTTTGTTGGGCCAGACTCTGGGGTTTCCTATTAAAACATGTATTGCCAGAGTAAAGACGAAGTTGGGACCAGCAGTGCATCGAGTCCGGGCCAAACTCTGGCTCCTCCTCTGAAGACATGGTTTGCCGTAGTAAAAGTCACACTGGGCCTCGTGATGCGTCTTTGTTGGGCCAGACTCTGGGTTTTCCTGGTAAAACCTGTATTGCCAGAGTAAAGACGAGGTTTGGGAACAGCAGTGCGCCGATTCCGGGCTAAACTCTGGCTCCTCCTCTTAAAACATGGTTTTCGTAGTAAAAGTCACACTGAGCCCAGCGATTCGCCTTTGTTGGGCCAGACTCTGGGTTTTCCTATTAAAACATGTATTGCCAGAGTAAAGACGAAGTTTGGAACAGCAGTCCGCCGAGTCTGGGCCAAACTCTGGCTCCTCCTCTTAAAACATAGGTTGTCGTAGTAAAAGTCAGACTGGGCCCAGTGATTCGTCTTTGTTGGGCCAGACTCTAGGATTTCCTAATAAAACATGTATTGCCAAAGTAAAGACGAAGTTGGGAACAGCATTGCGCCGAGTCCGGGCCAAACTTTGGCTCCTCCTCTGAAAACATGGTTTGCCGTAGTAAAAGTCACACTGAGCCCAGTAATGCGTCTTTGTTGGGCCAGACTCTGGGTTTTCCTATTAAAACCTGTATTGCCAGAGTGAAGACGAAGTTGGGAACACATCGATGCTGGGCGGGCAGAAGAAAACGTCTGCGGATCCTCCCAGGAATTACCGGAAACAGGATCCTCATTCCAAAACCCAAATCAGGAGAGACTCCTTGAGGGGAACGATGAAGGAACCTACGAGGGACTCAATGAGGAGATATTAAATAATTTTGTACGTAACATTGGTGAACGATTACGTTCATTTTTTCATAAATGGGAGACCCTAACCTCAGACTCTAGGATTTTATCTTGGATCATGGGTTACGAGATACCTTTTGCTTCAATTCCTTACCAGTTTACACATGTGCGTAAGTCAAATTGGTCAAATGTTGACAGAAATAACATTAATATATTAATTCATCAACTCACGTCAAAGGGGGCCATTGAAGTTTGTACCCCCTCAGTTGATCAGTTTATTTCTTCATTTTTTCTTGTTCCAAAACCAGATGGTACCTTTAGATTTATTTTAAATCTTAAAAATCTAAATAAGTTCATTGAACTAGAACATTTTAAACTTGAAGATTATAGAACCGCAATTAACCTCATAGATTATAATTGCTTTATGGCAACACTAGATTTACAAGATGCGTATTACTTGGTACCAATTGCTGAATTGCATAGAAAATTTTTGAGGTTTGAATTTGATGGGAATTTTTATCAGTTTACATGTTTGCCTTTTGGTTTATGTACAGCTCCTTACGTTTTTACTAAAATCATAAGCCTGTGCTTTCTCATTTGAGAGATTTAGGTTATTGTTCGGTTGTTTACCTAGATGATTTCCTTTTATTGGGAACTCCTCCACAAGAATGCTTTGATAATATTAAAGTAACACGAGAAGTCTTAGAAAGTCTGGGTTTCATAATAAATTTGAAAAAGAGCCATTTAAATCCTAGTCAAGAATGCAAATTTCTAGGATTTGTCTACAATTCTAAATCCATGACACTTAGTCTTCCACAGGAAAAACGATCTAATATTGAAAACCAAATTAAGTTTTTTAGCATTACACGCCAATGTACTATTAGATTTTTTGCACAATTTGTTGGCTCCATTGTAGCTTGTGGTCCAGCTATTAAATATAGTTGGGTTTACACTAAAGATTTTGAAAGACAGAGATTCCTAGCCTTGAAATATAGCGGAGGAAATTATGATGCACTAATGACTGTGAAACCTGACCAAACTGATATACAATGGTGGCAGTCTCACATATTATCCAGCAGTAACTCCATTGCAGGCCTTGTTTTTCGCTTAGAGATTTTCACGGATGCTTCGCTGTCAGGTTGGGGAGCTGTATGTCTTGAGCATAAGGCTAATGGTTTTTGGTCAAAAAAGGAACGCGAATACCCAATTAATTTCTTAGAATTAAAGGCAGCATTTTTTGGCCTTCAATGCTTGGCTAAAGACTTTCAACCAGTAGGTCTTGATACCATCTGGTCCCGGAGCGGAATAGTTCTTCATGCCTCTTAATACGTTTTTCACCTCCTCGTTAGTGATAGGTGGGCATTCCTCCTCAGGTGTTATGAGGGCACTGCACAGCTCCTTGAAGCTATTTATATTCTTGAAGTATTCATTCAGTGGATGCTGGACTTCGTAGACTTCTCTCCAAAATGCCTCGACCTCCTTTGGTGTGGGCAGGTGGACGACAGTAACTGGAGGGTCTTGGAAGAGTCGAGATGAGTCAGACAAAACCTGTCCATTTTCTCTGACCCACCTCTCTCTCCGCTCTAGAATTCTCCTAGCGTTAGATTGTACTCGTATTCTGTCAACAATATGCTGCCTGAATGTCAATAGCTTTGACTTGTTCAGTGTGTGATGACAGACCCGCAGTTCGCGCACGAACTGTCGAACCTCAGCAGTGAAAGTCCTACTAGATGTTATGTAGTCAATCACACAGTGAATGCGGGAAGCGTACTGCCTTGCCCAGCCTATCTTTGTGCTGAGTTGATACATTCGTCTCTTGGTCTTATGATCAACCGTTCGTTTTGTTTTACGGTTTGCATCTGCCGAAGCTCTGGCTGCATTATACACACTACAATTGATCGTCCAGAGGTCAGGTTCTTCGGAAAAATCTCCACGAAGCTCGTCATTCAGTTCAGCCAGATCTTTGGGCATGAGAGAAACCTGAATCTCCTGGTCCTGAAGCATCGCTCTTCCTCGATTGGATGCCTGATCGCGGTTGGTCTCAGTGTCGCCTCGCTTTCTCTGTTTCCGGCTTGTTCTAAATGCGTTTGAGTAGGCGCACCGCTTATATAACCCCTTTTCCGGAGTTCCTCGGCATGGTTTCGCAGACGATTATGCGAAAAATGCGAGAGCTCTGGGTGTTTCGCGCACCACAGAGCATGTAGTCGCGCAATGTAAACTTTTCGTTCAGGGGCCATACTGGTATCATAGCACTCCAGCAGGTCGTCCCTGAGTCGATACGTCCACTTGAAAGAAATGAGATTCTGCTGGTCAATCACATTGACTCCATCTTGATTGGCTCCCCCAACTCTAGGATAGTCATCATTGTTGCCCGACCCATTGTCGGGAGACCTGCGCGTTCGATTGTTTTGGACCGCACTTACTACAACTATGATTGGTGTTATCATTGTTGTTCCAACGAGCAGCTAGGGAAAAGGGTACGCCCATTCTTGTAGAGCCCCGCATGCAAGGATAAGGCTGCATACTCTGAGAGGTTAACTAAAGGTTAACAACCACCACAAGGTCCCACTGGGAGCAAAAAGATGACATCGGCTCCCAGTAGGACCGCGGTAAATCCCATTCATGGTCACGTCTCACAACCGTGAGATGGGTGGTCACATTTCGGGAATCTATTCCAAAAACATTCTCGAGCCCCTGCTTAGATGTTCAGTGGGTTTCAATCAATGGTATTTTGTACAGAGTTGGTTCTTTTGTGATTCTGGATGTAAACTCTGATGGTTCTTCTGAATTTGGTAGAATTTCCAAAATTTTTGTAAATGAGGATCAGAAAGTTTGCTTTGTATGTGAAAGTGTTCTAGTTCATTGCTTCGAAGAGTGTATGCATGCATATGAAATAACTAGCAGCAAAGATCTCACATGTAAATTGTATGAAAATTTAGCCACTCCTTTCCTTCTAATCCATCATTGCTCATATGATGGGACTAATTTTCTTACGCTAAAAGATGCTGTGTAGTAGATCATAGATAATAAATACCCACTATTGTAAATTATTGAAAATAAATATTATGAATGTGTTCCAATAAAATAATTTCATGAACTTCTATCATGTTCTGTAACTGAATAAGAACCTTGCGCTTAGTATTGACCACTTTTATAACATAATAGAACGGACAAATCGTGTAGTAGGACCTACTAAACTGGAAGCTGTTCAGTAAGACTTAATAAACAGGAGTAGTATTTAGAACGAAAAGTTCAATAGAAGCTTCTAAAACGGACAGCGTTTAATGAAATCTACTAAACAGATTTAGTTTGTAGCATCAATCACAGTAATATCTACTAAACAGGACGCTTTACAGTACGGCCTACTAGACAGAATTAGTGGGAGCTACGAAGCGCACAGTAGGCGCTACTAAACAGGACATCAGGGCTAGTACGTAGTACCAGTCGAGTAGTGGGGGTCACTGAATGCTTGGTCCGTCCATATATTATTAAATGGCGTAGTAGCTATGACTAATGATTTGGTAGTATTCACTAAACCCTTCTCTCAGTGTATGGTTGATTAGAATATTCTTAGCCACAGGAGATCGACAGACATTATCCGTTTGGCTCAATCCCAAGATCTAATTGCCTACAGCTAATGTCTGACGTACTCAATCCTGTGGGTAAAAGGGTATGGGTATATATAATAACCTACGGTTTATTATCACCCTAATAGTACGGAACGTTCCGTGGGCACCTTCGGAACGTTCCCGGAACGTGTAAAATGTCCGCCCTTGTGTGATCGTTCCAGTGGAATGTTCCATTGGGACTTGAGGGGAACGTTCCAGGAACGTTCCGTGCAATTAGGGAAGCAATCTTTTCAAATGAAATTATATGCATAGTAGAAGTTCACTTAAAAAAAAAGCTTCTTTTCGGTTATAAATTTACATAAAACCTCGCATACAAAATAAGACAAATCTCTGTCAATTCATATGCATGCAAAAAGTATGTTTGGTTATATAATATGCTTGTACACAGGAGATCGATAGACATTATGTCAGACGTACTCAATTTCGATCTATTTTGTATGTAGATAATAAACGATCAGCGTTATCGACAAAGCCCATGTATTTGTTATAATCAGAACATATAATGGGACAATTTACCTGCGCCCACGTGCCATCTTTCTGCCTCCGATTTACTGTTGTCACTTCGGATGGAGCATGGTAATTTGATAGAAAACAAACACCTTTTTTATCCATCCATTTTATCCATTTGATACCAGTATCAGATTTTCGAAAATCGTACTCTCCATGTTTCATTTTTTTGTCAAGCATTATAGATTTAGGTAACCCAGTACGATTGGGACGCGCAGTTCCGCAAGCGAATATCTGGTATTCTTTTAGTGAAATCAATGGATCAACGCCAGTAAAAAAGTTGTCAAAGTATACGTGGTGATTTTTAAAAACAAGTTCACGCGTCAAATCCTTGACAACTCGTGCTCCTAACTGTTTCTCAGAACTTTCAGTTTTACCGGTGAAAACTTGAAATTCACATACGTAACTCGATTCATCTGCACGAACCCAACACTTATATCCTCGTTTTATCGGTTTAGCCGGCAAATATTGCTTTAGGCTACTTCGACCTTTGAATTTTATCATAGATTTATCGGTAGACTGATACTTGCTTCGTTTTCAGCTGGCTTTGAAAGTTTCTTGAAGTATATCCAGTAATGGTCTCAATTTGTACAATTTATCATAATTCGGCTCACCTTTTTTGAGTTTGTGCTGTTATCAGAGATATGTAAATTACCTAATATGAATCAAAAATGTACAACAGGCATCAACGAACTTATGAATGGATCTTTCAATTTTGGGTCACTCGAACAATAATCACGATAGGAAGGCAATTTTTTGATTGCCATCAGAATATTGATTCCTAAAAAGATCAGTAATTCTTCTTTTGTCGTCAATTGCTCTTCCTGCGTTTTCTTCAGTATATACTTATTTGTTTGCTGAACTAATAAATCCAGAATATTTTCAGGAAAAAGACAGAAAAAAATATCTAATGGAGATTTTTGTCATCGGGAATAATCGGCCCAAAGTTAGGAGTGAATGGATTATCATCTCTGTTTTTCTTTTTTTTCCATACTTAACCACCAGAACATTCTCCTTTATCTTCATTTGAATCATTATCTCTTTCATCCCCTCAAAATTCATTTTCTATTTCCATATTTATGTTATCCTTCTCTTGATCTGAATCAGCAAGTCCATGCACAGACTCCGTATCGCTAGGAATATCAGCGATTTTCATTCTGTGTAAGACAGGTTGTGATAATTTATAAATATTGAAAAAGTTCTCTGTTAGATGATAAATGAAACTACTCTCGAACACCAAAGATACGAGAATCTCGGGAATCGGGAACTCCAAAGATACGGGCGTGAAAGGGGCTCCCACTCCTGGGTTTCAGTGATGGTTTTTTACGCAAAAAATAATGCTTAATCAGCACACGAAATTCGCTTTTTTCCATTTTCGTTAACATTCATGAGGTTCTGTCCTTTCAATGGCTATCAAACACAAAATAAATGACCCAGCTTGCTCAAAATTAAACAGTAGTCTATTCATAGATGGCGTTGACAGGATCAGTGATTCATTTCAAGTTACTGCGCAAAAAAATTCAAAAAGTCACTGACTTATGAAACAGCCCTTGTATCAACAGATCCTCCATTGGGAAAAAGAAAAAAAGTAGTTTATAACGAAACAAACACCACAAAGAACTGGACTAGTGTAAAAAAATTAATACTAGTTTGTATTGGGCCTAAGAAGAAAAAATCATATGCAAATATCAAAATTCTGTTTGATCTGATAAAAATTAATGATATTTCATTTAAATTTATGTCAGATTTCAAAGTTTTATTAATGGTAAATGGTCAAGAAACATATAGAGATTTGAGAAAAGTTAATCAGAAGTATGTTTCTTTAGGTCGTAAAACTAAATTCTCAAAAGATTATCACAGTACAATAAATGAGCCACTGTTTTTAGAGAAAGGTAATAAATGTGTACTCGAAAAATGCATCGTAACCGATCTGCTTATTCTACAAGGGTTTGCCAATCACCTTTTTTGGGACGATCTAGTACCGTTACTTGGTCGAGAAAGAGCACTACACTGGCCTATGAAACTGAAAGTATAGTATCCAAAAATTATCATGGTGAAATATTTGAAGGAAATGCATGCAGAAAATTGCTGAAAGAACCCGATGAATTACTGGATCCTAATATTTATAAAAATGTTTGTCAGTTGTTTTTGATAGCTTACGTAAGTGCATTTAAGGTGATGAACAAAATAGTTGATTTTTGCTTTTTTAACAGAAAAATGGAGAATATTAATCATCTAGACAATTTGCTTGAAGAACTAGCAAAGGCAGTAATGGCAACTGATATCTCGATCACATTGAAACTACATGTTTTATTTGAGCATCTCAAAGACTGTTTCACATTTTTCGAACAATAAAATTATAATAAACCTGTTTACTATTTGTGACAGAATCACATCGTGTAGTTTATTTTAATATTTTAATGCATGATTTTCAATAAAAAATCACATTTTTCGACTATATCTTGGACAGGGTGCAGCTAAGATTTTGGGACCTTATTTTTCGGATTCTACGGGTCAAAAACAATAGAATAGCCTACTTAGAATTTTTGGTCAGTCAAGATAAACCTAAAGACCTCAGGCGATCACCATGTGCATAAGGGCCGGTGGAAGAAAAAAAAATTGTTGACATGTCAAGTTATTTGTTATAAACAAATATTTGCAACAAATAGCCAGTATGATGGATTAGGTTTTTGTGATGGTACGTTAGACCATCTAGGGGGCTGTCCCATAGTTGAAACTGAAATATAGTCAGTCTGACACTCTAGATTTTCAGACTGACCAGCCATTTTTCTCCGTGTGTAACAGATCCTACCTCTTTTCAGCACATTGTGTGCAGAAATTCGCAAACTACATGCAAGGATTGTTATTTTTGATACACTTGTTTAGTTGAAATTTTGTGGTCATGTTATAGAGATGGAATTCGAGTAGTTTCACGTTCATTAGTGCATATGTTGACACCTGAAATCGCATAGTCGTGGTGACATTTTCGGATAATGGTTCATTCGTGATCGCAGGCTAGAGTCTCGGGTCTGTTCGTAGTCAATAGTGCGTTGTTACTGGTCTGTATATATTTTTAAAAAGAGAGCGTGTGCAAAAGTACATATATGTACTTATATGTTCACTTCTAACGCACGTTGCACTCGTCAAATGCATTATTGCACCGGTTTATGTGTCGGCATGTTCTTTAATGTTGCTTCTGAATTTATGCACACGTGTGAGCAAGTGTGAAACCAAATATACATATTCATGAGTGAACATGAGTATGTGTGATTGTGCGAATACGTGTCCTTTACATGCAGATGGCTGTATTTATGTTTTTTTATGTATGTGTGTATGCATGTAATATACATATAGGTAGTATGGAAATTTCTGCATGCTGTAGGTGATGCCCCAAGTGTATGAATAGTACGCGTAGGGTGGTCTACGGAGACAAAGTGTGAGTTTTGGGGTACGGATTGCAGGGTGTGCGATGGCAACGCCAACCCAGGGGTAAGGCGCATGTGTAAGCGACGTGTTAATGACATTACGTAATACCGAGCAAGCCAATCAATATGGCAGACACTGTATATAGGAACACGGTCACGTATTTGCCGTTACTGCAACATAAATACACTCATACACACACAACTTTGCTATGAACTCCGGAAGCTATGCTTAAGTAGGTGTCCCAAGGAGGCATATAATCATTACTAGACTACTAGATATGATACTTAAAAATTGATGTGACGTTAATGGGGATTTATAATTCGTATGGGTGGGTGGATTCTCATTAGTCAGTAATTATTACAATTATTCTTAACAGTAGTGACTACTGAGTCTTCTATTCTCGGTTCTATTTAAAGCTGATGATTAGTAATAATAGTATATTGTGTATGAAGGGCGTAAAGAAGACAAAATAGCTTTACGCCCTTGATACACGCCTTACTTTTTGTCCCCCTCCTTGAAAACAAGCATGTGAAGCAGATAGAGGATGTTTGGTGAACTTGACAATTTTATATTATAGGTGAAAGCAAGAAATATCGTACTTTGCAGAAGGGAGACTGTCGGGTCTAGCAATACAATTTTCTCAAAGAAAAAGATCAAATCCTTCCTGGCATAAATCCACTTTGGACTTGCCATATCTTTTCTTCTGTAATTTCCATTACCCTACGAATAAGTATTTTTCAGTATATTTTACTTACGGTACATAGTGAGCTGATACCTCTGTAATTATTGCAGTTGTTTTTATCTCCCTTTCTTTTGTATATGGGTAGGATAATGGCATTTCTCCAATCGTGTGGGACTTGCCCCGTCTCCATACATAAATTTATAAATTCGCACAACTCATGAGGTATGTACTCGCCACAGTATTTAAGCATTTCAGCGCTAATACTGTCTACACCAGCAGCCTTACCATTTTTTTAATTCTTAATTATATCTCTAACTTCAGTGACACAGACTTTCTCAATTGGGTTTTCTAATTCATTATGTTCTATGTTGCAGTTCTGTTGCCCTATATCTTCACCTCATGATAAATCTTTAAAAGAGTTTTTGAAAGCGTCTACTATCCCGTCTGTATCGTATAGCATTTCACCTTTGCTTTTTCTCATGATGACAAACTCTGTACTTTTACTTTTGTTCATCTCTTTAAATATTAGTTTCATGGTTCCTTGGAAGTCGTTTTGTAATTTCTTCTCTTCTTCTGTTCTGGTTCTATCATTAGTTTCCTTGACTAGTCGTTCAACTTTCCTCTTTTTGTGTCTGCAATCATTTCCAAGTATATTTCTCTCCTCATCGCTAAGAACTGTCATGTTTAACGTTCTCTCGTACGCTTCTTTCTTTTCTTTTTGGCTGCCTTAATTTCATTATTCCACCATGCATCACCAAATTTACTTAGTAAAACCGCCGTACCACATACTTCAATCACAGTTTCAATAATGATATCCCGTAACATAGTCGACGCACCCTCTATACCTTCATTGATTCTAAGCGCCTCCCAAATTGCCTCATCTATGCGTTCCTTCTTTTTATTCTAAAAATCTATAGGAACTTCCAGTTACTGTAAATTTTCAATCTTGATTCGCGTTTGCTTCGTTTTTGTTGTTTTCCTTCTTCTTCATCCCCGCCCTAAGTTTATTTTGCAGACTAAAAGGTAATGATCGGTATTGCATACAGATCCCCTCATGACTGTTGTATCTTTAACCAGTTCCCTTAGTCTTTCATCCGCAATAACGAAGTCAATTATACTGCGGTTATTTCCTTTGCACCAGTGTACGTGTGTATCATCTTATGTCGAAACCAAGTATTTGTAATGAATAGGCCCTTTTCTAAGCATAAGCTAAATAACTTTTCCCCGTGATAATTTTTTTTGGATACCCGAATTCACCTAGTCCCCTTTCTGTATCTGTGTCTTGATGTTGGCCGCCGACCCATCCGTTCATATCTCCTAACAAAATTATTCTTTCACCTTGATCGCAAGTACTAATTGTATCATTTAAACAGCTTGAAAACACCTTAGTCGGTCCAACTCTGGTTACCATAGATCGGTTACCAAAGTAGGACCGACTTTGGGCCGAAGGTCAATCTCTGGCACCCGACCGAATTTTGCACCTGGGTATAGGTGCAAACCACACGGGTTAATAAATGCGTGTCACAATCAATTTTTTCATATTGATACTTGACAACATTTATTGACGTTTATAATGCAAACATTTTAAGTGCATGATGAAAGGTTATTCTTAAGCGGATTCGCAAATTCTTCAACTGCGTGAAACCTTAAATAATTTTCCATGCCTTTCGAAAGCTTGCGTGGAACTGTTTATTCGTAACATAAGAAAATGAAAATTAGAGCCATTTTAACATGAAATATTATAGTTGAAAGTCACCAAATTTAACAATATAACAATTTATCTGTGCATGCTTCAGTTTTCTAAACGCTCCGTATAATGAACGTCACCATAATGTCCACTCATTCAAATGTAGAATTCCAAATTAGTATTTTCAATCAATTTTAAGTAAGCTAAGTACTTGAAATTAAAAATGAAGTGCTGTCATTAACTTTTTAGATCCTACAATTTTTAATCAAACTAAAAAATATCTGCTAGCTGCGCGCAGACACATTCTAATCACGCGCTGTGTGCGCGGCTCGCAAGGTTGATCGCACCTAGGCAACGCTTCAAACGGGTTGATTTTTAGTATAAACTGTAGAAAAATTTCTGGTAATTTTACCACGTTCAGAGTAGGTCCGATCATTACCTACTCTCAAAGTAACGTTTTCACTGACAATAACGAGTATCCACTTTTAGTATGGAATTCAACTCTTAGGTTACGTAAGTTTCCAGAGAGATTCTGTAAAATTACAATGCATTATGAACATTATGAATTTGAAGTTGATGGCATTCTAACCAAAAATATTCGTGTTTTTATTCAACATGGTAATTTTAGCATCTACATGAGAAATGTGAATAATGGTATACTACGTAATTACCAAAAAACTAAATTGACATATATACGAATATGAATAAATAAATTTATTTGGTTAAATACATCTTTCAACTATATTTTTTATCAATTTTGTAAATAAATTTTTCCATAATTTATCCCGTTCTGAAACACTCTTTGACAAATAATTATAATTTTACCATTTTTTTCATTACTCTCCGCAACTTTGAAACTTTAAAATTACTTGTACTTATACTAAGTTAAGAGCTGTGCAAGTACCCCGCGTTATCAATTATCAAATTTCAAGACGTGCGATTACGTTGGTAAAAGGAATTTTTAACAGTTTCTGTACTTTTACCAGCGTCAAAAAAGTCACCACTCTGAAAGTAGGTCCATTTATTACCTACTCTGAAAGTCACAGATTCACAAGCAGAAACTGTACTTCTACATGTGTTTTTAATGGAATAATTATGTTGCATTTGGTTTGTATTACACTATTGCGTATAACTTATTGCGTCATAAGCTACAAATGAAGATGGCCCCTCATTATCATGGAATTGCATACATCTGAGGGGCCAACAATTATTTTTTATTTTTTTTAACTATGAACTAATGCTCTGATCATCTCCGCAAAAATATATATTGCAATCTTGAATGTGAGCATGATATAGGTGGAAAATAGTTGGTTAAACCGTTTTAGAAAAAATTTGAGTTTTTGATTTTTCAAAATTTGTTTATAACTTTTGTAATTTTTCTTTTTTTAGTTGATACTTGGGGTGAAATTATTTCATAAGGGTAGCCACTTACCCCTGCAATATGGATCACATCCAAGCAGAGGCACCCATACCATGCTTATCCTGCTACGGCCTTTGAAAATTTTAGTTTGACGGTTTTGAATTTTGAAAGCCTCTGTTCCTTCTTTGAAAATTTTACCTGCCTAAAATATTTTGCATTGAAAAGTTTTCAATATGAAATCATTTCATAAATTTTTCTTAAGTTTCGAACGCTTTCAATTCAAAATTATCAAGAACAAATGATGGTCTATCCGGGGGTTTTCGCGTGTGAGAACTGAGTGGCGCTCGATAGCTAACTTCACAGTGACTCTAATCAGCTCTCTACTTATTAAATTCCAAGCTGAAAGTATTGAAATATTTAAAGTATAATATAATATAAATCTTAAAATATAATTTAAATCTGAACATAAAGGACGCATTGTATTTTTATGGTTCACATTTTTCAGAAAATGATGAAAATTGTATCGATTTTTAGAATTAAAGTTTCGTATGATTCTTTCAAAGAAAATAATGATTAAATAGTGAATAGAATACAGCTAGAAAATAAAAAAAATACACTTTTCTTTAATATATAAAGAAAAATTGAAATCAAAAAGGAATATAGATAGGGTTACCAGACATCTGCTTTTTAGCGGGCATGTCCGCTTTTTCTGTCCCGGCAAGAGAAGTTGTTATGGTTTAGCTAAGAATGAAATGAAAATGTACGACTTATTTTTTATTTTGATTTAAATTCCATCCCAACTCCAGGTATTATGATATACAGGGTGTCCCAGTACTCAAGGTACATGTTTATATTTTTGAATTCCTCATAAAAAATGGAGTTGAAAATAATAATAAAATTTTTTTGTAAAGTTAATAATTATTGCGTAATTAACAATTAAAGATTAACCAATGGGAAGCATGCGTTAGATGGTCGACAGTCCTTGTGTCACTGATGAGGGTGTGTGCGCAAAAGAGTAATTTTAAATATGCAGGAGGTTGTGAATATCAATGGTGCAACTTCACACGGCAACTGAGAGACGAGAGAGATTCTTAGAAAATATATTTCCAACCGAGCAATTCACGCCTACCCCGAAAGGGAAACGGCTTAATGATATAATAATAATAATAATAATAATAATAGGCTATGATGAAATCTAGAACACAATATTATTCGTTTTAATTGAATAGGCTTCGGAGTTGAGTTGAGCAGAAGCTTTCCGGCATGTATCTATAAATTCTACTATACAAATATGATATTGATAACTAAATTATGTAACAACAAATGTAGTTAACGCCAATAATGGCAGAATTTATTTTATGAGTGCTATCACATTTGCTACATGAGAAACTGTAGTAAGAGAGACATAGGGGATCTAAGAATCGGCTACTTTTATAACAGAAATGGTTTCCCAAAATGTAGTTTTTCAGTAAAATTGACATTGATCAAAAGCTAAATGCAATTGTAAGTTGTCTTTACGCCGTCTGGACAGTAAGTTCCTGCAATGAGCTCAAAAATATATAATTATGCTTATTCCAGGACGGAAACGTGTTCAACCTCAAAGTACTCTCCAATCGACTGAATATCCTTATCCTAATACTTTTCCCACTGCTTAAAACTGTGTTGCATATCCTTCACAGTTACAATGATTCTTATCTTACTTTTATGGAATAAGGGAAGTTGAGATTATACTCTGACAAAATAAGTTAGTGATGTTTAAAAATGAAGCTGCAATTAGTCATTAAATTATCCTTGAGAATGAGCTAGAATTTAAACGAATATATTAAAAGATGACAATGAATTAACCTCATAAATTTGACAAAATGATTGACGTTATTGACATAAACGTTTGCAAATAAAGATAAATGACAGGAAGTGTACATAATCTGATATGAGCAGCGATTATCAATCATAATTTACAAGAAACAATTACAGAATTAACTGAATATTTTGATTATGCATATCAATTTGCGAATATGTATCTGCATGCAACCCTGAAATATTATCAATTTAATCAGATATACTTTATATTATACATGAGCAATAGATAAAAACACGATCATGTATGATAATCATACTTCACTTTCGGAACATTACTTAGAGCTTGGACACCAACTTGATTTCGAACATTATAAAGATCTTTCAGTTGAACCTAACACAGCACGCTGAAAAATTGTTGAAAATTTTTTCATCAACTTAAATGATAATAATGTGAATATTAGATTCAAGCATATTAATTTTTCAGATCAATATAAACCTCTTATCAAATTATAGTATAATCACTGCCTATATTAGCATCAATGGTATACGTACCTTCATAATTTGTTTCTCAATTTTAGAGTTTCTACAAATATTTTCCTCATTCTGAAACTGTCATCTATCAACGACTCATTAATGTCTTTGTCCTTCGTTCATAATTCAAGTTTTTTGTTTTATTTTAAACATTTTATAAGTGTTCTAAAATTTTAAATAATATTATTGGAAAAAACGCATCTCATATCACCAATAGCATTTCTTTTGCTCAAAACATTAAAAAACAAAAAATTCCCTCTAACTACATTTTAGTTTCCTTGGATGCAGAATCTATGTTCAACAACGTACCAATCTTTAAAGTTTTGAGTTGCGTTGAGGATAGATGGAATGAAATTGTTGAATTCACAGATATACCTCTTAAAAAATTCATTGAAATGTTCAAACTATGTCTATATTCTACCAATTTCAAATTTAACAACTTAACCTATGAACAAAAATCTGGCCTAGCTATGGGTTCACCCCTTTCGCCGGCTACAGCCAATATTCTGACAGATATGTGGATGACATCATAACTGCTATTCCTAAAGACAAATCACAAATAATACTTGATACATTCAACTCATACCATCCCAAAATAAATTTCACTATGGAAATAGAATCAGATTCAAAAAAAAGTTTTTTGAACACACTTATTATCAGACAAAACAACATTTTAAAGGTAGATTGGTTTCAAAAACCTACCTTGTCTGGAAGATATTAAAATTTTAATTTTTCACATGCTAATTGCCAAAAATTTGGTGTAATGACTGCTTTATTTTTTAGAATGCTTAGAATCTGTGACCTTGAAGTTAGAACCAAAAATATTAATCTAATTATAGAAACGATTTTGGCCACGTTAACATTCTTTCTTGTGAAAAAAACACTGTTCGTAGAAAAGTTATAGAAAATTTCTTTATCAATAAAGAACTTCAGTCAGTAAATTCGAGATATGAACAAAATATTTTTCCAAATGCACATAAACCATTAACCAGATTAAACTAATTTACTCCTCTTTTTCTCCAGTTTTTTTCCATTACAATGTTGACTATAATACATAATTTTTTATTTCCAACTTGAACCTCTCTATAATTTCTATCAACTTTATATATATTTTTTATGATTTCTTCACTTTAAAATATGTATTTCGTTCCCACATAATCCAGTTAAAAGAGTTTTAAAACTTGTTAATTAGATCCTTCCTTACCAATCTTAACTAATGTTGGCTCTCTGCCTTATCCATAATCTTTGTTACCATATGATGTAAATTTCAAAGGTTTCCTTATCTACAATTTTTGTTACCATATGATATTAAATCTTTAAAGCTTCTTAAAATCTGTATTTTTTCAGTTAGTTTTCAGTAGATCCTTCAATAATAATCTGGAATTACGTGGTTCTCTGCCTTATCTACAATCTTTGTTAACATATAAGGAAAATTTCATCGCTTCCAATAGCTGTATTTTGCCAGTCGGTTTCTGTCCTTCGTCTTAAACCTTTCTCCAAAAATGCCATACGGCATTTTTGTTTTTTATATAAAATCGTACTTTTTAAATTGACTAAAGATATATATTTCTCTTTGTTTATAGGTAATAATTGAATGCTACCTTCAAAACTTGTAGCTAAGTCTTTTATTAAAAAATGGGCATCATATCCTGATAAGTTATGAAAAATTACAGGAATCACATGCGAGTCCTTATAGTTAATATTACAAGATTCATGACTTGGACTGCGATATTTACCTGTGAAATGATCGTGATCGCGATGTTTGATGTCATCATTTGCAAAAAGCTTTTCACAAATGTGACATTTTTTAGCCGTTTTAAATTCATGCTCTTGCTGCAGTGTTAAACGCTCCATTGGGATAATATTTTTTATAAGTAAATATACTTCCTCAGACACACGTTTTAATTATTTCATAAACCAATTTATACAGTCTTCTCCCCTATTAACTTTAAGTTCAGAAAGAGAATCATCAACATTGCAATATTTATAAAAAGCAACACTTGTTGGGACATGTTTTTGGTAATTGGTTGATTGTACATCTACATTTTTTTCTAATAAACATTCTATATCAGCATAAATTGCCACAGGGTTTTTTTCTTTAAATCTATAGTCCTTAAAGTTCAATATGATATTCTTTTCAGTTGGTAATATTACTCTGCATTTATTAATATTCTCGCAGTCAACTCTATAATTATTCAAAGACTTTTCAAATGTAAAATGACATAAACATCGATCACAGAACCAAGTGCGACAATGAGCCTTTGTATATTGTGATTTTACCAATCGGTATAGATTTTTAATCCATGCAAAGTGATAAATTCGATTACTTTCAAAAATATCATCGTCTTCCTCATCTAAATGAATTTCTGTATTTTCAATCATGAGAAGATGAATTGTGGGCTTGTCTGATTTAATTCGACTTAAATACAGCGGAAAAATTTCCTCTTTCTTTCTATTTTCAAAAGATTCTATACTATAAACATTTATATTTAAATTGTTTAGTTTATCAAATTTCGGTATATCATGTAAACTAATAGGAAATTGTATTCCATCATATTTGAGTTCAGTATTGAAATGAGGATAAGTATTCTCTACATTAACAACTGCTCTTTTGTCTCTTACAAATTTTGGTAATCGTATATAAGTTGACAAACCGGCCACCGAAAGTGGTGTATATTTATTGAAATTCACATTTAAATTGATAATTTCTTCTAATTTCCAATCAAACTTTGTTTGTTGAAACTCTTCAACTTTAAATAATATTTTCTCTCTTACTTTAATCTCAAACCATTCGCCAATATCCGTCAACTCAAGAATAGTTTCGTTTTTGGTGTTAAAAACTTTTATTTCTTCTATTTCTCTACCTTCTTCTAATACACTGAATTTAGAAGCTAAAATAACGTTGACTTTTAAACCTCCCATAATTTTGAGAGTATTCTTTATTCGTGCTGAAGTAAAGGAATTTCCTACTTCATTTTAAATCCAATGCAAATTTAGTCATTTTTATCTGAAGTACATAGAACAGGCAGATTTTTAAAATTAACTTCCTATCCTACGCAAAATGCTTGATTTCTACAATATGTTAGCATGCTAAATTGGCTGATTTTAGAATGATTTACCGAAATCGGTATTCTCGAGTATTTTTAGTGTACTAATTCCGATTGGCATGCTAAAATTTGAGAACACTTTGCATGGAGTGAGTCTATACCACTCTGAACGAGGAATGGCATACTAAAAGCAGACGAAAAGTGATGCATAATTGTAAAAGTAACCTTAACACGAAATACATACGACGTATTGACAAGTGACAGTTGTGAATATGAAACATTAACTAACCTCAAAATCAAATACATCACAAAACACGTAGAACTGTGAAAATTAAAAAATTAAAAATATAAATAAACCTTCTAAAGTTAATATGGCATTGCGTGATGTGCTAAATGGTAGATTTATAGAGATTTTGGATGATGCTGACCCTCTCTGTCTACCTCATATGATAGAAAGAGAGGTTTCGAAACCATTGTTTCATCTTCGATCGCACCTCGTTGTCTATCTCACATGGTAGAAAGAGAGGTCCGTTCGATTTAAGGCATCGAAGTTCGACCCCTGGGCCGCACTATAGGTCAAATTGCATTTGTCTAGTTTAAAGTCTAATATAACGAGAAAGAATAGAGATTACTCAACAAATTTGTTTTTAAATAAATTTCATATTACGTGGATTAAAGGAAAATATGTGAGAATGCCTGCATTGCTTATTGTAGGGGTTGAAGTAAGGGGTGAAGTTGAGCATGTTTGAAAAATCTATGACATTTTTCTTCTCTTTTTGCTGAACCTCAAAGGGAAATCATGATATCGATACAAATTTTTTTTAAATTGTAGAAAATGTAATGCAGATTAAGGAAAACATTATTAGGATACCATCAACCCCTAAGTTAATGGTACAAATAAGGGGTAAGTGGCTAAATATCAGAACATTAGCCGAAAAACATTGTGAAGCACATGTGGAAAAGTTAATTGTGGCCAGACTGGGCTCCAACCAGATTGCCCAATTATTAGTTGGGCCCCAAATAATAATTGATTGCGGTAATTAGCTGGGCCTTAGTTGGGCAGCCCACTTTATGCCCAATTAATAAAGAAAAGGGTACAGTTATTGAATTAATAAAATTGAAAGTAATAAATGATAAATATTTGTTCTTATTTTTTCAAATTAGACGCTTCTTTATGATTTAAGAACTTTTAGCATCCTGTTATTCCTTCTGACCTCCATCCCAGTCTCTTCCAACAGTCAGCTCAGTCCTAAAAGCATCTAACGTGGTGTTTTCTGCAATAAATTTGGTTAGCCGATGTCATTTTTTAGATGACAGTTACTCCCAGTGGGACCGTGCGGTGGTTGTTAACCTTTAGTTTTTAATTATATATATATGTGTGACCACCCATCTCACGGTTGTGAGACGTGGCCATGAATGGGATTTACCGCGGTCTCACTTGGAGCCGATGTGATTTTTTAGATGACGGTTGCTCCCAGTGGGACCCTGCGGTGGTTGTTAACCTTTAGTTTTTATTAAATATATATATATATATATATATGCTTAGTATTTCAATAAAAAATTAAGGAAACCAAAATTTACCATCAAAGTCCAGCGTTCCAGATCCATCGGCATCAATTTCTTCAATCATCATATCTAATTCTTCGGGGGATAAGTTTTCATCTAGTTCGTGAAGAATGTCTCGAAAGACTTCAGTTGTTATGTAGCCATTTCCTTCCTTGTCGTAGAGTCTGAAAGCCTCTTTCAATTCTGCCAGTGTTGCTTGCTCATCTTGATCTTCCTCTATGAACTTCGCTGCAAGAGTAGCGAATTCTTCAAACTCTAATTCTCCAGCACCTGAGGATCCAGGATAAATGTTTTAAAATAAGGAATTAGTTTCTTTAAAGTAAATGAATTACCCAACGTAGTTATTCATTATGAATAAATTAATTTGGTCATACGGTTACATGAAAAGGCAATAGATATTTTATATTTGAAAACACTCTCACTTTAAATGATTTGATGAGTGTCCTAAATCTTTGTTATTTGTAACTAAGTTATTAATTTCATAATTCAAACATTTTTTTTGAAAATGTAATTTTCTTTCTTCACATTTCGGTAATAATTTGTAATTTAAATTATGCTCGTGTACCCTGAGGACACGGAGCGACCCAAGGACGACCGCCTTCTGTATTTTCCCTGCAAGTGTCTCAGCATTTTCTTGACATGCAGAGATGCTTTTCAGGCTATTAACCAGTGGAACCTTGGCGTCGCCAAGAGCGCCCATGAGCAGGACGATTAGCTTTACACAATATTGCGGGTATAACCGTCGCAACTCCCTTACATGGTCATTATACCTCCCTTTCCTTTCCTTCTCCTTGGCTATGATCTTTTTGTCAGCTGGTGCCGAAAATTCGATAACGAACGTGGTTCGTTCCTCAGAGTCAATGAGAACTATGTCAGGCCTCGAGTGCGCAACAGAAGCAATTGAAGCGGTATTTGGGCTGATGCCGTAAGAGTGACAGAGATGGTAATAAAGCACTCTCAGTGCCGCATTGTACCTTTGGATGTAGTTCGTTCCCGCATGAGCTGGAAAACTAGATAGTATCTGCCCTAGATGTTCGGGGTGTGCATGACACGCTCTGCAGCTATCATCGGGAATGTCTTGGCTCAAAATGTGGCGGCGGTATGCTAGAGTGGAAATGTACTTTCTGTTAATGTTTGTGATGTTGCGAAATGATTATCTGAATTTAATTTTCAAAATTATATGTAAAAATGTTTTAATTTTTTCTCAAATTACTAGAAAAGGTTACTAATAAATTGAGTTTTCAGAAATGAAAGTGAAAATTAAAAAAAAATGTAAAGTAAAAATTGTTTGAACGCCTGAATAAAAATGATAGTTTAATGCTTTTTATGTTGTAAACAGATTAATTGATTATTAGCTTATTAATTTTCTTCACAATATTAAATTACATAAAGATTGATTTTAATTTGTTTCAATTAAGTACATAAATTGATTATTTACTTCATGGTTATCCAGTTGCATATTGGCTATAATTTATATGATAGAAGCTTATTTATATTTAAAATTCCTCTATTATAATTACGTAATTTCGGTCAATGTTTATGATGTTGTGAAATGATTATACGAATACAATTTTCAAAATTATATAGACATACGTTTCAATTTTTTGTGGAATTATTACAAAAGGTTATTATCAATTCCAATTTTCGGAAATGCAATTTTCAGTTCAAAAAAATGTATAAATTGAAAATTATTGGAATATTTCAATGAAAATAACCTTAAACATTATTTTATTATAAATTCTTTTAATTATCATTATACATATTATTATTCATTGATTCTATCAAGACTTAAATTTTCTAAAATTATATAAAAAGCTTATTAATGAATAAAATATTCATAAACGAATGCTAAATTTACAAAAATATAAAGTGCAAATTATTGTAATCTTTCCATGACAATAATGGTTGGATGTTTTTATGTTGTAAACAGTTTAATTGATTATTATTACTCGATTCATTTTGTTCAAAATTTTAAATGAAATAAAGATTGAATCAAATTTGTTTCTCAATTAAGTAACATAAATTGATTTTTTAATTTGAGTTTGTGTAATTGAATTTGGGCTATTATTTTTGTAATAAAGGTTCGATTTTTCTTTAAAATACCTCTTATATAATTATTAATAATCGTAATTAGGGATTTGGCGGCCCATCGCTTGAGAGCTACGGCTCTTGCAGTCAGCCACGTTGCATTGGGCTAACTCCCCAACTCAACGAATTATGCGTTTACGTCACCAGTATCACGCAGTACCAACCACAATAGGCCTCTCTCAGATGGAGGCCATGGTTCAGTTGGGAGTGGCGATAGGACCGAACCGAGGTGACGACCAGGCAATGGCCCCGGACAAACGCGAGAACATAGATTTAAGTGGTCGGACCAACTCCGGAGGGACATGCTTACCTGTTGGCAAAGAAGTTCACCGGCGCGAAGAGGATTCATGCAGAGGTTACATGAAAGTTGGGTCAATATGCACCCGGAATATGCTCATAAAACGCCTCAGTATTTAAGATGGAAAATGCCAAACATGTCAATTTGTAAACTAAAAAGACAATTTTATGCCACAGTCTAATTTTCAACCAAGAATGATTTCTCAGTTATTTAATGAAATCAATTTAGGAAAATCTACAAATTTGCCAGCCGAAAAGTAAGTATTGTCAATAACAAATAGAATAGTTGACATTCCAACCTGAAATGATATAGAAAATTTTATTTTAAAGCCCAACAAGTGCAGAATTTAAATTAAAAAGAAGAATTTTCAATAATTAAAAGAGTGGCATTTTTGGTAAAAAGAATAATTGAAGGGCCGGGTAGAAGAGTGGGATGTGCGCTCGAACGCTTCAAAGTGCCCCTGAACGTTATGCAATCTCCCGACAATCCCCGCTTGTGCCGTTCGCTCGTGTTTACATTAAAAAAAAGGTACAAATCGTTGATTCTAAGAGAACTTCCAGTGAGAAAGTTGTTCTGTAGGGAGTAACGAATAAATCTGCTCAAAAAGCATATTATTTCGTTTTGTATACCACAAGATATCACGAGCTTAGTAAAATGAAATGATTCGCCCCGAGGAAACAGTTGACACCAGTGGGCTGAATCGAGAATTTACTATTCAAAATCAGCTACAGCCTACAATTCTTGACCGATTTTCAAATTTGTTGTTTAAAAGTGATCAGCAGTAGTTGCATAGGAGCGCCTATGGATTAGATTTTTCAATATTTTTCATTTTCCATGTTTTACATAAATAAACATTGAGCGAAACTGAGACATTTTCTAAATATTATTTTTTATCTTTAAATAAATAACTTAATTGATCCCATTCTCAATGAAAATGAATGACGAAGTATCTAAAGAGTATGAATAATCGACAGGTTATCGAATCTAATTGTTATAAACAAATTATATTAACAAGATGTCTATATCGTGGAAATTTTGCTTGCAAAGTATATTTGTAAGTTGAAATTCCCTGATTTTATCGACAGGATAACATTTGACCATGGAAATTTATTGTCTGGTATAATTTGCTTATTTTATAAACAAATTATATAAACAAATGTACAGTTTAGGCATTTATTGGCAGAAAGTAATCGTTTTTCTTTCTTAGTACCTTCAAATTATGTTAGCGGTAATATTTGATGATGAAAATTAGTCATTTGATATTATTTGCTTATTTTATGAACAAAGTTTATAAACAAATGCATAGTTAGGTCATTTATAGGCAGAAAGTAATCTTTTTTCTCCCTAATCATCTTCAAATTACAGAAGTAGTGATGTTTGGTGACAAGGTATTGTCAATCGATATTATTTGTTTATTTCATAAACAAATGTTATGAAGAAATGCATAGTTTGACCATTTTTAGATAGAAACTATCCGTTTTTCTTTCTGATCGTCTTTAATTCATATTAGTTCCCTACATAAAACGAAAAATTGGCAAATGTATCCCTGACGGAATATGCAACTAAAAATTCCGCTGCGTAATGCTTGTCTTCTATCAGCTATTCTTCCAGCGTACACAAATTTCATAAATCTTGCTTTTCACAGATGTCGGTGCTATGCAACATACTCATTCTGTTACACGTGAAAATGCCCGTCGAAAACAGATAATTATAACAGAAGTGCATCATAATGGCAGGCTTATGTCTCAACAACGGCTTATTGGAGATCTCTTTGAAGATGAAAGCATTTTACGATGCAATGTTGAATATGGACAAGTTACTGTTGAGCTTTATTATACTGGCGAAATTTTACATGCATGTCTCGATCCCGGAATGAATTATCGGGAGGACCGTGGTCGCGGTCATGAAGTGTTCGCCGCCGAGGTAAAAATAGACGGTAGGCCTACTTTGGAAGGCGATCTTACAACTGACGAAGCAAGAAGCCAACTCCTCCGTGGTGGACATCTATTGCATGGCACTAAATACGAAGAATACGGTTTGCATCCACTCGGAACCGTTCGTCTCACCAGAAAGAGTGGACTTGAGGTACAAGGATCTTTATATGAATTCCCTAAAGAAGGACATGGATTTGATGAATATGATGAAGAATAATAGCATCTCTGAGAGAATCGAGGTCGAAGAATCGATCTAACATGAATCGATCGCAAACGTCTTCGAAATTGTATTTATTAATTGTTTTTTAAATACTTGTTGTCCTACAGCACGGTAATACAAGAATCTGAATTTCAGAAAAAAAGTGGGTTGAATTTCAGATGTAACCAAAAGGATCATTTGCCGGTTGAAAGTCAACTGATGATTGTAATATGACATTCAGTTACTCGCTTGGTTGGAAGTCAACCGCTTTTTGCACGTAAAATGAAATTTTCAGGCTAATTTAAGACGCAAATATTGTTGACATCCCTTCAAACCTTCGCTTGATGTTTTCGGAGTTTATAACATATCCTACTTATAAAATATGATAAAAATGATAGAAATAAGGTCAGGAAAATTATTTCCTGTAAAAACTTGAAGTTTTCTTTCACTCCATGATAATGTATTCCTTGGAATTTGTTTCAGCTTTAAGTCATAAAAAACTTTTCACAGAGGACGCACATGTCCAACACATGGATTTAAACAGGCAGCGATCAACACTTTTTTTTATAATTTCTGGATTTCAACCATTTTTAAAATACTTTTTTTTTATTTAAGTGAAAACGATTCACAAACGTCTCAAATATACACATCTCCAACTTACCGAGATCTACCCGTCAATCGACATTTTTCCTCAGTGTTCGCGCATCGCAGTTCGCGCACGCATTTCTGCTAGCTCAAATGAATTTCAGATCGCACGACTGAAAATCATTTTCAAAAAAGGATCAGTATTCAAAAAGAGGTTTTTCAATCTCAAAGTAGGGTCTTGAGTTAGACAATTGAAGGTTCTAGAAATTCAAAACAGGATCAGTATTCAACAAGAGGTCACTTAGCGACAAACTAGGGTCTTGTTAGTTTAACAACTGTAGGTTCTACAAATTCAAAAAAGGATCAGTATTCAAAAAGAGGTTTTTCAATCTCAAAGTAGGGTCTTGAGTTAGACAATTGAAGGTTCTGGAAATTCAAAACAGGATCAGTATTCAGAGAGATGTTTTCCAGTCTCAAAGTAGAGTCTTGAGTTTGACACCTACATGTTTTGAAAAATCAAAATAGGATCAGCATTAAAGAAGAGGTTACTTAGCGTCAAAATAGGATTTTGTAAGTTCAGAAATTGTAGGTGCTGAAAATTAAAAAAAGGATGAGTATTCAAAGAGAGGTTTTTGTTTTTGAAGATAGGGCCTTGAGTTTAACACCTGTATGTTCTGAAGATTTAAATAAGGATCAGCATTCAAGAAGAGTTTACTCAGTATCTAACTAAGGCCTTGTTAGTTTGACAACTGTAGGTTCTAAAGACTCAAAATAGGATCTGTATTCGAGGAGAGGTTTTTTAGTCTCAAAGTGGGGTCTTGAGTTTGACAACTATAGGTTTGATAAATTCAAAATAGGATCCGTCTTCAAAGAGAGGGTTTTCAGTCTAAAAGTTGAGCCTTGAGTTTGACACCTGTATGTTTTGAAGAATCAAAACAGGATCAACATTAAACAAGAGGTTACTTGGCGTCAAAGTAGGGTCTTGTGATTTTGACAACTGTAGGTTCTAAAAAGTCAAAAAAGGATCAGTATTCAAAGTGAGGTTTTTCAGTCTCAAAGTAGGGTCTTGAGTTTCACAACTGTAGGTTTTAAAAAGAAAAATAGGATCAGTATTCAAAGAGAGACTTTTCAGTCTCAAAGTAGGGTATTTTGTTTCACAACTGTATGTTCTGAAGAATCAAAACAGGATCAGCTTTAAACAAGAGATTAGTTAGCATCAAAGTAGGGTCTTGTGAGTTTGAAAACCTGATGTTCTAAAACCTCAAAACAGGATTAGTATTTAGAGAGAGGTTTTTCAGTCTCAAAGTAGGGTCTTATGTTTGACCACTGTAGGTTCTAAAAATTCAAAACAGGATCAGTATTTAAAGAGAAGTTTTTCAGTCTTAAAGTAGGTTTTTGTGAGCTTGACAACTGTAGGTGCTAAAAAATGAAAAAAGGATTAGTATTTAAAGAGAGGTTCTTCAGTCTCAAAGTAGGGTCTTGTGAGTTTGAAAACTGTTCATTCTAAAAATTCAAAGAAGGATCAGTATTCAAAGAGAGGATTTTCATTTTCAAAGTATGGTTTCGAGTCTCACAAAAAAATAACATTTATTTTAGAAATGGAAACTTTCCTGATGAAGGCCCGCAGTGAGAGCCGAAACGTTGAAAATAAAAACGATTTTTAAACAACTAAAATCGTTTTTTTATGTTTGCATTTATTGGACCGTAAGACCGAAAAAAGAAAAGCTTTAAACTTTTAATTTGGAAATTAGTTTTCATTTTTGGCGCCGATGAACTATATTAAGAATCGGATCTGAGAATCTCGCTTTAGTCAGTGCGCGAGTCGCTTAGCCGCTAGCGACTTGAAGCTTTTTTTTGCTCAAAATTCGCTCGATAAACAAAACGCTGGAATTTAGAGAAGTCCAGTGTGCGCCGAGCATCAAAAAAAAAATTAATAACATTTTTTTCTCAAATAAAGTTTTGTATTTCTTTTGCGTTATCAGTCAAAGGACATTTTGAACTACATTCCCTCAAAATTTTATCAAAAAATTCCAAAAACTGACTGACTAAGCACGAGTTGAAGTGAAAAAGGAATTAAAATCGATTTTTCCAAAAAAGAAAGTTTTTTGCCTTTAATTAGAAAACTAAAAAAGCTACAACTTTTTGCCTGCAGAAAAAAATATGCGCAATGAAATTCTACATCTAGATATAGTCATTAAAAATTAAAATTCACAAAATTATTATTATTTGAAGTTACTTTTTATATTTAATTTGTGAAATTCAATTCGACAGTGTTGTTTACCAACAACCCATTCGCTATTAAATTCAGATTACCGTGTGGTGACTTATTCTCTGTTGTCACCAGTCACCCCAAACTTCCAAAACAGTTTCCATAATGATTCGAACTTTATTTGTTGCGATCAATTTACAAAGAATTTTTTTTGTGTGTATCACACTTCAAATGTTAGGCCCATACGTCGCGCACTATTTATAACTGGCTTTTTGATAGCTGTTTTATTTTGATTGATGTACTCAATCTTTACCCCTTAATTAATTTATCTAATTTTTAAAAGATAATGCCTGAAGGGCTCCAGATAGTTTTTCTAACCCAAAACTATCAAAAGGGTGATTTTGAAAGTAAACAATTCATGATGCACAATAATATAATTGAATGAAACCTACGAGGTACCATGGTACAAATATTGTCAAAGGTTAACTTAACAAAAGGCGGGCGTCTATCCCACTTCAATCATTCAAGTGACGCGAAAGTGACGCGACGGCATCCGCTTCATACCGGACACTCGTCCGCCATTTTGCCACCGAATAAAATTTAATGGAATGGTCCAAGTGGCCACTCGAACAATTCACAAGTTTATGAGAGAAGTTTTAGGCTCCGGAAGCTACGATCATAGTTCCTTAAAGCAACCAATCCCGACGCAACTGGAACGTGTACGTCATCCACTTCTGCTCCTTCTGTCCTAGAAGGTAATATATATATATATATATATATATATATATAATTAAAAAATAAGGTTAACAACCACTGCAGGGTCCCACTGGGAGCAGCTGTCATCTAAAAAACGACACCGGCTAGGGTACCTAAATAAAATGTGTGTTTTTGAACTTTACATTATTTTTCGTTGAAAATTACACTTTTTTAATAAAAATTCAACTGTTGAGTTTCAAAATTTATCTTTTTTGAATAAAAATTGTACCATTTGCTTGAAAATTCATGTATTATATAGTATACATATTTGAAGATTCGTCTTTCTTGGTTGAGTTTAACTGTTTTTGATATAAAATGAAAATATTTTTTGGTTGAAATTTCAATTAAATATTAGGATTTCGTATTGATACTACAGTGAGATTTACAAGGGAACAAAATTTCACTCTCACAGACACAATTCCTCATCATAACAGAAAAATTAACTACTTAACATTATTTCTCTCGTACACAACAAAATTGTGTTGAAGGTCATTTTTAATGTAAACAGATTGTTTGCAAAATAGAATGAAACATAAATAAAATTCAAATTCAATTTTTTCAAATTAATTATGCGTCACTGATTTTTAAAAAATTTGTTTCAAAGATTTGTGAACAAAAAATTTTCTACTACATTGTCATTGCTTTTTAATCAATTTTACTTCGTTAAAATATAACCATATTTTGATTATACTGCAAGATTTATCAATAGTTATTATTAAAATTAAATATGATTAAAATTTTATATTAAATAATTTTTATAATTTCATAACTGAGATATTAATCAATGAGTAACACTTCTAATTGTAAAACTGCGTACCTACAAGACATTATGTACTTTTCACAGATTTGATAAAACTCACTGATGAGGGCCACCATTATTTGCCGAAACATTCGAAACAACTTAATTGGTTTCAATTCACCTGACCCTAAAGCCGACAACTTACATCAACAACTTCTGCAAAAATAAATTTTTGAGGGCCAATACAATCCCCCAGAGATTATTATGCATAAAGTAGTTGAACTTTCAAACAAAAAATATGGATTCTCAATGAAAAATGTAATAGTTGAAATTTCAACCAAAAAATATTTTAATTTTATATAAAAAACAGTTAAACTCAACCAAGAAAGACGAATCTTCAAATACGTATAATATATAACACATGAATTTTCAACCAAGTAGTAAAATTTTCATTCAAAAAAGATAAATTTTGAAACTCAACAGTTGAATTTTTAATCAAAAAAGAGTAATTTTTAACCGTAACCGCATTTTAGGTCAAGAAGTTTCAAGCGATAGGTGCAGAGCGTGCCATACATATGTTGAGTACCTAGAACACATACTATCAGGGTGTCCCACCCACGCAGGAACCACTTATATCTACAGACACAATGCGGCGACCGGCAGAAATTTTGAGGAGTTTATTCTCAAAAACAAAATGTGTGACTGTGATAAATGAGGACAGTGACGAGGATGAAGTTTTCAATCAATATGAAACTAAAGCAGATATATAAATAAAACTTTCAAAACATTTCAAACATTATAGTACCACGAATAATCATTTTATCTTTTCTGTTACAATGTATATATACATTATTTATGTATAAATTATGTATATATAATGTATCCAATAATGTGTAAATACACTTATATAATTGTATTATATGAATATATTCAGGTATCAATGGGCTTTAGGAGTTGGAATATGTGAAAATTACAGTTTTTAATTTTTTACATAAGATCCCCTAAATTTAAAACTGTAAAAAATTACAATAATAGCTCTTTGGGTGTCTATTCTATAGCAAAAAACTTAGATTGTACTTGAGTTTTATCACACGAAAAAAATACATAAAATAATTTTGAAATTTTTTTGAGTTTGAATTTGCCGATAAATTTTGTTCGAAAAAATCATGCACGTTGAGGACGACCGAAAGAAGTACTGTAAATATTTTCAGATTTTTTCTAACGATAGAAACAGAGACTAAAAATAAAAAATAAAATGGACGTTACCCCCTCTAAGTCATACAATATGGCGGCTAACGGTTTGAAATTTTTGAATTTTTTTTCTGCGATTGTATGCTTTCAAATGGCTGCCTCAACATTGGATTCCCTTTGGGGGATTTTTTGCATGGTTACCCGGCTACACCCTTTGCACCTTACAATTTTTCAAACCCATTTTCTCATAATATGTCTCAACTAAAAAAATAATGAATATATTTCTGAGATGATCCTCGCTTTTTTAGCAAAAAAGCATAGCTAGGTACATACGGGTTAGGTAGGGTTCGAATCCCCAGCGAATGCGATTTTTCAACGGGTTTAAGCGTGCGATTATATTGTGTGTGTGGGGGGGGGGGGTACGGATCGATTACAGAACAAATTTACATCGTAACACTGTTACATATTTGTTACAGCACTATTACAGAACAATGTTACTTTGTAAACCTATTCCTAAATTGTTCTAAAAATATTTGTTGACATATAACGCTGTTCCCGAATTATTACAGAACAATCACACAACAAATTTACATCGTCACAATGTTACATATGTCTTACGGCACTATTATAGACCATTGTTACTCTGTAACCCTGTTCCTAAATTGTTCTGAAAATATTTTTGTTACATATAATGCTGTTCCAGAATTGTTACAGATCTCTGACAGAACATGGTTGTGTAACAGCGTTACAGAACTGCTACGTCCATTTGTGGACGAAATTACTTAGACCATGGTCTAAGTATGTTCTAATCCTGTTACAGAACCTGTTCTTTTGTGTTCTAGAACTGTTACATCCGCGACTGCTTATTAATTATTGTAACCATATTCAGCAGAAACCCTTGGTACAGGGACCCTCTGTCCGCAACCCGAGGGCGCGTTCGGTGGCTTTTTCATAGGCCCTTCAGTTCTAATCGAAAGGAATAGAATAAAGATTTATCAGATTTGATAAAACGAAAAAAATCAAGTGAGCGCTAATTAAAGAATAATATTAGCATGGGAAATATTGCTAACAACATTTCTCATTGTTTTTGAACAAATTAACGCATATCGTATTGTTATAAACCGTTTCGTACCCGACCAAATCCAAACCAATTATGATCAGATACTAACAATTAGGGGAGCGAAGTGGGATGGTCGACATTAATTAGTAACTAATCTAGACTACTTTATTCTAATTACCAGTTATATGAAGGACGTCGATCCGACTTCGGATCACAAAAAAATACGTTTTGTAGGTTTGAATTTTCTTGAATTAATTATTAGTACAGAGCTTAGTTGTTTACACGAGGTTTTTCATTCACTACTCTAAAATTCTTTTTTACTGGGCGGTTGGAACCTATTGGAATTACAGACATTTCATTGGAGGTCAATGGGGTAATCGTGCCTCTTTTCATGTTTATTTTTATCCGTTTCATACTACAATCAATATATTTATACATTCCAGCAAGAATTTCAGAACTTTCCAATACTGCAAAGATATCACCATCGGATGTCGATATTACAATGTGTACTTGGGTATCCACAGGCCTATACTTTTGTAATACTTTAAGTTTCATTAGGTCACACCTGACCAAATCCAAACCAATTATGATCGGATACTAACCTAATTGCGATATTAATTAGTCACTCGAGTTGAATTATTATTACTACATTTTGGTATGTCATTGTTCCAAATCAACCCGACCGCTGAGTTGGGCAGTTTGACAAGAACGGCATCTAAAATCTGTAACGGCGTCAAATAACAATTCAAAATCATAAACCTTGGTACACCGAAGGTTTAGGTATCGCTCAATACTATTAGTCTAGAATACTAGACCAGACAACTATTAGTCTGGAAGATATTGCATTTATTAGGTTCTCTCACCTTTTAACTCATAACATATTTTCGTACCGGAATGAAAAGGAACATTTATATCTGTTTCCGAAAAAGGCTAGCTGGGACGGTGATACGTTTGCTTTTCAATCTAATTATTAGTTACATGAATGACGTCGATTCGACTTCGGATCACAAAAAAATACATTTTGTAGGTTTGAATTTTTTTAAATTAATTACTCATACAGAGCTTAGTTGTTTACATGAGGTTTTTCATTCACTATTCTAAACAATATTTTTATTGAGCGGGTGGGACCTACTGGAATTGCAAGCATTTCATCGGTGGTCAATGGGGTAATCGTGCCGCTTTCCATACTTTACCACCGAGCAATTCACGCCTACCCCGAAAGGGAAACGGCTTAATGATATAATAATAATAATAATTTAAATCTTTGGGAAATCATTGAAGTCTTTGTGAAATATTTTTATTCTATCCGAAATCTTAAAAATCTTTATGAAATTTTTGGGAAATCATTAAAATCTTCCTGCAATATTTTAAATCTACCTGAAATCTTTGTGAAATCTTTGGGAAATCATTGAAATCTTTGTGCACTCTTTGAAATCTATCTAAAATCTTTGCGAAATATTTGAAATATTAAAAAAATATTTGATAACATTTGTGAAATTATTGAAATCTTTGGAAAATCATTTAAGTCTTTGTAAAATCTTTTGAATCTATCCGCAAATCTTTGCTAAATATTTTAAATCTTTGGGAAATCATTGAAATCTTTGTGCACTCTGCAATCTATCGGCAATCTTTGTGAAATCATTAAAGTCTTTGTGAAATCTTTTTATTCTATCCGAAATCTTCAAAATTTTTATAAAATCTTTGAGAAATCATTGAAATCTTCATGCAATCTTTAAAATCTTCCTGAAATCTTTTAAATCTGTGGGAAATCATTAATACCTTTGTGAAATATTTCTTACATCTTTGGAAATCTCATCAAAATATTTTTTAAATATCGGATAATATTTGTGAAATTATTAAAATCTTTGGGAAATCACTTAAATCTTTTGAATATATCCGAGATTTTTGCGAAATATTGGGGAAATTTTTAGGAAATCGTTCAAATCTTTGTAAAATCTTTGGAAATCTTTGCGAAATATTGAAAATATTTTTGAAATATCTGATAATATTTGTGAAATTGTTGAAAACTTTGGAAAAACATTGAAAAAATTTAAATCGATCGGAAATCTTGGTGCAATCTTTGAAATCTACCTGAAATATTTAAGAAATTTTCGAAATCTTTGTGAAATGTTTCTGAAATCTTTCTGAAATCTTTGCTAAATATTTTAAAAAATTTGAAATATTTGTTAATACATATTTTTGAAATCTTTGGAAGATCACTGAAATCTTTAGCAATAAGAACTGTATACCTGTATTTATTATTTATCAGGACCGGCGTCAAACTTTTAGCGCGAATGGGAAGTAAGGAGTTGATAGGGGGAGGGGGGGGGCAAATAATTTTTACAATTTACTTACGTGGAAACATGAGGAACACAGGTTTACGATAAAAAATGAATAACAATATTCTTTCAGATATTACAGAGTCCGATTTATTAGCTTTTCTATAAAGATTAGACTAAATCATTTTTGAAGTGCAAAGCATGACGTACGTTTCTTATTACGTGCAATAAACTCATCCATTAGAGCTTCTGAATCAAGTCCATCAACTAAATCCGGATACGAGTGTAATATAGCAACGTGGATTCCATGAAATGTCGACGTTTTGAGGCCCCCTGAGTCAGAAAAAATAGTTTTTACGTCGGTGTCTGTCCGTATGTCGTCCGACGTCGTCGTCGTCGTCATCGTCTGTTTATCGGATAACTTTCCAAAGACTAATCGGATTGGATTGTGCTTCGGCACACAGTTTCAGGGACGAAAAAGAGAGATCGAGTTTGTTAACCAGATGTTTTGGATGGAAATTCAAGAAGTTAGGGCCCTTTCAACAATTTTTTAGACATTTTTTTTCAAAATTGATAAATTCCACTAACAGCCGCCCGTAGTACTCGAAAATTGAAACAAATTATTATTTCGACAACTTTTTTCAATACAAAAAAAATTGAGAGAGCGACAGTATTTTCACTATCTCCCAAAAACAGCGAAAATTAACATTTTAAGCCACTTTAAGCATGATATGAAAAAAAGTCTTGTGAAGAAAAGTGTTACCTTCTGATAGTCCTACAAGCTTCTCCTGATCACTTTTCGAGTTTTCTTGAAAAATCGAACATTTAAATTTTATTGGCAAAAAACATAATGAATTATTACATTCTCATCATATTGGGAAGGTATTGGTTTTACGTGAAAAATGACTTTCGTGGATTCTATGGAATGTCGGCGTTTTGAGGCCCCCTGAGTCAGAAAAAATAGTTTTTACGTCGGTGTCTGTCGTCCGTCGTCGTCGTCGTCGTCGTCGTCGTCTGTATATCGAATAACTTTCGAAAGACTAATCGGATTGGATTGTGCTTAGGCACACAAGTTCAGGGACGAAAAAGAAAGATTGAGTTCCTTAACGAGCTATTTTGGATAAAAATTCAAAAAGTTCGGGCACTTTCAAAATTTTTCAGACCATTTCATTTCAAAATTCATTAATTCCACTAACAGCCGCCCGTAGTACTCAAAAATTAAAACAAATTATTCTCACAACCTTTCTCAACACAGGAAAAATTGACAGAGCTACAGTATTTTTAATATCTCCCAAAAAAAGCGAAAATTAACATTTTAAGCCAATTTAAGCTTGACATGAAAAAAAGTCTGGACAAGAAAAGTGTTACTTTTTGATGGTCCTACAAGCTTCTCCTCATCACTTTTCAAGTTTTCTTGAAAAATCGAACATTCAAATTTTATTGGCAAAAAACATAATGAGTTATTACATTCTCATCATAATGAGAAGGTATTGGTTTTATTTAAAAAATGACTTTCGTGGATTCTATGAGTTGTCGACGTCTTGAGGCCCCCTGAGTCAGAAAAAATAGTTTTTACGTCAGTGTCTGCCCGTCTGTCGTCCGCCGTCGTGGTCGTCGTCTGTATATCGGATAACTTTCGAAAGACTAATCGGATTGGATTGTGCTTTGGCACACAGTTTCAGGGACAATATCACCTTAGTTATAAGTGCAAAAATTGTACTATGTTATATATAATACTTACTAAATAATAAATACTCTATCTGAAAATGATAAAAGTTGTATCTTTCACCGTACCACACACTGCGGTCAACATGCACGATGACTTTTTTATTTTATTTTTTTTATTTTAGGGTTTTCGCAGCGGCTGTCCTCCTAAACTCCTTTGGGCATATAGCCACCCTATTTAAAACCTTTATTCATTATTATTATAGGATGAGGAGAATCAGGTAAATTCCAACGCAAAAAACTTTTTTCTATAGCCAAAAACTTCTCTAACTTAATTATACTGTTAACTATTATTGAATTAATATAATTTAAATTTTTAAATGTAAATTGTAAGATTTACGATTATCGAAAGTGCATACAACCTCAAATAATATAAATCAAGTAGGCTTTTACATAAGAAATTTTAAAATTCAACAACCTGAAAAAACGTAAACATTTTTAAAAATATTTATATAACATTATATATTTTTCAGAAATGACAGTTTTTCTAACATAATTATACTTTTTATTTAACCTGATCTTTTCTAACAATACTACCGATATATCTTTTATATTGAAAGTAAATTATTGCAAATTTTTTAATTTAAATTGAATGATTTTTAAATTCTATTTTCCTAAAAGCAAAAAATGATATAAATCGAATAGGTTTTTACTGAAAAAACTTCAAATTCAATAACCTGAATAGCATAGAATTAAGTTTGAAAATATTTATATAACATCATTTATTTTTGGAAATAAGAGTTTTTCGTAAACGAATACTTTTTCCGACATAATTATACTTTTCATTTAACCTCATATTTTCTAACAATTATACCGTTAACTCTTTATATTGAAATTAAATTATTCAAATTTTTTAATTAAGCTGTATGGTTATCAACTGTTGAAAGTTCCTACAAAATAAAATAATATAAATCAAAAAGGTCTTTACTAAAAAGTTTTTGAATTCATCAACCCGGAAAAGTAGAAAATTCGGTTTAAAAATATCAAAAAATATGTATACATTATTTATTTATTTAGAGGTTACAGTTTTGCTAACCCAAAAGTTTTTAAATATAATTATACTTTTAGGTATTTTTATATATAGAAATAGAATAATTTAAATTTTTGAATATAAATTGTGAGAATTTTAACTATTGAACATTCCTAAAACCTCAAATAATATAAATCAAATAGATGTTTACTAAAAAGCTTTTGAACAACCTGAAAAGCACAGAATTAGGTTTAAAAATATTTATACATCCTTTAGTTTTTGGAAAATGACAGTTTTCCTAAACTAAACCCAGATAACAATACGTGCCGGCACGTAATCGGCCCGACGGGCTGGAGACCAACCTGCCTGCTAAATGCACGCGTCCTGCAGCTTGATCAAGCAGCGGTTGGGGAAGCGCTCCGCGTACATATCCATTTTTCGAGAGGTAGGCATGTTGATTTATATATATATATAACTTGTATAGGTATAGGTATTTCCGTTATAACCTCATGGGTTGGAGCGCTTGTATAATGCACAATGGAGCTGGCCTGAACCTGAGTTCTTACGCAAATGAAGCATAGCTTTTTAGGAAAGCAGTTTTTGATTTGTTCGAAAACTCCGAATTTGAGCAGGGTAAATAAAATGATTAATCCTATGCTAGTGTATTCTATATACTGTAACCATTCGTAAGGTGCTTCGTACGTCTTGTTTAATACTGGTTTTTTCGTAAATAGACTATTTCTCTAAATAAAGTTGTACATTATCTGATATAACTCTACATCCAGAACCTCTTGGATCGCGTCCATCAATATTTTAGGTGTAACAGTCTGGGGATGAATTATACCGTGTTGACCACTATTCATGGCAATTAATGCCGTTTAGATATCGTTATGTAATTCGTCAATCAGAATTCCGCGCACAATCAATTTAGAAGCTATGAACAAATTTCTAGTGTTGTTATTCAGACTACCTCTAATCATATGTGCGGTCTCAGATTCGTCTTGCAACCTTCCTTCTGAAATTTTGTAGTCAGTCGATGAAGAGTCCAGAAATAACTTCAGGACTTTAGTGTGATTTTGCATTACCATAACTAAATCCTTCTTATCTGAGTAAAGTTGATCAAGTTCTTTATTGATAGCTTCAAGGTCACTGTTGCTCATGGTTCCGAATAAGCTTTTAGATATTTCTTTCACAGCATTGATCAATCCTCTTTTGGTTCGTCGAATACCCATGACCTGTTGGAGTAGCTCTTCTCTTTGGCGTAGTCGTTCATACCCTTCACGTACCATTCTTATCTCGTAATCTTCTGCGCAGCTAGAATCACAGGCTCTAACTGCAACTTTGAGTGTGTTGGCTATTAGATTAGGTATTTGGTTGATAAGCTTCACCAGGTCTCCGGGTACATACATTCCTTGTGATTTTATAATCCTTGGATCTTGCTGTTTCTTGTACTTTTATTTTTGCAACATTATTCTCTCTCTGGCTCTTTCAAGATATTTTTCATGCCTATCTTTCCACTTTTGAACAAGGTACGAGTACTTTATTGAAAGTGTTGTGCTCAACATAGAAGGGATGTTTGGTTCTCTTTCAAAAGTGAGTTGGAAAGGACAATACCCAGTTCCTTCATGTTCGTAGTATCATGAGTCATGGTCACGATTTTTAGCGTGTTATCCCATTCAACTCTATTGTCCTTCATGGATGTTCTTATTAGGTCTTTCAGGGTTGAGTGTGACCTTTCTAGACTTCCGTTGGATTGTGGATGATAGGTGGAAGTCTTGGAACATACGTATTTTCATTGTCTTATTTTTGGTAATGAAAAAAAGTGCGCATCCTATAAGAAAGAAAAAACAATCTTGTTCTTAAACATTTTATCGCAACTTATGTCGTTTTTCCATGAATTTTATTCGTTATTTTCAATATTATTATTTACGATTCAAACTAAATATACGCATCCTAGCGTAAAGTGGTCCTGAGCAAATTTATAGATATAATTAAGACGAAAAATTTTGTTAAATAAAATTTGATCGAAGCTCGTGTCCTATTTCCAAAAAGTTAGTTTCTTTATTCTAAATATATTTTAATAAGAAGTGTTTATAACAAATTTGTAGATATTTTTTTGTTCAACAACTTTTGTCTTCTCATTTTTTTTCGTCTACCGTGCCTTTTTTCCAAAAATTTTATTGTTTCATTTTCAAACTTATTTTTTAAGTATAAAAGGAAACTTACTCGTTTTATCTGAATTTTTTTTTTAATTGTCGATCTTTTTTGGCTGAACAACCTCTGTCCATTATATTTTTTCGTATCTTTTGTCGTTTTTCAAAAAATTTAATTTTTTTATTTTCAATGGTTTTTTTTTTACGATTAAAACAAAAAATACGCATCCTACAAGAAAATTAATAATTACAAATTTGTAGCTCTCTTTTGGGTGAGCAACTTTTGTCTATTAATTTTTGTCATAGCTTGTGTCGTTTGTCCAACCATTTTTTTTTTAAATTCTCATCTTGATGAGAAGGTATTGTTCCATGTAAAATTTGACATCGTCAGTTTTCATCAAATGTCCACGTTTTGAGACCCTCTGAGTTAGAAAAAAAAAACGATTTTTACCAAGGTGTCTGTCTGTCCGTAGGTTGTAGTCTGTAGTCTGCCTATAGGCATGAAAACTTTCGAAAAAATTGTCAGATTGGATTTAGCTTTTGCACATTTTTTTAAGCCCTGAAAGGAAAGAACAAATTTGTTAGCGAGCTATTTTTGATACAAATTCAAAAAGTTGCAGCATTTCCAAAATTTTTAAAACAATTTTTTTCACAATTTTGAAATTCTATGTACAGTAATTCGTATTAATCAGAAATTTGAACAATTTATCCTTATAAGTTTTTTTGATACAAAGAAAATGATGAAAGTTAAAGCATTTTCAAAATCCAAACAAACAAACGAAAATGAACATTTTAAGACAAACAACGCTCGATATGAAAAAAGGCACAAAAATAAAAACGTTACTTTTTGAATTCCCTATAAGATTATCATAACAACTTTTTGAATTTTTTTTAAAAATCGAAAATTCTAATTTTGACCCCATTAAACATAATAAAAAAATTTCATTTGGCTCTAAAACTATGCAAGACACGAAAAAAGATTGTGAGACAAAAATTATCTATCCAAGAAAGATTTACACAATATATTTAAAAAGTTTCCTAAAGCTTACAGCCTTTTGCTTTAATGAATTAAAATAACTTGAAACAAAATGAGAAATCTCTTTCACTATTATTCAGAATATTATTTATAGGCAGTATCTATGTGAAAAGGTTGCACTCAGGAACCAAACGTGTTGATTTTAAGGAATGACTGTTGACTGACCGAATTGCACAGAAAAAACTAGGAGTGCGAAAATTTGCATGTAATCGTTCAAGCAGGGTAATAGTCAGCTGATCATTCCACACTGAGGTAAACTTCCCGTGGTCACAGGCCTGTAACGTGCTGCCTCTAGCGGAGTCCTCCGGAGATATCTGCGATTCACCACGGAAAGTTTACCTCAGTTTGGGACTGGATTGAGGTAGTGAACTGAACTGAACAGAATATAACTAAACTTATAGCTGAATCTAGGGGTCTCTTGATGGGTTCCAGATTATAAGGAGTCATTTGGGACGTAGCCTACATCCTTGAAGTCCTTGGTCCCAACAATGTTCTAATCGGCAATTTGGTGCGTGGCATATGAAGAGGCTATTTAAATATTAGCGTAGTCTTCGGCTCAGCCTTAGTCTTTACTGATCCACATAATTTGGTAAAACTGGTCGATGCTTGACAAGTTAAGACCTGCGCTATTTCACATAACGTAATTGATTACTTGTTTATTGCTAGTTGCGGGACGTGACAAAATTTTCAAGTGATATTAAAAAAAAATGTATGGGTAATTTTTAAGGTTTAGTAAGAAAAATCTTATAACTTAACTAATTTTCAAAATATTTGAAAATAATTTTTCATACAAGAAGCATAAAGGCTATTGCCAAAATGTTGAGCATTGAAGACAATGCGATTTTCGAAAACAAGCATTTTTTAAAACACCCTAAAATAATTTTTTTCTCATGCGTAACCCAAGATGATGAATATGAATTTTACACGTTGCTAAAGGTCCCGTGGTAAGATATGCGACTATGATGAAACAAAACTACTGATTTAATTTTGACTGCAGCGTTTTAAAATACCCTCTGATTTTATTGAATAATAAATTGATATAAAGCGTTACCAGACATTTGAGAACAAATATTACTCATATGAGTGATATCTGTGAATTTCTAATATTCAACAAATGGTGTTAGTATTATTAAGCAATTTAAAATTTGTTTGTAGTTTTGGACAGATGCATGGCAAGACATTTTGCATATATATATATATATATAATTTCTAAAGAAAGCCGTATCAAAATTTAAAACTTTACTAAACTGTGCTTTATACTGTTAGAAATATTTGCAATTTTAGTTCACATGGGCATATTAAATTTCCCATATGTTTACTAAATTCATTACACTTTGTAATTTTAGTATACTTACGTATACTAAATTTATTCATCCGTGTAGGAGGAAACTGCTGTTATGTAATACATGGGCTAAAATTCAAGCCTGAGGAAGCGCCTTAACGTTCTAGGTTCGCTAAATATTTTTTTAGCTTTAAAAGAAAAAACACGTAGTAATTTTTTTGTTTTAAGAAAAAATACTATGGGGTAAGACTTTGAAAATTCATTAAATTGGCTCAGATACGACAGTTAAGTAATCTAAGTTTCATAAATTCATTGGGTCTTACCCCCTGAGATTTGTACTCTCTAGTAAAAAATATATTGAAAAAATAATTATAATAAAGATATTTCATTTTTTTGCAAGGAACATTTTGTAATAACAGAGTTTTTGTCTCAAACCCTTCTTTCGAACAGTATATCACTTAAATGTCAATAAAATGACATTTCCCACTTTTTTAACAGAACTGCGTGTTCTAGAGAAAAAATGAATGTGAAAAAAACATATTAATTTTTCATAAACAACATTTTTTTGTTCACAACACTTTCAACTAAAACCCTTTTTTTCAGCCAATAAACCACTTACATGTAAAGTAAAAATATTTTTAAAAAGAATATGATATAACTTAAGAGAAAGATGTGCATAAAATAAACAAATTTTATCTGAAACATGGTTTTAGGCGACAGTGTTATAAACAAAAAATGTGATTTAAAAAAAAGTAGAATGTTTTTTTCACGTTCACTTTTTCTCTGGAACACGTAGTTCAGCTAGAAAAGCGGGAAATGTCATTTTACTAACATTTAAGTGGTCTATTGGACAAAAATGGGTTTTATGTGAAAGTTTTGTAAGCACAAAATGTTGTTTATGAAAAAGTAAAATGTTTTTTTCACATTCATTTTTTCTCTACAACACGCAGTTCAGCTAAAAAAGTGAGAAATGTCATTTTATTGACATTCAAGTGTATGCTGTTCGAAAGAAGGGTTTTAGGCGAAAGTGTTATAAACAAAAAATATTCCTTGCAAAAAAAATGAAATATCTTTATTATATTTATTTTTTTACTAGAGCCCATTGTTCAAGAGAGAAAATGAAAAAAAATACATTTTTCATCATCAATCGCCTTGAGCGGGTTCTAAGATACTTTTTTTTTCGCAAAATAAAGAATGCGGAAATTTTTTTTTTCATTTGAGGCCAAATCTCAGGGGGTAAGATCCAATAAATTTATGAAACTTAGATTACTTAAGTGTCGTATCTGAGCCAATCTAATAAATTTTCAGTCTTACCCTATAGTATTTTTTCTCAAAACAAAAAAATTACCACGTATTTTTTCTTTTAAAGCTAAAAAAATATTTAGCGAACGTGGAACTTTAAACGTCTTGCGGGAGCTCAAGAAAATTTTATATGAACAAAAAGAAAAAAAATATTTATATATATATATATATATATATCAAAATTTTCCGTGTAAATTATTTTATCATAAATTCCTAGAGAACGTTGTCGTGATATGAGGACATCGACCTATACAAAAGTTTCAGACCAATTACCTTGTATTTCTTGTTAACCTAAATGAACACGTGCGAATAGAATAAGCTAATTCAACTTATTCAATCTACTGTATCATCAGATACACATGATTTTGTTGTTAGTTGTTTTCGAAGGTCATATAGCAAAATTTGATGATGCCCTCAAACTTTAGAGCAATTTTTAATTTAAAATAATTCTAAATTATATTTATATTACTTTAAAAGTTTTATTCAACTTCAATTTATAGTTGCACTTCATAAGTGAATTAAATTGTATCTGTTTTTGAAAAGAAGAAAATAAGAAGTATTCATGTTATGTAAAACAATTTTATTGGCGGCAACAAGTTTTTCACTTGTCGGCCCTGTTTTATTCCCAAATTTGAATTCTCGTCAAAAAGTTCTAGCTCTAGATCAATATTTGTCAAAATTTGAAAATTTCAAAGAGTTTACTTGAGTTTTATCTTAAATTTCCTGTTCCAAGACAGAATTTTAAATCTGTTCAAAAATTTCCAGTTTCAACTCAGAGTTTTTTCAAATTTGAAAATTCCCTATTTCAGTCGGAATCGATTTAAATTTTCAAATTGCCTGTTCCATGTCAGAATGATCATTCTTTTAAGAAATTCTCTATTTCAATCCTCAGAATTGAAATTCTATTAAAAAATTCCATGATCCATTCCAGAAAGCCTTGACAAATTATTACAGGATATTTTCAAATATATAATTATCAATTGAACAATCAAATAAATAATATAAAAATGACTATCAATAATTTTTTTGAATTTGTTCACCAAACAGTTCAATTTTAAACTAAAAAGGATGACTTTCTGAAGAAAAATTGTTGAATTTTATATAACTTTTGACGTATTGTCTAGTGCATATTGTTAATGATAATTCTAATTTATTAGTTAATAGAGTTTTTCGTTCAACTCCAATTCTCTAGTCCCTATCTTAAGTCAAGATTACACAGCCCCACAGAAAAGTAGGTTGACCAACAATAAGGAGTAGTCACATCCTGTGGCTTTTGAGTCGTTGAATCCGAATCCAAGGTAAGAATTCCGCCATAACCCTCGGGGTTTTTTCTATCCTCATAAAACATAGCTTTTTGGTGTATTTTTGCATTGAAAAATATGTAAAGAAAACCGTGTATCTTAGGTATACTCCTGGTCTTTCTGTCTTGGAACAGGCTCCTCCTATACCTGGCTGGCAACCCTTAAGTTGACCTGTCAAAGGTGGTAGGAGGGCCTGTTGCTGAAGACCGCAAGAGCCCTTGTCCGAGACTCAGGATTTTATACAACTAGAAGCTGCTTGGCACCTTTTTTTATCAAAATATCAAGTTAAGTCGAAAAGGGTTAATGTGATACAAAATTACAAAGTTAGACTTTGTTTTCACAATAAGAAGGGAAAACAAAGAAATAGATATCATACATATCCCTTAGTCTGATGTTTACTTACCCTGTTGTAATTTATTATTAAAAATAACGAAAATGCGAAATTCTAAAAGCATTTAAGTTTATTCACAAATGAATGATTGAAGCAATAACTCAATACGGGCACCTTTTTCTCGTAAATTATAAGAGATATAACCATTATGGTGTAATAAACAAATTAATAAATGAATGTACTTTTTTATTTAAAATTTTACCTTTATCATACAATCCACGTTACCACACTTACGCCTATCGACCCTATTACATTTTTAGTTGCAAATTCATCTAATTAGTTGAACATTTTACTACTCAGTTGAAAATAATCGATATTTTTAAATCTATCACCAAAAATCTATCATTGAAAATAGTAATGTATTATTTTAAATAAGAATTCTTTTCTTTAGAAGTCACTTTTGTCTGTTAATTTTTTCTCAGCTTGTGACGTTTGTCCAAAAATTAAATTTTTTCATTTTCATTCCTTACTTGTATCTTGCATAGTTTGGATGCAAACTAGAATTGTTTATTGTTCACTATTTTCCGATCCATCAAAATTTAAAGTTTTAATTATTCAAGAAAATCCATAAAGTTTTTATGATAATCTTGAAGGGCTCTCAAGAAGCAACGTTTTTCTTTTCTTGATTTTTTTCACTATCATGCATCTGAGAGCAAATACCATCTATCTCTTTTGATAAGATTTCACTTAGACGATAAAATCACAGCACAATGATTAGGTAACAACTCAACTCCTAAAAGATATAATTTTATTCGAGCAAATTATCCTGAAATATATCTTGTACTATCTAACACTGATTAGTCGTCCCTGCAAACGTGTGAAGCTATTGATCAGCACGCATAGAATTGTATGCTTTAATCTATAACATTCTTGATAAAATGGTTTTGATAAATGAAATAAAAACTACCGAAGAATGTTTTTTTTTTATGCCATACGCAAGACATCATTTCTGACGTAACTGAAAAAGATAGGTTTAGATTTAAATTTTCTGATGCTTAAAAGAACATCAGCATATTGAACAACACGAAGGTCACTTATCGGACTTATCTATAGCCAACGTGCGCTCATATGTTAGCCTCAAAAACAAATAATACATCGTAAATAAATGGTGAAGGTTGAACAAATTGAGCCTCTGAATATAAAGTTCTATCGTTCTCTGACAAAACCCAATATTTTCGGTGAGCCTAAACACATTGATCAGACATACCTAAAATTATACGCATACATATTATATTATCATATTCACCAATAAAATTCAGGATAACTTTCCAGATGAGATTGTAAATCTGGTTTTCCAAAGCGGCATTAATCTCTCTATGCACCTCACGATGTGTGCATGAACCTTTAAGGTTTCCAACAGACAGATGTTAAGTCTGTGGGTGGTTGAATCAAAAGCTTTCCGGTAATCCATCAAGGCCATTGATAGGTAATGCTGATAGAAAGCTACGTTTTTACAGACACATCTATCGATAAGCAGGTTCTCCCGACATTCTGCTACGCCTTTCTTTCAGCCGCGTTGTTCGTACATCTCTCGCCACACAGGTCCAACTGTCCGAACAATTCTATCATTTAGGATAGCTATGAAGATCTTATACAGTGTGTCCAGACCAGTTATTGGCCTGTAATTTTTAGGGTCAGCTAAGTTTGCCGTCTCTAGCAGGATCACTGTGCGCCCTTCAACCAACCACTTCGGAATTCGCTCTGCTGAATTTAGATATAAGGTGAAAATTCGGTCCAGATGTTTGTGGGTTGAAGATAACTTCTTCAACCAGTGGGTCCTGATAACATCTGGTCCTGAATCGGAATGGTTCTTCATGCCTCTTAATGCGTTTTTCACCTTATCGGTAGTGATAGGTAAGCATTCCTCCTCAGGTGTTATGAGGGAAATGCACAGCTACTTGAAGCTATTTATATTCTTTGATTGTTCTTTCAGTGGATACTGGACTTCGTTGACTTCTCTCCAAAATGCCTCGACCTCCTCTGGTGTGGGCGGCTAGACGACAGTAACTGGAGGGTCTTGGATGAGTCGAGATGGGTCAGACAAAAACTGATGATTTTCTCTGACCTCTGATCCTAGCGTTAGATAGTACTCATATTCTGTCAACAATATGCTGACTGATGGTCAGTAGCTTTGACTTGTAGAGTGGGTGATGACAGACCCGCAGTTCACGCGCGAACTATTGAACCTTGGCAGTGAAAGTCGTATCAGATGTTATGTAGTCATTCACACACTGAATGCGGGAAGCCAACTGCCTTTCCCAGCCTTTCTTCCATTCGTCTGTTGGTCTTGTGATCAAATGTTGGTTTTGTTTTGCGTTCTGCATCTGCCAAAGCTTTCGCTGCATTACAAACACTAGAATTGATATTCCAGAGATCGGGTTCTTCTGAAAAATCTCCACGAAGCTCGTCATGCAGTTCAGCCAGATCTTTGGGCTTGAGAGAAACCTGGATGTTGATGTTTCTCCGGGTCCTGTAGCATCGCTCTTCCTCATTTGGATGCCTGCTCGCGGTTGGTCTCAGTGTCGCCTTTCTTTCTCTGTTGCCGGCTTGTTCTGGCTGCGGTTGAGTAGTCGCTCCGTTTATATAACCTCTTTTCCGGAGTTCCTCGGCACGGTTTCGCAGACGTTTATGCGAAAAATGCGAGAGCTCTGGGTGTAATCCACTTGTGATCCAAGACAATTCACTTGTAATTCAGTGTCATCCACTTGTGATCCAATATAATCCAATTGTAATACAATTTTAATCCTCTTAGGGTCCAATATAATCCACTTGTGATCCAATGTAATCCACTTGTAATCCAATATAATCAAATTGTAATCCAATATAATCCACATGTTATCCAATATAACCCACTTGTAATTCAATATATTCCAATAGATCATAATTGTAATCGAATATAATCTACTTGTCACCCAATATGATCCCCTTGTAATCCATTGTGATGGCATATTAATCCAATATAATCCACGTGTGATTCAATATAATCCACTTGTCATCCACTGTAATCCACTTGTAATCCAATATAATCCACTTGTAATCCCATCTAATCCACTTGTAATGCAGATAATCCATGTGTGATCCAGATTATCCAATGTAGGTAATTTAGTTGATCCAAAATAATCCACTTGTGATCCAAGTAATCGAATATAATCCTCTTGTAATTCATTATAATCCAATTGTAATCCAATATAGTCTAATATATTCTAATTGGAATCCAAAATAATCGACTTGTAATCCAATATGATCCCCTTTTAATCCAAAATAATTCAATTGTAATCCAATATAATCCACTTGTAATTTAATATAATCCACTTTTAATTTAGATAATTCAAAGTTATTCAGGTAATCCGAGAAATCCACTTGTAATGTGGATAATTCACTTGTAATCCAGTAATTAAAATTAATTTAGGTGATCCAAAATAATCCACTTGTGATCCAAGATAATTCACTTGTAATTCAGTGTCATCCACTTGTCATCCACTTGTCATCCAATATAATCCAATTGTAATCCAATTTTAATACACTTGTGATCCAATATAATCCAATTGTAATCTATTTGTAATCCAATATAATCCCCTAGTAATTCAATATAATCGAATTTTAATCTAATATAATCAAATTGTAATCCAATACAATCCACTTTTAATTCAATATAATCGAATCGTCATCCAATATAATCCACTAGTAATGCAATATAATTCAATATAGTCCACTTGTAATCCAATATAATCCACAGGTAATCCAATCTAATCTACTTGTAATCCAGATAATTAAAAGTAATTTAGGTAATCCAAGCAATCCACTTGCAATGCAGATAATCTACTTATAATCCAGGTAATCAAACTTAATTCAGGTGATCCAAAATAATCCACTTGAGATCCAAGATAATGTACTTGTAATCCAATATAATCCACTTGTCATTCAATATAATCCAATATAATCCACTTTTAATCCAGATAATTCAAATTAATAGTAATCAAATTTCAATCCAAAGTAATCCAGATAGTTCGGACTAAACCATTTGTAATCTGGTAATTTAACATAATTATTAGGAAATAATGCTGTTATTAACATTTTGCTGTCGCAGTATACAATTTGTAAACTTTTTCACACTTTTAAAGAGACGAATTAAAAGTTTCACAAATTTCAAACACTTTTGAACCAAACTACATTTTTTAGTATTTTGAAAAAAAATTTAGAAGCTTCTCAAGAATTTTGAAAGAATACGAAAATTTTAATAAGATTTCTTTCAAAATTTCTAAAAATTAAAAAAAAATCTTGAACGTTTTGAGACATTTTGTTAATTTGTAATAACTTCACAAATTTTAACTAACATTCGAGTTTTTATAAGATTAAAAATATTTTCAAACTTCAATAGTTTCCCGAAAATTTATAAAATATTTTTAAATTTCTGAAAAACTTCTTAAAGTCTTAAATATATTTTAAACTGACTGATAAAATGTGATTCCTTGTTATCCAATCTCCAAAAATACTTTTTAAAATATACTTTTTTATTTTTTATTAAAAATTATTCCAATTGGGGAAAAAGCATAAGCTTTCAAGAAAGCCTTTTTCAAAGAGTTGCTGTTCTATTTTTATTCCATTTGTTTGGGGAATTACATTTATCGGAAACTCTCCGTCGGTTCTGAGTAGTAGAGGTGACTAGACTTGAAGATTCCTCGCGCGCTTTCAAAACAAATCCACACTTTGACTTCCAATGTTGACAAGTACTATTAAGAAAAAAAAACTGATTTTCTTGAAACCTTTCAAAATTCTTCAAAATATTCCAAAATTTTATTTCAAAATCTTCAAAAATCTTTATTTTTAAAAAATTTGTTTCAAATCTTCTCAGTATTAAAATTCTTTTTTAATATATTCAAAACTGTGTTTCGAATGAATTCAAATTTTGCAAATTTATAAAAATTGCCTTAAAATCTTCCAGATTTTGGTTGACAATTTTTGAAAAGTTTTTGAAATGTCTTATAATGTTTGTATTATATTAAAACCTTTCCGAATGTTTTTAAATATGCTCTTCAAATTAATTTAAAAAAATGAAAAAATTATTGTACATTTTCTTAGGAAACTTAAGAAAATATTTCTATCCTCTTAAAATCTGTTAAAATTCTTAAAAAGCTTGCCTTTTTCAAACTCTTGAAAAATCTATATTATATTTCAAATTTTTTTAAATCTCAGCAAATAACAAAATGAAAACAGCCACTTAAAGTCATATTTAACAGAATGCGAAGTCAGGTTTTCGACAGCAATGTATACGAAATCTTGCGATAAAACTTTTAAGAAAAGGGATATCTTGTTTCTAGTTTTAAAGTATATATAGTAAAAGATTTGACAAAAATCAAAACGAAATGTAGATTTTTAATGATTTCGAACAACAAATTTAGAAAATTTTTAAGAATTTTGAAAGGTTTCAAGAGAATGAACTCAAATGCTGTAGTTTAAAGTGCTGCAGTTTAAAGTGTTGATGTTTAAAGTGCTACAGCCTGAAGTGCTGAATTTTAAAAAGATGCGGGGTAAAGTGCTGCAGTTCAAAGTGCGGCAGTTTAAAGTGCTGCGGTATAAAATTTTGCAATTCAAAGTGCTGTAGTTTGGAGACGTAAAGTTTCTAATGCTGTTCATTGAAATTATGCATTATGAAATGATTCAGTTTGAAGTGATGCAATTTCAAGTGCGACAGTTAAATTCCCTGAAGTTTAAAGTGCTGTAGTTTCAATTGCAGCATTTGAAGTTGTTCAGGTTCAAATTGTTGCCGTTTGAAATGCTGTTGTTTAAAGCACTGCACTTGGAAGTGTTGCTGTTTGAAGTGCTGCAGTTTGAAATACTGTAGTTTAAAGTTCTGTAGTTTGAACATTGAGTTTCAAGTGCTGCAGTTTAAAGTACAACAGCTAGAAGTGCTGAATTTTGGAGTTATTCATATTAAAATGCTGTAACTTGAAGTGCTGCAGTTAAAGTGCTGAAGCTTGAAGTGCTTCAGTGTAAAAGACGGCAGCTAAAAGTGCTTCAGTTTGAAGTGGCACAGTTTTGAGTCAACAATTTGTTATTCTATAGCTCAATGTGCTGCAATTTGAAGTGCGACAGTGTTAAGTGCTATACAGTTGGAAGTGCTGTAGTTTTAAGTGCTGCCATTTCAAATGATGCAGTCTAAAGTGCTGTGGCCGGAAGTATTGTAGATTGAAGTCCTGCAGCTTAAAGTTCTGCAGTCTCAAGTTTCACAGTTTCAAGTGCTGCAGGTTCAAGTACTGCACTTTGAAGTGCGGCAGTTTAAAGTGCTACAGTTTTAAATGATACAGTTCAAAGTGCTGTAGTTTGAAGACCTTAACTTCCAAGTGTTGTTCTTTGAAATTATGTAGTATGAAAGGCTACAGTTTGAATTATTGCAATTTGATGTGTAGCAGTTAAAAGTGCTGAAGTTTAAAGTGCTGTAGTTTGATTTGCAGCATTTAGAGTTGTTCAAGTTTGAATTGCTGCACTTTGAAATTCCGTAGTTTAAAGTGCTGCAATTTAAAGTGTTGCTGTTTCAAGTGCTACATTCTAAAGTGCTGCAGTTTAAGGTTCTGCAGTTTGAAGTGCGGCAGTTTAGTGTGCTACAGTTTGAAATGCTGCTGTTGAAAGTGCTGTATTCTGAAGGCCTAAGGTTTCAAGTGCTCTTCTTTGAAGTTAAGCAATATGAAATGCTGCAGTTTGAAGTGATGCAACTTGATGAGCGGCAGTTGAAAGTGCTGTAGTTTGAAGGCCTGAGGTTTCAAGTGCTGTTCTTTGAAGTTAAGCAGTATGAAATGCTAAACTTTGAAGTTATTCAGATTGAAATGCGCTAGAATCTTTTGTAATCCGTTAGAATCCCTTAAAAACTTTTTGATATTTTAAAATATAATAAAATATTTTAAAAGCTATTGAAAAACTGTTAAAATCCCTTGAAATCCTTTGAAATCTTTTAAAATCTAATGAAATCTCGTTTAATTTCATCAGATCTTCGAAATCTTTTAAAATCCATTAATATTTCTCGAAGTCCCATTAAATCCATTATAATATTCGGAAATCCTTGAAAGTTTCGTACAATATTTTTAAATCCGTTCTAGTCCCTCAAAATCCGTTGAAATCTTATGAAGTCTCTTTGAATTTCTTCAAATATTCAAATTTTTTCAGAAGCCAATTAAATCTTTTAAAAGCCAATAAAATTCCTTAAAAGCCCATAATATGCTTCATAATATTCGAAAATCCTTTGAAGTTTCATTAAATCTTTAAAAAATGGTTAAATCCCTTGAAATCCTTTGAAATCTCTTTAAATTTCATCAAATCTGTTGAATCTTTTTAAGTCCATTCAAATTCCGGAAAATCCCATACAATTTTTCATAGTATTCGGAGATTCTTTGAAGTTCCGTTAAATCTTTTGAAATCCGTTGGAATCCCTTGAAATCTGATAAAATCTCTTTAAATTTCATCAAATCTTCAAAATTTTCAAAGATCCAATTAAATCTTTTAAAAGCCATTGAAATTCCTCAAAATACCATAAAAATCCTTGATAATATTCGGAAATCCTTTGAAGTTCCGTTAAATATGTTTAAATCCGTTATAATCCCTCAAAATCCGTTGAAATCTTATGAAGTCTCTTTAAATTTCTTCAAATCTTCGAATTTTTTCAAAAGCCAATTAAATCTCTTAAAAGCCATGAAAATTCCTTAAAATCCCATAAAATCATTCATAATATTCGGAAATCTTTTGAAGTTTCATCAAATCTTTAAAAATCTGTTAAAATCCCTTGTAATCCTTTGAAATCCTTAAAAATCTTTTGAAATCCCTTTAAATTTGATAAAATCTTCGAAATCTTTTTAAATCCATTACAATTCCTGGAAATTCCATAAAATCCTTTATAGTATTCGGAAATCCTTTGAGGTTTCGTGAAATCTTTTGAAATCGGTTAGAATTCCTTGAAATCCTTTGAAATATTTGCAAATCTTTTGAAATCATATGAAATATCTTTAAATTTCTTCAAATCTTCGAAAATTTTTAAAAGGCAATTTAATCTTTTTAAAGCCATTAAAAGTCCTTAAAATCCCATAAAATCCTTCATAATATTTGAAAATGCTTTAAAGTTTCGTAAAATATTGAAAACATTGTTTAAATCCCTCGAAATCCTTTGAAATCCTTAAAAATCTTTTGAAATCCCTTTAAATTTGATAAAATCTTCGAAATCTTTTTAAATCCATTACAATTGAGTATTCTAGCATGACGTCATGGTTTTGATAGGATAGGTGGAAATGCCAGGAAGGTTGGCGTAGTTGGTATAATTTCAGCAAGAATTTGTTTGGTAATGAAATTTGATCGAATAAATCGTTATTAGAAAACTGAGTAAATGAGAAAAATGAATACAAAAGTTAGCGCGCGCACATAATAGTCTAGTTAATATTAATTTTTGAATGGCTTGATGTTTCAGGTAGGAGAGAATAAAGACAATAAAATGTCAAATGGTACTCAGCAACAGCAACAACAACAGAGAACAGCATATGTGGAAGCACACGCTGTTGCTCATGCAGCTGTGCAACAACACATGGCACAACAAGCTGCCCAGGCAAGGTTAGCAGGACCTGGACCACCTGCGACACCTCAGCCTCCAAATCCGACCTTCACCTTACCTGACGATGGTCTTGGATATGACGATGGAGTTCGTGTTCTTCGTTCGATCGGAACATGGTATACACGACATTCATTAAAGCCTTCCCCCCCTTTTTTTTTAAATATTCCCCCTTTTTTCCTCTATTCTCGAAAAACTTCCCCTTTTCCCTTTACTAACATTTTTCCGTTACTTTTAAGTAACTTTTAAATTAAAACGATTACAGGGGTCACAGCGCAAAAGGAGCTCAAAAAAGGAGAAATAGGGTAATTTTATCACGAAAAAGGGGAAAGACTAAACATTTATTTTTACATGTCGAAAAGAATAAACAATCTATTTATAAGAAATATTATATTTTGAAATAATTTTCAATGATTTAGAAATATTCTATTTTTAAATAATTTTCAATGATTTTCTAAGGATTTCTACCATTAAACAATTTATTTTTAAAAATTGGATATACTCAGGTCGTTGGAAATCCATTCACAGTGATATAAAAAAGTCCGAGAAAAAATAAAATTGGTTAAATACACAATTTTGATATGTTCAACATCGTTCTCATAAATATTTCTTTCCAAGATTTGTCATTTCTTTCTTAATATTATTAATACTTTCAATGTAAATTAAAAACTACACTTTTCAGTAGAACAAAGTAAAAATGCTAAAATTAATCGAATCGTTTCAGCTTAGGGATAACAATTTGTGGGTCGACATCCAAAACGAGTAAAGAAAAAAAATTGAAATCGGTTAATATTTTCTGTTCTCTTTTTTAAATTTACAATTAAAAATTTTTTTAATTCATAAAAAAAGTTTGCCTCATTTAGAATTTTTTGAAAATGTACAAAAATATGTTTTTTTTTTGATTGATTCGAATCTGACATTTCTTCAGCTTGAACCAAAGAAACGTGTTATTATTTTTTATTCATATGAAACATTTTTTTCGTGGTGTTTATAACGTTCTAAAATCGCAAAAAAATATGAAATCCCACGGTGACACTGATGATACACACCCGTCGGGCGAAAGGGAATCCGGTTCCCATTCTGGAACCCGGCAGCAGAACCGCAGAAAATTCGGGCTCTCGCAAGAGTGTTCGTCGGGGTAACCCAAAATGACCTGGAGACGCCTTCGGGGGATGCGGGAAGAGTTTTTTTCTGTATCAGCGTTTGAATTCCCTGAAAACCTCTAGCACGGAAATAGAGCTGCGAGGCTTTCGTGACGCATTGTGTTTTCGACCCAGTGCTCTGAATGTCAACGTGAAGAAATTCAAGCAAGCGCAGGTGTAGAATCATTCGAAAGCCATCCCAGTTCTCTGGGTAAAGCCGAATCCCTATTCCTGCTTGGGTACCGCGAGTCTGAGCAAACGGCTCACTGCTGTCCTGAGCTGACAGCAGCCAGCTCATGTTGAGGTTGGTCTCGCGGGGGTCGTGGTTGAAAAAGGTGGGATGCACAAGTATCTACCTCTTAAAGCTAGAGTTTGAGATCATGCGGTGCATGGACTCGAGTGCAGCGGTACAGGACAAGTGCCGATCTGCGGCAGTTAGCACATGTGTCAAAAACCACATTGCGTGAATGAAAGGAAGGAAGAAATATTTTTTCCCACCCCTCCTTCTCCGAGCCCTAGTGTACCTCATAGTGTACTGGTGAAGTCGTAGACGGAACCGGAAATCAGGGGGCCAAAGAACAGCAAAATGTGCGAGCCAATCCCGTGCAGCCACGCACATCGCTTGTTGTGCTTTCTCTGGCATTTGACGCCAGAAAAAGCTAGAAAACGGGCGGGCATGGTGTTTTAACTCACAGGGGGGACCTAAATACCCCCGGGGGTTAGAAGGGGCTAAAAAGAATTTTCCATCACCCCCTATCAAAAAGGCCCTAGAGGTGCCCCTAGTGTACTGGAAAAGGTTGGCACCGATCCTGATAATATTTCACGCTGAAATTAGGTAGGTGAGAGCGTGTGATGGCGGAATTCGGCGGGAATTTTTGGTAAATAGAACCTAACGGAAGGAATATGTTGTCACCAAATGGATATTATTTAGCGTTCAACAGTGAAAGTAAAGTTCTGCTCTTTCATTTTAATTAGGTTATTTTACAATCACTAACTGCTCAGAAAAGACTGACTTATCCTTTTTTATCGTGAATATTGGGTGTGCCACATGCATGACTGTACTTTTAAAAATCATTATTAAAGCTTGTAAAAAATGAATACGAAAGGACTTATTCTCAGAAAAAGAAAAAAAATCCTTCATTTAGTTACGTGAACTGATAAAAATTATTAGTTGGGCCAACTATTTAGTTTGTAGGATATGGTATTGCTATTTTATTAGTTTGGACGACAGCATTTTCTTAGTTGCTGATACTAATTGAATAGTCACTGCAACTAACTCTCTAACTGGGCCTTCTTATTCATATTTTATATTGTGAAGTGGTTACAAATATTATTTTTTGAAATGTTTCCCCGATTTTGTTAAATATGGTGTACAATTCATGACCTGAGCCCCCATTCAAGTGTTTTCCCGGCATGTATGACCCTTGAACTCTGCCCCTGTTGAGCATTTCGAATAATCCTATTTTTGCCACGTAATGGAGCCCTGAGTTGTGTTTTATCCCGAAACCCGATCTTTAATTATGAGTGATTCCACTTTCTTGTGTTAATCTAAAAAGGTGTAAAGTTGTTGAACTGAGCCCCCAGTAGAGTTTTTCACCAAATGTGCGTTAACGACAAAAAGATGCATCCAAATTTTTCTGTATCGAAGACTCATAATTTGAATTCTTCAGAGATGTCATTCACTCAAGGACTTTCCCCTTACCCCGCCGCTTCTTATATTTGAAATTTACGGAAACTTTGTGCGTCGAGAATTGTGTATAATTTTGAGTATGTTATTGAACTATGTTGAGATTATTACTTTTTTATTTTTGGACTGATTTTGTCAGTCGAGAATTGTGTACAATTTTGGGTGTGTTATTAGACTTTGATGAGATTATTACTTTCTAATTTTTGAATGGATTTTGCCAGAATAATTTAAGTCATGTTTATTGAAAAGTCATTAGGCAAAATCTAATTGTACTATTGACCTATGTTAGGGTTACCAATTTTATTGAGATGTTGATGCCACGTGATTGTTAATTATTAGATTGAATTTAGAGTCAGTAGGGTTAGGCGAGCTAGGCGTGATTTCTCTAGAAACTAAAAATGTCAAGATTTGGAATATTATGATGTGGATTAATGGGATTATTGTTGAGATTCAGAGGTCTAGATAATTTAATATTTTGTGCTGATTTTGATTTGTCTATTACTAATCGAACGAATTAGGTTATGACTAGTCATGGGTCATTACTAATTTAGTGAGGTTAGGCTATAGTCAATTTTTAGGTTAGGTTTTTCTGATGACTAGTATTTTGACTTTAACGTCAGAAATTGATTTTGGTAAAGAATTTAAGTTTAAATCATCGCGGAAATTTGTGGATGATTATTTTGAGTTTTGTTGAAACATTTAAATTGAGTTTTCTGGAAGTTTGCTTAGCTTGGTCCTAGGACTAACATTAAGAATATTAAGATTTGTTTTGTAATTGCCTAGCATGAAGTTCCGGGCAGGGAAACCTAACTTTTCGAAGTTAGTTTTGTATTCAAGCATCAGATTAGGATTTAAGATTTATTATGTTATAAATGAGTCCAGATTATTATTATCAGAGCCTTCGTTGATTTTAGGATTATGAATCATTGAGATATGTCGAGACTCGAAGTGTAGTAAAATACTAACTGTTAAACCAGGCTGATGGTGATCTTTGCAATATTAGAGAGTTACAATGTTCCAATTGAAATCTATGCAAAAAATATTAATTACTATGAATCAAGGGAAAAAATAAACATGCAAAGTGGTATGGTTACATCATTGATCAAAGAAGATATCGAGGAAATTTCACTAGGTGCCAGCTGCTTTATCACAGGGAGTTATGAAGTGATCCGTTGAAAACCAACTATAAACCACAATTCTTCACCCCAATAATTCAAAACCGATGTAAAGATGAAATATAATTATATCATAAAGGTAGTGTAATATGGTTGACACAGCTCTAATCTTTTGCCATTTCTTCTATTTTTCAAAACTTGCTCTTAAATATGGATCAGTGAAAAATTCTCCAATTGGAATAAAAGTTGGACATTTCACTGATCAATCCGTGATTTCAGAATAATTCACTAATTAATGCCGTAAAACTAGAGTAACATGTGTGAGACAAGACCTTCAAGACATAACCTCAGCGAATACAAAGTGTAGATCCTTGTTCATATCTTACTGGAGAAATTCCCTGAAATCCCCGTTAAACCGGTCTGACAGAATCTAGAATTCTAAACTTGACATACTATCTTTAAGCCGACTCGTGAGAGTTAATTTTATTACTTTGCTCATCTCATGTTAGAATGTTAGTTCATTATTAAAGAAGTCGTTATTGCTCTATGGGAAATCAAAAGCATTTTATTTTCTGAACGAATGAGTCAATGGTGGCCACGGAACGGGAAAACCAATAATTAGCCTGAAATTTTAAGGATCTGGAAAAAGCCTTTAAGAAGCCGGCAATTTTTTCAATTTCTTTTTACTTGTTCTCTTTCCGCTCTTTTTAAGAATTTCTTTTCTTTCCCCTTTTTTTTTAAGAAACATACCTTTCATCTGGGGTTTTCGCTTGAATCAGAACTGAATTAACAGTACTCAATAAGAAAATTGAGATCTTTTTAGTTGGAAGATTATTGTTTCTAATCGAAAATTCTACTATTATATTTTTTGTTGAGGATTAATTCCTCTTGGTTATAAACTAAAAGCATTTTTAAATAAAAGAATGAATTGATACCATGAATTGCAACAAAAATTTCAAAAAAGTACAACTTGAGTCAAGCATTCGAATAAATTTTGTTCTTGTTTTGAATATTCTATTTTATTGCAGTTTTAGTTTCCTAAAATAATTTACTAAAGAGCGCAACTAGAAAAATCTAAAAAAATACACAGTTTCTGTAGCAAAAAAGTCGTACTTTTTCAATCTAGGATGCCAAATCATTAGAATTTTTGCGATTAGATCAATCTAAGATGTGCAAATAATCGCCATTAAATAAAAGCCTCTATGTTTGAACTGTGAAGGAATAGCATAATATTAATAGCCAGTAATATAGTTAGTGCTGCTCTGCTAGCGTGCTGCGCTTGCCTCTTCAGTCTCCTTTTCAGGGAACCGTTGATGCGTTTCTTCTTTTCGGGTGACTGATTGTTCTCTCTCGTTCCCATAGCCTCGTTCAGAGGGACCGTCTATCTCTCAGCTTTCGAGGGAACTGGGGGCATAGCCGCCATCTGAATTTGACTTGACGGATATACAGATGGGGAGAAAAGGGTTATGTTAGACCCGCTAAGGCCCAACCCCTCTCCGTCCTCCGACAATTTTCTTCCTCCTCTTTTTTCGTTTTTGTTTTTAGGCGCGTTCATCTTGATCCCACGAGAAGCTAGGAAAATAAAAGCTTCGCCTCAGCAGAGCCCCGCATGCAGAGGTAAGACTAATTACTCGCGGAGGTCGTCCGGTATCTCCAAAAGACCGTTAGAACACCTTCGTAGTCCCTAGGTGCCAAAGTGCCACGAGCACAATCACTCTACAACCATGGTCCCGATTTCAAAGGTGTCAATCGGTCTGGAAGGGGCCTCGACCCAGGGATACAGGAGGCCCGTGTTGTCTAGGCTCTTTCACCGTTTTACCTTACTGTAAGCATGCATTCCAGGAGAGCCTGTTTATAGGGATCCTTTTTCTCTCACCCAGGATCCTTCCATTTATATCCATGCGCATGCAGGTCGAGGTCTTTTTTACCCCCATGTCCTACACGATTAAGCCTTCGCACCAACTTAAAGGCGTTACAGCCCCTAGGAGAGGTAGATTAAGTAAGGAAATATATTTTCATTGACATTAAAGTTATCACTTGTCAAGGCAAAGAAAATGTTACGCAAGCGCGTCTCTACACTAAACTTTTCACAATTATAGGTTTCTGATCAATTCAAATAAAAAAATTAAGATATCTTTTAGTAATACATTTTTAACATTTCGCATTCATACATTTTATTTTTATCTTCACAGAAATATCATCAGGTATGCAGCCCAGAACAAGGGACTTAATTGCGAACTTTGGGACGAGTAACGAAAATGTGAATCATCAAGGTAACTATCAAGGTAAATATTACAACTAAAAATTGAGAGCAGAAGTTTTAATTGATAATCAGTTTTTATATAAAGAGTTTAAAACTGATAATGATATTTTATAACAGTAAATATTTTGCACGCATGTAGATCCTTATTCCTAATGTTTTAAATTAAAAGGTTCGAAAAAGTATATTATACCGAATTTTTTTTTATTGAGTAGCTTTATCGTAGGATCTTCTCCTTTTGAAGCGTGCTGTTTCATAATATATTTATGTAGCATAATGGAAACTAACGAGAAAGTGTAATTTTTCCCTTGAAGCAACTAGTATTTTTTGAAAAGTGGGAAGTGATTTCCCGGAAAAACTTTTACTTAAAGACTTCTCTCGAGGAGATTTGAAGATTTCAAAATATGTCGAAAAAGAACCTGGATGATTTGAAGACAATTTTCTTTATTTTGCAGGATTCTAAAATTTGTATGAAAACTGAATTATTTGAAAAAAAATATTTAAAAGTTTTATGAAAATTTGAAATGAATTTAAATTTTCAGAGGATTATAAAAAATTTCAAACAAGATGTAGATTTTTGAATATATCGAACGAAAAAGTTAGAAAGTTTTCAAGAATTATGAAAGTTTTGAAGAGCATGAGAAAAAATTTCCTTATATTTTCGGGAAAATTTCTAATAATTTATGTTTAATTTTAGCTGTAGCTACGGGTACAAAATTTCTGTACGAATTCTGAAGGAAAGGGGCATTTACATCAAAACATCGGTACAAATAACTGAACTCGTTATGCATGTAGAAACTTCGTTTTATTTCAAAATCTAATTTTAAGTTTTCGAAGATTTCAAAATATATTATGCCGAAAAATAATCTGATAGATTTGAAGAACATTTTTTTAACTTTGCAGGATTTGAGGTTTTTTAGGAACACTGAATTATTTCAAATTGTTTTTAGAAGGTGGGAAAAAATTCAAAGATAATTCAAATTTCGAGATGATCACAGAAGATATCAAACAAAATGTAAATTTTTTATTTGAAATTTCTTTTTTTTAATTTGAAAGGTTTCGAGGAAGAAAAAAAATCCTAAGATGCTGGTTATGATTTAATTTTTTTTATTGAAAAAAGTAATTTTATGAGAAAATTTAAAAAAGTTAATTTCATACCAAAAAAAATTCTAAGAGAAAATCTACAATCATTTCAAATCTGTTCCTAAAGACAGAGGAGACCACGATTTCGTTGGAATAAGAGCTCTACTTAACATTCCAAAATTTTCCTTCAGGTTCCTAACTGCTGAAATCTGTTTTTCGCACGATATTGTCAACAATAATATCAAATGTCCTACGATCGTATCTGAAATTAAGTTTATTGCACCAACTAAGTCTCTACGTAAAAAGAAGCCTTTATTTTACGTAACTAAACACCGTGAAAATTACGGAGCGAATTCCGTGATCTGCAGAATTTGTAATGAGGCCAACCCTTTTGTTTAAAAATTGAACCGCTGGCGATCAAAAGGAGGCAATAAAATAGGAAATTTTATTGCGCATATTTTCAGTCTCATAAATAAATGTGATAACTTTATTAATTTTCGAAATAATCAAGAAAATGTAACTTTTTTCTGCAATCGCAAAATACGAATTTTTTGTGTTCAACTCCCACAAGTTCTAGAAATAATAGGAATTTTGTAATGAAAATTTCAGAAAATATGCACCAACATATAACGAAAGTAGCGCTATTCATAGAATTCCAATGAATTTCCACAAAAAATTTACCACGATTTTTATTCATATATATATATATATATATATAAATTTGAAATCAAAAGGATTGGAGATATTTTAGATTATCTTGAAAGACTACAAGGTATTTTCGGAAGCTTTACAAAGTTTTGAGTGATTTAAAAATATTTAAAATAAATCTTTTGGAAATTTCGAAAGACTGCAAGGAATTTTCAAGAGTTCTGAAAAGTTTAAAGTAATTTTAAAGAACTTGAAATATGTCAGAGAATTTTGTATGTATTTGTATCAACAATTTCAAGGGATTTTAAAGTATTAGGAGAGTTTTAGATAATTTCAAAAAAATTCAAGGCATTTTTAAAAGATTAACATAATTTAAAGGAGTTTAAACAAATTGCAGAGAATTTGAAAACTTCTACAGTATTTGAAAATATTCCAAGGAATTTTCAGTTGATTTCAGTAATTTAATTGATTTTTGAGAACTGGAAATATTTTAGAGTATTTAAAATATTTTCACCGCATTTTCGAAAGTTTTACAACATTTTAAGGAATTTAAAAAAAAATGGAGGGTTTAAAAACTATTAGAGCATTTTAAAAGATTCTAAAGAATTTTCAATTGGTTTCAGTAATTTGACTGATATCAGATTATTTAAAAAGATTCTGAGTCATTTTCGAAAGCTTTAGAAATATTGTAGGCTCAAGATATTTAAATAATTTCAATGAATTTCAAAGGTTTCGAAGGAGTTGACATGTTTTAGGGTATTGTAACAGATTCTGAGGAATTTTCAATTTATTTTAGTAATTTAATTGGATTTCAGAGGACTTAAAAATATCTAATTCTCAATTGAAATAAATCTGAAATATTAAATAACCTAATATTTATCAAAAATATTTTTGCAAAAATAAATTTCTTTAATTAAAAATGCAACAAAAAATTGCAATCTGTTTTAGTAGAGAATTCAAGGATTTTGTTGAAAATTCGTTTCTGTTGGTTGAATGCAGTTATTTTTAATTTCTAATTAAAAGATTTCGTTGTTTTAGGTTAAAATTTTTAGGTTAAAAATTTTAGTTGAAAATCGAACTGATTTCTGAAAAGTTCATTTTTTTTGGTTAAAGATGCATAACTTTAGTTGAAAATTCGTTTTCTTTTGTTAAAAATGAATTTTTCCAAAACTGAAACTTCAAATATTTTGTTGAAAAGTTAAATTAGTTGTTGAAAATTCATGTTCTCTGGTAATTTGGAATAATTTTATTAGTATTACATTGACTATCTGTTTAAGAAATGTTATCTTAAAAAATATGAATAAAAAAACTGATAAATAGTTATGCACCTAATATTTATTATTAATATTGAGCAAATTTTGACGTAACAATAAAAATTACAATAGTAATTATATCGTCTCTATCGCTATTTAATATTAGTTATCTAGTATATGATAACTGGAATAATTATCTAATTATTGAATTTCTTTGACGTAAATAAGCTACATTTTATACATTTAAGGGTTAATAAAACTTGTTTCACGCAAACAGTATTATTTTCCGACATAGACTTAGGATTAACTTTTTGCAGATGTATGCGCGACCGTACCTCCTTAAAAGGTTTGAAGAGAATGGAGATAAATTATAAACATTCAAAGCTGTATGGAAAATAATTTGTTATTTTGAAAAATTAATTTTAAGAGAATATTAAAAAAAGTGTAAAAGACTTATTCAATTTATTATGTAGCATTCAGAAGTTTTGAAAAAAATTTAAAGATAATTTAAATTTTGAAAACATTGCAAGAAATTCAAAATAAAAAATAGATTTTTGAAGATTTTCAAATAAAATTTAAAGTTTCAAGTTCAAAAAAATACCACTTTGAATGTTTTAATGTGAAGTTTAGTCTTCATAAATTAAAAAATAAAATGTTATAGCTTTAAGAATTCGATTTTAAATTTCAATAACCGTGAAAAATTTGTCTAAACGAAGAAAAAATCGGGAAATCAACGAGAACTTTTGTTCCTCGATTAAAGCAACCACCCTGCAATTTGCAATGGGTTGATAATGGAATATTTTAGACTGAAACAGTATTCAATTATCAATCTATCAATTGTTATTAATTTTAATAAGTTGTAGTTCGAGTGTTACAAATTGAACAATAATTTATTTTCAAAGGCGATTCTATATCTGTTCAAAAGTAAACGATTTACAGATTTTAACGTTAAAAATTGAACTGCTTTATTTCTGAAGTCAATCTTATATAACTTAAAACTATAAGATTCATAATTAATTCATGCATAGATAAATGATATAGGAAATATTATTTCAGTCTAAAATATTTCATTTATAATCCATTGAATTGGATTTTTTTTATTTAAAAAAGGGAACGATGCCTTAGCATTTAGAGTATTCGACTTTATTTGAGGTGAACAATTATAAATCAAATATACAAAAAACAAAACTTCGAAGCTAATTTTTAAAAATAAAAAGCCTTCAATCGTTAAAATTTCAGAGTGCTAAACTTGAACGTTGAACGTTACAATTTCAATTATTCTATTTCAAAGATGTTTAATTTGTAAGTGGAAGTGTAGACTCTTCATTTGTAAATAGCAATTGAACAATAATTACTTCAATAAAAATTCGAGTAAGTTTAGGAGATATTTAGAAGTTATATGGAAAGGCTCAACAATACTTTGAAAATTTAAGAGATTTCAAGACATTTTAAGCAAAATTTACATTTTTGAAGATTTCCAAAGAAACTTTGGAAGATTTCCAAAAAAACTTTAGAAGATTTCCAAAATTGTCAAAAAAGAATCTGAAAGTTTCAAAGGCAGTTTTTTTTTATTTTCGCCCTCTTGAGGATGACGTGCAACTTAACGATGGAAGGCGTTGATTGGCTCCTTCCGCGGACCCAGCTTCTTTTATTGGTCCCAACAAGTCCTAAACGAAAAGTGGGTCACCAGAGCTGCTTTCTCTTCGTGAGTCGAGGCACGACCGGGAATTCTATCGCTTACGTGTCTTATCGCCGACTACCTTATTCTAACGCGAGAACGATCCTTTCTTACCTTGTAACCTGAAACTCAATTTTGTCAAATTCCTCGCGTTTTATGAATCAAATCGAGCGCCGAGATTCCATAAGAAATTCAATCTTGAATTGTTTCACATAAAAAATTAATTTTTCAAGAAAAAAGTCAAATTCTCAACAAAATACACGAATTTTTCATCAGGTTGTCTAATTTTCAAGTTAGAAAGATTAGTTTCCATCGAAAATAAGGTGGGAGGGCATAGATTTTGAGATTATTCTAGAATTCCCGTGTTGCTTATTCAAACACTGCTCCGACCCAGGTTGCTGATCAATCTCTCTAGCAATCAGCCCACGCGAAGAGCTACATAAAAAATGCATTTTTTAAGAAAAAAGTCAAATTCTCAACAATGTACACATATTTTCAACCAGGTAGTTGAATTTTCAACTAAGAAAGACTATTTTTCATCCTAAAATCGAACATAAGGTGAGAGGGGGCGGGGGGGGGAGGGTAGAGATTTTTAGATTATTTTAGAATTCCCGTGTTGCTTATTTAAACAATACGTTTGTTATGCACACTTTTCCGACCCAGGGTGCTGATCAATCAATCAATCACCCCAGGCAAAGAGCTTTCCAAAGTCACCGTGTAAAGGTCTCCACCAATTGAAAAAACAAATTATTTAAAAAAAAATAGCTGGATCGTTAACCAAAGAAATAAATTTTCTACTAGAATAATGAATCTTGAATTTAAAAAATGAATTTTTAATCAAACATTTACCGAATACTTTTAAATTAAAGGGTTGCATTTTCATCCAAAAACGATGAGTTTTTACTAAAAATTCATCTTTTGGTTTCAAAACTCAAGTATTTTGGATCTGTATTACCTTTTTTTTTTAAATTCGCATTTTTGGGTTGAATATTCAATTGTTTTTTTTGTTAGCAAACTAGTCTTTTTGACAGTAAAATTCAACGTTTTGATTGAAAATTCAACTATTTTGGATCTGTATTACATTTTTTTTGTAAAAAAATTAACATTTTTGGATTGAAAATTCAACTGGTTTTTTAAAAACAAATTAGTCTTTTTGCCATTAAAATTCAACATTTTGAATGAAATATTTTTCTTATTGGCTTGAAAATCTTTCCTTTTTAAAAATTAACATTTTTGTTGAAAATTCTTCTCTTCTAATAGAAAGTTAATCTTTTTTAGTTGAATTCAACGAATAGTTGAATTTTTCGTTAAAAATATAATTCTTGATAAAAAAAACGGATTTTCAGCAAAATAGTTAAATTTTGTACTGAAATAGTTAAATTTTTAGTTGGAAAAAATGTTTTCAACAAAGTAGTTACATTTTTAAAAAGAGATGAATTTTCAATTAAAATGATGAATCTTCAACCAAAAAAATTAATTTTTAGCAAAAGAGTTTAGCTTTTAACCGCAAGTAGTTGAATTTTTAACTAAAAAAAGATAAATTTGCAGCAAAAAATGTAACAAAATTTTCTCATATAATTAAAAAAAAACTCGAAAAACGTCTTGAAATACTTTCTTTGTTTTTCATTTGGAAGAGGGAACTTTTAAGCTGTAAGGAATTCTGACTTGGAACATGGATTTTTGAAACTCCTTTGTTCGAAATCCGAATTACAATTTTTTTTTTAAATTCATGTTTAATGTAAAAAATTCTCTGTTCTAAGTGAAATTATATTTCTTTACGGAAACTCCCTGTCCTAAAATAAAAACGATAATTATTTTCTGAAATTCCCTGTTCAAGTCAAAATAAATGAGGAGTAAGCGAATAAAACGTGATAAATCTATTTTTTAAATCAAAATTAAGTTAGCGTAAAAAATCTCACAGAGCAGAAAATTGCAAAAGGTTTTTCTTATAATGGAAACAAATAAAAATTCTTTCTCTCATGAAGTATAGTTAAAAATGTACAAAATCAGACTCAAGGAACGTTACATTCTTTAAATCATATGATAAGCTCTCTTTTTAATTAATAAAAATTTGGTCATTTCTCGGGTTTTGACGGTAAAATTTTTAAATTATCTAGATTAAGTCAAGTGCATTAAATAATAGTTGCATGTAGACAAATAATTTTATTAATATTAAGTATCTTGAAGTATATTCTTAATTTTTCATTGTAATAAAAACTCTTTGGATGCATGCTAAAATCGACTAACTACTGTCAATCAAAATAAGTACACTTGAACAATAATAAATTATAAATTAATTAGAGTATACTAAGATAATCTGAAAAATCTAAGATCCATAAACAATAAATAATTGACCAAAATAATAAAAATAATGAAAACTTTAATTTTACGGCGATCAGAAGTAAATTCCCGGGTTTTTAATTAAATTCCCGGCCATTTCTCGAATCGCAGAGAAATGTCCTGTTTATTATACCAACATTATCTATAAATTGAATTATTTCAAAAATAGCACAGAATCGAAAACAATTTTGTAATAATTGTCCGCTTCATTTATTAAAAAAAAAAATATAGCTGACAAGAAATCGATTTTATGCCAAGGATAGAAATCCAGTTTCTTTTAGGCAGAGCAGAAAACACTAATCCTACATTGATTTAGAATATTAAATATATTAATAATAATGTTCTTGGTTGAAAATTCATCTTTTTTTAGTTTGAAACTAAACTATTTTGTTAAAAATTGATTCTTTTTAGTTGAAAATTTAACTCTTTTGTTGATAAGTTTTTTTTCAGTCTGAATTCTGCTGTTTTTAATTTTAAATACATTTTTTTGTTTTAATATCAACTAATATATTTTTTGTTTGAAAATTTATTTTGTTTTTTGTTGAAAATTCAATTACTTGGTTGAAAGTTGTTAAAAATGACTTTTTTGTTTGTTAAAGATTCATCTCTGGTTGCAAATTTAACTATTTCCTTTAAAATTTATTTTTTTTTTGAAATTTTTTACTGAAAAATCAACGATTTGGTTAAAAATTCGTCTATTGATATAAAATTAAAGTTTTTGGTTGAAAATTCATCGTTTTTAGTTGAAAATTCAACTTTTTTCTTGAAATTTCAACCGTATTGTAGAAAATTGGTATTTTTATCTTGAATGCAACAGTTTGGTTTTTATTTTTTTATTTTTTTTTACTGAAAAATCTTTGTTGGTTGAAAATCCTTTTTTCGTTGTGAATTTAACTCTTCTGTTGAAATTTTTTTTGGTCTGAATTTAACTGTTTTTTTATTAAAAATGTAGATATCAACTAATTGGTTGAAAGTTGAACTACTTTGTTAAAAATAATTTTTATTTTGTTAAAGATTCATCACTTTTTTTTTATTAATATTTAAACTGAAAATTTAACTATTTGGTTAAAAATTAATGTATTTTGTTGAAAATTCGTCTTTTTTGGTAAAAAATTAATCTTCTTCATTGAAGTTTCGTCTTTTTTAGTTTCAATTTCAAATATTTGGTTAATAATTCATTCTTTTTGGGTGAAAATTCATTCTTTTTGGTTGAAAATTCAACTGTTTTGTCAAAAATTCATAATTTTATCTTAAAAATGCAACAATTTTGTTGGCATTTTTTTACTTTTTTGAACGAAAAATCTTTGTCGGTTGAAAATCCTTTTTCCGTGGAAAATTTAAATCTTATTGTTGAGAATTTTTTTGTTGTCTGAATGTAACTGTTTTTAATATAAAATTAAGATCTTTTTTGGTTGAAATATTAAATAACATATTTTTCGTGAAGAAATTTATTTTGTTTTTTGTTGAAAATTCAACTACTTGTTTGAAAGTTTAACTACATTGTTAAAAATGATTTTATTTTGCTTGAAATTTATTTTACAGTTGAATTTTTTTCTGAAGAATCAACGATTTGGTTAAAAATTCATCTTTTTTACTTTAAAATTAAACTATTTGGTTAAAAATTTATTCTTTTTAGTTGAAAATTTAACACTTTTGTTGATAATTTTTTTTGTCGGAATTCTGATGTTTTTAATTTTAAATACATTGTTTTTGTTTCAATATCAACTAATATCTAAAATCCATTAAAATCCTGTTTTTTAATAGACCAATTATTAGAAGTCTTTGATCGAAAATGATTTTTTTAGTAATAAGGTTGTTTTTATTTTATCCTGATGAATAAATAATTAACTTAGAAAAACTTCAGGCTGATCATATCAATTTCAGTTAAAAATACGTTTCGGAAAAATTATTTAGACATTGTTGCTCATAACCACCCCTGTTTTTGGAGAAGAAAAAATATTGCAATTAGAGGGTGGATAATAAAGTGGGATCATTGAAGAATCTCGAAAAAAAATTCTTGACTTTGAAGGATTCCCAAAAAAGAAAATATTTGAAACAAAAAATTATCAAAATTAGAAAATTTCCCACAAATGAAAATTCTCGACAGTTGGTATCCAAATTTTTGAATTCGTGATAATAGAACAGTTATCTTTTGCGCACTTAATTTTTTTCAATTTTGGATAAAATTTTTTCCAAATTCATACGCACTTAGTGTGAAATTATCTAGGCATTTAGAATAGTTTCTTAATTTTTTTAAATAATTCATTAAAAATTATGAGACTTAAAATTGCAATTTTCAAACTAAAGTTTGAAGATTTAAATATTTTGTTGAAAATTCATTTTTTTTTTTTTTGTTACAAATGGATCTCATTAACTGAAAGTTTATTCATTTCATTTATGATTGAAATGTGATCGCTTATAGTTGAAAAAAATATATTGCGCCTTTTTTTATAATTTATTTATTTTTTTTGAAAATTGAATTACTTGATTGAACGTTGAACTACTGGAAAAAGAAATTTTTTTAGTAGAAAATTCTTTTATTAAACTGAAATGTTATCTATTCCATTTTTGGTTGAACATTAAATTTTCTGTAAAAAATTCATATTTTTGGGCTGAGAATTGGATTTTTTATACAAAATGCGTCCCTTTTACTTAAGAATTCAACGTTTTTTTTAAATGGTCTTTTTTTTAGAAAATTCAATAACCTTTTTGGCTTGGAAATTCAACAATTTGGTTGAAACTTTTTCTCTTATGACTGAAAAATCGTTCTTGATCTTTGTATGATAAAGGTTTAACTATTTTGTTAAAACCCCTTCGTTAAAACTCCTCTGATCGAAAATATAACTGTTTTCTTGAAAATTCGTATCCTTGGGTAGAAAAATCTGAAGAAAATGGTTAAATGATAAAATAATCAATTAATGAAAATTAAGAATATTGTTGGCAATTTTATTTTGGGAATCATGTATTTTTGGGAATTTTAAATTGTCGGCAATTTTATAATTTCGAGAATTTACAGTGTCGGAAATTTTATTTTTTGGGATTTTCCAGTCGACCCACTAAAATCTATGCTAAAGATTCATTTTTCATGTTCAAGTTGAAAAAATGAAAATTGCAAACCCTCAATTTTCAACAAAAAATGTAATAGTAGATATTTCAAATAAAAAGATTTAAATTTGAAATTAGTAACAGTTGAATCCTCTACAAAAACAAATTAATTATCAACCAATTGCACTTTCAAACAAAAAAATCAAATTCATACCAAATTGTTGAATTTTCAAGCCAAGAAGGCAAATTCTTTACGAAAAAGTTGTATTTTTGTACCCGAAAATATTAATTTGCAACCAAAAAGTTAATTTTGAACCAAATAGTTGATTTTTTAAGCCAAAAGGACAAATTTCTATCCAAAAATGGAAAAGTTACATTTTTAGTTAAAAAATTAATTTTTGGTTCAAAAGATTAATTTTCAACCAAATAGTTAAAGTTAAACCAAAGAGATGAAATTAAAATTAAAATGATGCATCTGCAGCCAAAAAAGAAAAATTTTGAATCAAAGAGGCGAATTTTCTATAAAACAGTTGAATTTTCTAACAAGAAGAAGAATTTTCAACAAAATAGTTTTATTTTCCACCAAAAAGATGAACCATCAACCAAAAAAAAATAATTTTCTAACAAAGTGGTTCAACTTTTATCCAATTAGTTGAATTTTGAAATAAAAAAAATCAATTTACAACCAAAAAACATAGTTTTCAACAAATTAGTTAAACTTTCAAGCAACGAAATGAACTTGTAACCAAAAAAGATTAATTCTCAACCTAAAATGTAATATTAGATATTTCAACCAAAAAATATTTTTATTTTTAATAAAAAACAGTAGAATTTAACCAAAACAGATGAATTCTTAAGGAAAAATGTGAATGTTGATATTTCAACCAAAAAAGATTGTAATTTAGAATTAGAAACAGTTGAGTTCTCCATGACAGCAGATTAATTTTTATCCAAAGAGTTGCACTTTTAACCAAAAAATATCAAATTTCTACCAAAAAGACAAATTTTCAACAAAACAGTTGAATTTTTGAGACAAAAAGATGAATTTTCTACAAAACTGTTGAATTTCCAAACAAATAGTTGAATTTTAAACTAAAAATTATAAATTTTCAAACAAAAAAATGGAATAGTTAAATTAGCAATTCAAAAAATTAATAAAAAAAAAAGAATTTCCAACAAAATGGTTACATTTTCAACCAAACATCATTTTTAAGAAAGTAGTTCTACTTTCACCTGAGTAGGCGACTTTTCAATCAAGATGATTAATTTTCTACCAAAAAAGATTAATTTACTACAAAATACATAATTTTTCATATAAATAGTTGACATTTCAACCAAAAAAAGGTTTTTATTTAAAATCAAAAACAGTTAAATTTGAACAAAAAATATTCATTTTCAACAAAAAATGTAATAGTAGATATTTCAAATAAAAAGATTTAAATTTGAAATTAGTAACAGTTGAATCCTCTTGTTTGAAAATTAACTTTCAACGAAGAACAATAATTTCTACCAAACAGACGAATTTTCAGCAAAATAAATGAATTTTCAAATAATGAAAATTAATTTTCAATGTTATGAATTTTCAATGAAAATGATGAATCTTTAATTAGAATAATTTAAACTAAATCTAGATCTATGATTACTTCTTTAGTTCAAAATTCAAATATTTGATTGAAAATTTGTCTTCTTTAATTAAAAACTTTGTTGAAAATTCGTCTTTTTTTTGTAGAAAAATGATTTTTTCGGTAGAAAATTATCTTTTTCTTTGAAAGTTAATCTTTTTGTAATTTTTGTTGTTTTTTCGTTGTTGAAAATTCATCGTTTTAGTGAAAAATTCATATGTTTGTTTGAACATTCATTTTTAGACTACAAATTTAATTATTCAATTTTTCGTTGAAAAATGATCTTTTTTATTTAAAAATTCGTCTTTTTGGGTAGAAATTAATCTTCTAGGTTGGAAATTAATCTTTCTGGTCAAAAATTCAATTATTCTAGTTAAAGATTCATCATTTCAGTTAAAAATTTATCTTTCTGCTTTAAAATTCAACTATTCCAGTTAAATATTTACAATTTTATTTGAAAATTCATCACTTTGTTTCAAAACACAACTATTTTTTTGAAAGTTAGTTATTTTTGTTAGAAGTAATTTTTTTAATTTAAAATTCATCTATTTGGTTGAACATTAATTTTTTTCTTTGAAAAGTCAATTATTTCAGTTGAAGATTAATTCTTTTCGTTTAAACCTCTTATGTTTGGTTTAAAATTAATTTGTTTAACTAAAAATGTTACTATTCCATTTTCGGTTGTAAATGATTATTTTTTTAGTTCGAAATTCAACTATTTGGTTGAAGATTTGTCTTCTTTAATTAAAAATTCATCTTTTTGGTTGAAAATTCAAGTGTTCCAGTTAAATATTCATCATTTTAGTTGAAAATTTATATTTTTGGTTTCAAAATTTAACTATTCCAGTTGAAGAGTCATGATTTGGTTGAAAATTGAACTACTTTATTGAAAATCCGTTTTTTTTTGTTTAAAATTAATTTTTTCTACTGAAAGTTTAAGTCTTCCATCTTTTGTAGAAAATGGATATTTTTTAGTGAAAAATTTAATTATTTAAAAAAAATTAATTTATTCTGCAATTTTTTGCTCTGTTGTGTTAAAGGATATTTAGAATGAACGTTATGAATTAAAATAAATGTTTGCATTTTGCGGCAAATATGAATGTGTTACTTTAGGTAACCGGGAAACTTGAAAAACTCGACAAAGAATTAAAATTATGGATCTTTAACTAGAATAATTTAAACTAAAATGATGAATCTTGAACTGGATAGTTGAATTTTCAACAAAACAATTAATTTTACTTTTAAGTTTATATAAATATAATTTTCATAAGATTCTTAAGAAAATTTTCGAAGATTTTTTAATATTTCTTTATGTCAATCGAAATTACCACAATAACAAAAATTTCAAACAAACAGTCGCATTTCCAACCAAAAAAAGTTGAATTTTTAAACAAAAAAGCTGAATTTTCAAAGAAAAATGTAATAATTTTTATTTCAATGAAAAAATTCTAATTTTTAATTAAATACTGTTGAAATCAACTTTAAAAGAATAAATTTTCAACCAAAATAATAAATTTTTAAATTGAAGAAATTTTTCAGTGACGAAAAAAGGAAAATTTCAACAAAATAATATTTTGAAACAAAAAATATTTTTGTATAGAAAATAAAAATTTCGAATAAAAATTTATTTTTTAGTTTATTTATTTTTATGTTTACGTAAATATAATTTTCGTAACAATTTAAAAAAAAATTTCAAAGATTTTTTAATATTTTTGTATGTCAATCAAAATTTCACAAACAGTTTTAACCAAAGAGTCGAATTTTAAACCGAAAAAAATATGAATTTTCCACCAAAAAAGCTGAATTTTTATCGAAAAATGTAATAATTGTTATTTCAATGAAAAAATTCTAATTTTCAATTGAAAACAGTTAGAACCAACTTTAAAAAAATGAATTTTCAACCAAGTAAATAAATCTTCAATTGAAAAAAATTTCTAATGAAGGAAAAAGGAAAATCTAAACAAAATTATAATTTAAGGTTCAACATTTCAGATATACCAAATAAGAATTTCAACAAAAAATGTGATTTGTATTATGCTTGACCGTATGGTAGAATGAAGGAAAATTTTTTTTTCAGTATGTATATTAGTTATTAAAATACTACAAAGCATTACCTTTGAAATTATCTTGTCCTTTTCAAATCATGGGATATTTCTTTATAAAATAGATTTTGTTTAATTTATTTTTCAATTATTTACAATTAATTTCCAATTAAAATGAATTTGTAAGAATAAATATAAATATAAGTTTTCTGAGATTCTTGAGGAAATTTCGAAATATTTTCTAAGATTTCAGATATAACCAAAATTTGAACAAACAAAAAAACAACATTTTCAACCTAATAGATTAATTTTCAGGCAAAAAAGGTTGATTCTCAACAAAAATGTAATAATTGCTATTTCAATGAAAAAAAAATTATTTCAAATAAGAAACGATCGAATTTAGCTTGAAAAAATTATTTTCTAACAAATTGAATAAACTTTTAAGTAAAAATAATTTTTAGTCAGGAAAAAAGGAAAATTTCAAACAAATTATAATTTGAGGCAAAAAATCATTTTCAATACTGAGAAAAATTTTTTGAAATAAATGTTTATATTTTAAGTTTATTTATTTTTAAGTTTATATAAACCTCAAAAAGGTAAAATTTCAACCAAATAGTTGAATTTTTAACCAAACAAGATTGATTTATCACAAAAAAAGGCATTCCTAAATTTTCAATTGAAAAAATAAATTGGTAACTAAGAAACGAGTTTTTGATGAAATAGTATAATTTTTAACCAAAAAATGATATTATAACTAAAATTGATAATCTTTAACTAGAATAGTTAAACTTTTAGTCAAAAAATTAATTTTCAACCAAATTTTTTTTTTCAATAGATGAATTTTTAACCAAGGGGATGAACTTCCATCTAAA